>CAMXCT020001624.1:75000-551758 GCA_947184155.2 Cladocopium goreaui | reverse complement strand
ATATATATACATATATAATATAATTTATATATATATATTTAAATTAAATTATTATATATATTCAATAATTTTCAATATTTTTAATATTTAAAAATAATATGATATTATAATATTATATATATTTTGAGATTAAACTATTTATATCAAAACGATAAAAATTACATATTTAAATATATATATATATTATTCGGTCCATTCGAAAATTTGAAATTTTATATACCGAAAAAAAATATAGAATTCTTCGAATTTATTTGTAATACGTTCAAGTATCCCTTAAGTCAATTTTTTCGTTTTGGAATTGTAAATTTTTGGGGAGCTGCGAATTTTGAGGAAATCTCGCAGAATTGTTTTGTCTTGGTGCTGTGCACATCCATTTTTTCAGGAAATTTCGCAGAATTGCTTCGTTTTAGATAGATAGATAGCTAGCACTAGATAGATAGTCAGATAGTCGATTGGCGAGATAGTCAGACAAATAGATACACAAATACACATATTTATAGAGAAATAAATAGATAGAAAGATAGATCATCAGATAACTAGATAGGATTAGATAGGTAGATAAATAGATAGATAAATAGATAGATAAATAGATAGACAAACAGATATTGATACATAGATAGATAGTTAAATAAATAAATAAATAGACATATAGTCAGATAGATAGATATTAAATAGATACTATCAGATACATAGATAAATAAATATACAGTACAAATAGATAGACAGAAACTTAGATAATCAAATAAAAAATGTATGGATGGATAGATAGATAAATAGATTGGAAAGATAAATACATAGATAGATAGATAGATAGATAGATAGATAGACAGATAGCTAGATAGATAGATACACAAATAGACAAATAAACATAGCTAGACAAATAGACAGATAGATAGCTAGATAGAACACAGGGTGGCCTGCAAATTGCATTTGATGTAGATGTTGAATAGTTCCACTTGTATCGGATTTGTGCGTAGCTCACAGAGGCGTGACTTCTAAACAATGACAAACAAATTGCAAGCTTTTATCGCTTCCAAAGAATGCGCAACTGAATTTTCTGTGCTATCTGGGGTCTATGCTGGCTTAATTTGATAAATCAACTCGCAAAGTATCTCAAAGTATGGGGGTGGGGTCTGACAATTATTTGGAAGACGAACAAGTCTCCCTATTGCACCGCTAAACCTTCTGATGCAACTTTTGATTTTTGCCAATTATTGTGGGATGATCAATGCACCGTTTCTGGCAAGGGTGGTTTCAGTAAAGAGCAACATATCTTTACACTTCCCCAACAAGTAGCACTTTAATGAAGTCTTTAAGGTGCCTAACAAATTGAATATGTATTATCACGTAGATCCACTTACCCTTCCCTCCAAAAGATGAGCGGTGGGGTTGCTTGAATTCTTTAGACCTCTCAGAGGGTACATAAATTGCCTTCCTGATCATCTTTGAGCCCCCAAAACCGATTTATTGTAAGCAATGGTTTTCAAATGAAGTTTTCATTATCAATTATTGTTTGCGCGATATTTTTCAGTGCTTATTGCAATTTATGAGCTACCAATTCTTCCAATTTCGGGGGTGGAGGCAATTGGTGTCGAACAGCACCCCGCCGGGATCTCACCTGCCAGCATTTCTACCAGGCACATGTTGAACATGTTGAACGTCTTGGTTTTGTTGAATGGTTAGCTTGCACATGCTTGCACTTTGTCCATTCATCTGCAACTGTGCCGCCGCAAGGCTTGGTGTTTGGCACTGCGGAGCATCTACTGGCTGGGCTCCCCTGCGAACAGCGGCTTGAGCAAGATATCCTGCCAAATGTCTGAGGTCAAGTGCCAATCCTGAGAAGAAGGTATGAATCGCTGCGGCCGCATATTGCAACAGTATGCAATGGGTGTGCTTCCACATTTCCTCTACTCAAATCACCCCAATCACTTTGCACTTCCATTTAAGCCAAGTGGATCCATGGCTTCCAAAAATTCTCAACTTTAATTCCCAGAGTCAAGCAAATCAAGCAGTTCGAAGGCAGATTTTGTAATCACCATGTCCTGATGCAATGGCGCAACAGAGTGGGCAGTGAAAACTTGAACAGCTCGGAAGGTACGGGATACTTGCAAGGACTGTCTTGAAATCCTGCAGTGGTGTATTGGAAGGCTTGAATGCCTGTCCTTGCCCTCCATGTCCAAGCCATCAAGCCTTATGGTGCCAAAAACGCGCTGTCTGTGATCGGCTCTGTCGCTCCAATCACTTATCAAAACAAATCACACGCACACAACAACTCGCGGCCTCAATGAATTTCAATGACATGTTTATTGTTTCACGTCGCATCTGCTTTTCGCTTCGCCCTTGCAACACTAGTGCAAACCTGACCCATTGTGCAAAAAGCGCTAGAGCAACTAGAGGCGCAGTCACGTGATGGTCCACTTGACTTCATGTGGCGCGCACCATTTTGGCCCCTTCTCATTAACCAAGAATCTTGACTCATCCAGGGACATCGCTGTGCCAAACAACCATAGCTGGGGCCCACACATTCCAAAGACATCGTTGGACTCCAAATCTGCAGCCGCTAAAGCATCCTTACCCGGAAGTCGAGTTCAGCATGAATTGATTTCGAGTTTCTGAATCCTTCACCCAGGTCCATTTAGAGAACATATGTTGAATGTTGTATTTTTATGTATTTTTATGTATTTTTTGTCAATTGCAACACTCAGACAAGTATATGTGCATCACATTCAAATACAACACATTCACGAGGAAGTAGAACGCAACACAACCTCATGCTCTGATTCCATCGAGAGTCTTTGACCTGACCTTCTGCTCCAAACATTGCTTCCCACTCGTATTTCACCTGGGCTGTTTCGTTGGAGGCAAAGCATTTGAGAAAGCCTCACAAACGTTTCGCTATGTTGTCAACTGTAAACATTTGTGGCATATATATATATTATATATACATTGACATTGATATAGATGTAGATATAGCAAACTATCCGTATAGTATAGTGTTGTTCTCCTGTGATGCTCTTTCAATCGTCCTGGCCAGTCCTAAGCCTTCAAGAGTCTAGCTCGATGCAAAGGCCCTGAAAATGCTTCCAATCTGCAGGTATCCAAGATATTCCACACACAAATTCAGTACCATCTGGTCTTCTAGTAGGCTTGGGCTCCAAGTCAGAAAACATAAACAACTTTTGAGCCGGGATACAATTCCACCCGAATGGTTGGTGTCGATCTCCTTGGGCATACCCCGGGCAGGAAATGTAAGGTTGGAAAGAAATCCGTGGCCTAGGCCTAGTAGCTTATCGAGAAGCAAACAAATTCAAAAGATAGAAGCAGATGCAAACAAATGCAAACAGATGCATGTGAAATCATGTGAAGCAGAGGGCATCGTACTTCATTCGCCCCAATCGAACCATATCGAACCTACGGGATGTAGGCAGGTCCCGCAGCATGTGGCTTTGCATGAAGATGCTAGGTCTTGCCGGCTGCCTTCATTAATCAGCCAGGTCTCCAAGAAAGCCTTTTTCAGATTCTCGAAGTGATGTTCCAGCCTCGGAGATGCGCGGCAGTGTCAATGACTCAGGGCCTCAGGGACCTAAATTGCCACATGCCGCCTATCTCTCTCTCTCTCTCTCTGAGATTGCTGGTGGCACCTGCCATGCCTATAACATCCTATAACATCCTATAACCCACAATCCTGTCAAATCTTTCAAATAAGCTTATTGAGTGCCTTGCAGTTGCTTGATCCGGAGCCACTTCAGCATGGTCTCTGGTCGCTTGAACCAGGCACCGCGCTTTTTATATTTCACCTTATTGCCCGTTCACCCATGAATTCTGGATGATGTGTCCGGGTTCTGGGGCTTGAGGCCCACATAGGCCCACTGAACAAAAGAGTGCAGCCAGCTGGCTGCAAACCAGCAACTACAGGGACACAAGCTGTCTTATTTGAAGTGCTTGGACAAGAGCATCTAAATCAAAATCTAACTCCAACTTGTTCAAACTCGGGAGAGCTGGTCATGCTATACCATCCCGCCGTCTCATTTTTCACGTCATTCCACCACAGTCCGGTCTACTATTGCTTGAACCCACCAGAAGGGTTCAATGGCTCATTCTGGCTGGTTTGAAGAGGCAGCAAACATCACGTTCAAATATATAAATTCAATCAAGTCTCGTAATCGTAGCTGATCACTTTGTACTCATTGTGCAGCAAGTCCACCGTCTCTTGCAATCGGCCCGCCAACTGCCACCGGATTGCCCAATACTCCAGGAGCACAAAAAAGCACAAAACACATAACTTTCACGTTGTGCACATTGTTGCCCTTGGGCCCTAGACATGTGCAAACATTTTCAACACCAAGGGGGGAAATGCTATTTGAGCAGCCCTGAGTCCCTGAATGTTTAGTGGCCCAACTTTGTTCCAAGCGTTGCTTCAGTGGCTTGGCCCTTTGCGCCTGTAAATCCACATCGATAGCTTGCTTCTGAAGTGTTTCCTGCAAACGGGTCATCTATCCATCTACCTACCTACCTATCTACCTATCTATCTACCTACTGTCTACACTCTGTATAAGTATATATGTGCATACCACGCCAAACTACACCATACTATTCCATTCCATTCCACCACATCCCATTAATTGTATATGTAGTTATATGGATCTTTTCGTAGAGATACAAAGGTATATGAAATACACATAGTATGCGGGAACTCAGAAAAACATTCGCGGGTTTTCATGTTTTAACACCAAAAATCATCAAAAATCCCTACATTGACCTTTGGATCGACTCCCTTGTATTGATATCTACGCGCGCACGCACACGTGTATATCAATCTATGCATGTACTTGCGTATGCCTATTCGCCGCTTCAATTTTTAGACCCGCAGTAATCGCGCGAAATACTGCACCTGATCAGCAAACCTTCAAGCAATGGTAATCGGGTCATCTGCGCACATTGAAAGCGGGTCATCTGCGCACATTGCAAACGAGTCATCCGCGCACATCAAGCAATAGCCGACGCCCAATCCAAACTGATTTGAAATTCGAAGCCAAGAAAAAGGTAAGGACATGTAAAGCACATTAAGGATCATTAAGGAACATTGACAATGTTCCAGTTTCGATCACGGTCACTTCGGTAACTTCGGTCACTTCAAGCTTCCCATTTTTCCATACTTTTCCCATGGCTCTCTGAGAGTCGCACTATGGCAACATCCAAGGCTGATTGCCTCAAGGGTAGCAAGATGTAACAAGGCACTGTAGCTGAATGCAGCTGATTAGAAAGAGCCTGGGCCAAGCGGCCAAACCATCTCCAGAGAAAAATTAGAAACGAGTCTAGCAGTGGTTGACAGACATTGACAGGTTGGTGACAGATGGGCTCATGTTGGCTCAAGCCTCACCAATGTTGTGGCCGGTGGCTGTTTGAGTGTCTCTGTCGTCTCTTCCGCTGGGTTCAGAACCCATTGAGGCTGACCTCGTGCACATCAGCACCGTTCTCCACCAAGACCTACAAGAAGGATCAAGAAGGCAGCTTTCAGAAAACTTCAGCAAAGACTTGGCCAATCTTGGCCAAGACTTCGGCATTTCACCAAGAAAATCTGTATCTTGATGGATCTTGTCACCCTGGGCGAATCTTTAATCAGAATTCCCGAATAAACCAAGTGGCACTATGATAAGATTATGATAAGCAAATGAGGAGGGCTATTAGGCAAGTTGGGTGCTTTCAAATGCTTTCAGCATCTTCAGCTCTACTAATTATTTTCTATGCATCTTTGTCCACCCAACCTTGATGATGGTGGTATGCCCCTCGGCTGCAGCGACATGGACAGCTCCAGCGCCAGTTCGCTCGTCTCTGACTTGCGCAAAGACCGCAGGCTTGTCCACACAAACCTCAAGCATTGCCGCAGTCCAACTTCTTAGAAGCAAAGTCATATCAGGTCAATTCATGTAATCTCTTGGTACCGCAAAAAGACCTTGAGCAAAATCGTGATAAATAATGATAAATATGTATGATATGGATTGATATGGATCAAATTGAGGCTGTCAAGATCTGAGCATGTGGGCAACCTTTGAATGCGCTTCCAGCCGCTTCCAATGCTTTTCGGGTTCAGCCAGGTGGCATACAAGCAAGCGGCAACCAGGTCGCTTGAACCTGAAAGAATGGCCTCGCCATGATCACATGAGCGCAGGCTGAGGGAAGATGGGGGCATGATTGGGGTGCTAGAGTGCAACCGGTTGCCACAATAGGAGGCTGAAAATCTCTTTGGAATTCCAACATGCGCCATCCAGGTGCTATCTGGAGCTCGGAGTTCAATGTAAGATGCAGGAGTGAGAGTTCCTCTAAGCCTTTAAGCATCTTTAAGCTAGATCTTTTTGGAGAGACAACGGTCGTGTCAATGGCTGGGGCCCCAAAACATGCCAAAACATCCAACACGCATTTACAGAGGTGCTTGCAAGGAACAGCTCAAACTTGGGATCTGAAACCACCCAAACAAATCGGACAGGGACAAATTTCAACCCTGGTCACGGGTGATTTCACCCTGCAAGTTTAACAGCACCCATGACCATGAAAGCTGAAAGGAGGATCCTGAAGCCATGAAACATGGATCACCAAATGACTTTCGAACTGATGTTCAAACTCTCCGCCAGTTCCATTGCAGTGTTGGATGGCCATATTATCCTTACGTTTGTAAACATATATTCAAAAGCTAGAAGGATGCGATACAATTTCATGTAAAATTACACACGCACATATATATATTTAATTATATATATATATCATTATATATCTAGAGACGTAGCATATTTACAAGTAAACGCAATGATTGGAATGTTGCCTGACCGCACCAGCTGCTCCCAGCGGTCCTGAAGAAGGCCTCTTGGCATCGCCTTTCAGCGTGGAAGTTTCAGCCCTGAAACCAATGTCTTAACCGAACATTTTCATTTGTATCAATAGGGCATCGAATGACGTCGCAGGTTCTGCGGCGCATAGTCACGCATAGATGTATATGGCAGCTAAATGCAGCTAACAGCTAAAGGAATTCAAAGGGAAGGGCCCGACTGACCCCATCCCTTCAGGCTTGGCTTCTTATTCTTGGATCAGGAGGATGCACGTCAATCATTGTCAATCTTGGCATCGAAGCGCCATGACACTTGCCTCTGCAACAAGCTTGGCCCAGGTGTCTAAGAGCTTCTGAAAGTCACGAACGCAATCCTCGCCGTCAGGACACTTGGCCTAACCCCAACCCCCAAAATTAAACACTCGCTAAATGGCCCCAAATACGTCTAAATCCCTTGCTACATCTTATATACTACTACAAAATCGTAGTTGTTGGGGGCCCGGTGTTTAATATTGGGGGAAAGGGATGAAATCAATCCCAAGCATAGAGAGTGAACACATGTGCGTCGTGCCACCAAGAGCTTCGCATCAAGTAAGCCATAACAACTTGCAATGTCCAGCTTTTCTTAAATTGAAACAGGTCCTTCAGCAATCCAGGGATCGGACCTGGTTGGCGTCATTTTTGGCATGCAGCGACCCTGAAACTTTATTTTCGAAGCCGAAGATCCACGAAAGCACTCAAGCAAAAGCCAAATAGCCTATTTCATGGCCGAACTGCACAATTTGCTTGCAACAGAAATGTAGGGATTGGTCTTCGAGCATTCCCAGTCCAGCCCAACCCAGCCTATTGGGGGTGATGCAACGTCAGCGAACTCCTTGAAGTTGGGATAAATGCCTGGAACCAGCCAGAAGGATCCGGATTTTTTTTAGGTATTGTGCTGCCAAGCGAGCCCAGAACCCCATCACGAAGAAACAATCTGAGGAATTCCATGGAATTCCATGGAATTCCCAGATAGCCCCACAAATAGCTCCATTATGCTGGAGTATGCTGGAGTGCACCAGCCACCTGTGCAAACAAAGTAGCTGCACAACAGACCACACTGGGAAGACCGGCTGGCCAAATCTACTTGCCGATCATTTAGCTGGAAGACCTCAAGGACAGGAAGAGATCAGAATGTATCAGGGGTGGAAGTGCAGGGCGCCATCTACATCATGTGACATCTCATTGTGTGAGCATCAAAGTATCTCAAACATTCTAAGGCTTCTAAGGCTCTAGCATCCGTAGGTGGTGGAAGCTGGAAGAAATCTTTCAGACCAGCCTGGTTTGGTGTGCTGGGTTGGCATGCGGCAAGGGATGTTAGAGCCCCCAGGCGCAGCCAATACAGTGTGGACATACGTACTGCTGCACCGGCATGTCTCCTGAAGCTATCCTTGAGGAAGATGTCGTGACCCATAGTGCCATAGTGACCAGCTCCGCTGCTTGCAATATCTTGCAACCAGGGCACCACAGAAATGAGCAGCTCCAGTAGGTTTTCAGTCTCCGCCTTGAGATGGCAGCATAGAGAAGCCCAGGGGCCATGGCATACCCTGCCCGGAAGCTGTACCCTTCCCATAAGCAGGCCGCTCAAGTGAAAATTATCTGCTTGGTATACATATTGATACCATGTTTTCTGTCCTTGGTGGAATTGGATGGACTGGCTCATTTCTGAGCACCAGCTTGCTGCAACTTGCCTGAATATCATCAGTGGAATTGAGGCCGAGCTCCAAAAAGTGACCCAAAGAAACTTGCAAACCTTGGCTTCGAGGTGCTCGGAAGCCCAAACTATGACTGACCCGACCCAGGTCAGAAGTCAGTGGCTCGGCATGTGCCACAACTGACCTTTGCCGAAAGAGTCCTGTATGCCAAGCCCGTATGTAACACTTTGTATTCCCTTGTATTTGCAGCTGATGATCGCTGAGCGACGAATGCATCACGCTTTGGTCACTGAGATTCTCACTCTTGCTGACGGAGCAACTTGGTACTGGCAATTCTTCCTTGTAGCCACCTCAGGTACAGAAAGTGTTCAGGGACAAGAAATACGAATGTATGGCCAACCTCTTTGTATTGCGTTGCACTTCTCTAGTTCACTAATTAATTATTCGGAATCAAACAAAATGCATGATGCAAGACTGCCAAGAACATGCAAGCAAGCAAACCGACTCAACTCACATTCACAGGAAGTTTGCGAAACGTATAATCCATGTATTATAGTACTGTACCCAGTGTATATTGTCTATATTCATGTGCCCGTACATCTATCTCATCTATCTCTCTTTCTGTCTATCTATTCGAAGAAGCTGCAGCCCTCATAAAAACCGAAGAACTGAACAATCCTAAAGAATCCTACCTAAAGACATTTATATAAAACTTCAGCAGCTTTCCAATAGTCTGTTGTCACGCAGGCTTTGGCATGATAGCCCTTGGCTTCTAAGACCCCGAGCTCGGCACTTTCGGGCTCCTGAGCTTGTGCATTGCATGCTTGAGAATGGATGGGCAAAGCGCTTTACAGTTGAAAATTGTTAGGCTGCCAGCTCTAGCTTGGAAGCGGCTTCATCATATGGTCTTCATGTGGTCTGGCTGAGTTTGACCGGGGTATACCGGGGTTGACTCTGAACTTGGTGGGCAAAAACTGTTTGACGCAATCTCGAGCCACATCGTTTCCAGTGACTTTCGGGCCACTAATTTCCGGCACTCCTCTCTTGGAATGCTGCTTGTAGAGCCTTCCGCTCCTTGAGCGCTGCCCTTGGCCGTTGTCAGGAAACACTGCAAACCCAGCGAATCAGTGGGTTCAAGTCAACAACGGCACTGATCGAGAGCGAAACTCGTGAATGGAGAAGGGGCAGTTGAATACGAACCGCATGTGCTTTAACTCCACAAATCTGCACATCAACATCAGCAGAATTTGCAACACCAGTTGATTTCGCTAGTCATGCTAGTCATGACTGGCATCTGTAGCATCTGTTCTTTTGAGATCTTTTAAGCACCCTGCGAAGCGCTGTTGTGTAGTTGGATGCAGGATTGTTGGAGATGATGCCACGCAGCAATCCTGGCAGCACAGAGCTAGCTGTTGCCAGCTTCCACAAGCTGTCACAGGTACCTAGGGCTATTAACAACAAAGTCCCTACATATCTGTGGCATTCAACTTGACTCCTGGACCTCTTTATGCTGAGTCTTGTGTCAAACGGTTGGAAACAAACAGGGGAAAAGGCTTTTCGCAGTAATGACGGCAGCGCAAGCTTGTAACAACGAGTTGTAGCAAGTTGCAGCAGCTATTTTTTGGAGACAAATGCATACAAATAGAACTTCTGGATACTTCTCCTAGTTTCAGCCTTGCAGGTTTTCGGAAAGGCGTAGCGGGATGGGAGAGTTTTCAGAACCCGAAGAACACTTGGTGATGTTCGCTTCGCCAAATGCCCTGCCTCTCAGAGTGGAACTCATCATGTCGTGCCTCTGGAGCTCCAAAATCGAGATGCGAAGAGGGAGAGTGTTGCTTTGGTCTTTTGTATGTGTCAGCATGGATGTAGGGAGGTTTGGAATGCATCGCGGTCTTTTTGTTGTTGGATGGTCCAAGAACGATGCACCCATCATCCACAATCCTGTATCACTGCTTTGTGAAGCCCATTACCTTTGGTCTTCACCAAACACTTTCAGTTCTCACCGTGGACTTGGGCTAATTGCATCTACTGTATATAGTTACTCTAGGTGGGCAACAGCATTCCAAACAGCTCAGCCACGGAGTACCAAAAGGATCCACAAGGCATTCATTCTATTTGGATTATTTGGATTATTTGGATTTTGTAACTGGTACCCGCAGCACCGTGCCTTCCGGCCACGCAAATCTGTCAAGAGCTCCTTTCTGTGTGAACATAACCATCAGGCCAAACGATGTCGAAGCATCGTGCAGGTGTAGTATGGCCATTTCAGGTTTTAAGTGGACCCAAGTAGGTTTCCCAACCTATCCCAATTATCCCAACCTTTAATGCTGCAAACATTCACTGCACAGGTGGCAATGCTACTACATGCTCGTATCATGCTTCCAACATGTACTCCATCGGCACAATGCCTCAACAGAAAGATTTGGAAAAATAATTAGCAGGCCAACATAGAAGATATCGAACCTTCAAAACTCGCTGGTTCAAAGCGAAGCTTGTCGGAAGGGGAACGGAGGCTGCTAGGCTGCTGTCCTCAACTGCGAACATGAGCACTGGATTGGCGCCTCCATTGGAGTTGGCGGTTAGGGTTGCAGGAATCAAAACCGCTCAAAGTCACATAAGCAGTGACTACCCCATGTCCCCTCCACGTTCTTTCGGGCTCTAGAAGGCTTAAAACATCTTATTATTAAAACCATGTTTCAGAGTAAAATTTCTGCAACCCCGAACAAACCACGGGAAACTGTTTGTTACTCTGGATGAGGGTTGCAACATATCAGAATGCCGTCTCGCAGTGTCACTTTTCTTTCTCCTCTGCGGACCGCATTGCCTAATTGATCCTACTTGCATGTGAAGGTGTCAAAGCAATGGAAAGCAATGGAAGGCATGAGGAAGGACATCGAAGAATAAATAGGTACGGTTGACTGATCTTGACTCAGCACATCATCCCTGCGACGCAACGCCAGGACCCGCCTGTCTCTTCGCCTTTTTGCATGGCATCCTGCAGCATATTGATGCACTGCCTTGGAAGGTCAATATCAACAGTCTCCTCACCACTTTTGCAAGCACTGCTTGCATAATCTTGCGACATTACAAACCGCTGAGAACCCACAGCCCAGGAAAGGTGCTTTAGCTTCCCCAAGAAGGCAACGGCAGAATGGCAGGGGACCATTGGAAAGGAGCAGAGTTCGCGCTGCTCTTAGGTGCTCGATGCCAAAAATCCAAGCCGCCGACTGTATCTGAATAATGTTGTCCAATGGGCACCTTGGCACAAGAACAACGAGAAAAACAAAGAACCATAAGAACACCTGGTTTTCTGACATGCCTCTAGACCGCTACCAGCAATCCCCATACCATACTTCATCGCTTGAACTATCTAAAGGCTACATCCGAAAACATGCAACTCTGTTTGCCCATTCATACCCAAGCGTGCAGATTGTAGACAGCAAAGATAGTGGTGATGGTAGTGGCTACAGACTGGAGTGCCTTGCAGCATCTGTGGGAGAAAACAGTCTCAGGGAAGCACTGCGCCACATGCTGCATCGCATCTTCCAATTTCATCTGGCTTGGGGCAAACCGCGCAACATGTGTTGGTGAGATGCAGGAAGAGCAAGGGTGCTGCAGGTGGGAGAATGCCAAAGAGAAGTACCGGGACGTCACATGTAGGTCCCTGAAAAAAACACATAATATGATCCAGGTGTGATCACTGGAATCACTTACTTATGAATTACATACCCATACTGTATTATACTGTCATATACTCACTTGATAAGCATACTTGCTCTGTACCATGATGCGGGAGCCCCTTCAGCCACTTCTTCTTTAGATACAAAATGCATCCTATCTTACTCTACTGACTCTACAGCTCTGCCAGCGATGAAAGAATCACGACACAGGTATGTCGGGCGAAGTATGGAGAAGGCAGGCCTCGGCCATGGCCTTCTCCTGCTTGGCACGTGCTCGTTGGATCAAACCTGCCAGGATGAAAGAGAGAAGTGAAATGAAGTGAAACATGTGAAACATGTGAAACAACGATAAATATGATAAATACATGAGTTGCGTCCCCCGTGAACTGAGAGCCACTTAGCTACGCATGGACCAATGGAACCTTGGAGTGGTAGCCGTGGATCCAACTCCCGTGGATAGAAGCCTTGGGCCACCACTGCCATGACATATAATATATATATACAACATATATATATATTAATAACATATGATACAAGTAGAAGAGAAGTTTGCATTGCAAGTCCAAGCAGCTCTAATTGTACAAACTTCGATACATTCTCTTCCCCACGCTGAGCTCGGGTCCCAAGAGCATGCCAGTCTGTTCATCTGCACCTTGGTAGTCACACAAGCATCACTACTGAGTAGATTGCATGCAGAACAGGCCTGCAGTGAGAGTGCATAGTTTCTTCTTGAACAACTAGATGTCCCCTTGTCTGTCAGAATGCCGCATCTCAACACCATAAGCAAGGACTCAAGGAACGTCGAGGAAACAAACAGTTGGTGTATGTACACCCCTTGGAGAACTTGTGTGCACTTCCACATCACCATCTCTCAAGTAGTGCACTTGCATTGTCTTTTCCTGATGCTCCATTAGGACATTGCTGTGCTTCCCCGCCAGGTGGAGGGCCAAGGCCAAATGTTTTCACCTTGCCTGCATTGTCCGAACACAGTCTGGTCATGTGAAACCGATGCTCAGAAGTTCAGAAGTTTCTTGGCAGCTACACCCTGTATACTTTACGAATTCAATCAACTGCATGCATGTGCAAGTCGGATGTCCACAACAACTACAACCAATATTTTCGGCTGGTGCCTTTGAAGATTGGAGGTCACGCTTAAGACATTAATATTCTTGGCTCCAACCACCTGCAATTCAAGCACCTGAGGATCTAAACTGCAGTTGCACTCGAAAGCCAACCTTTTCACATTGCCGCAAGGCTCGAGGTTGCCCCAGAGTGGTCAAAAGACTGCATGGCCCGCGGCCCCAGGGCTTCCATGGTGCACAAATTGTCACCGGAAGTCCAAAGTTATCCATGTCGCTGAGACTCTCCATATGCCTGGGAGCTCCATCAGAGTGTGCTTGAAGCTGGATGAAGCTGGGGCATATGAGAAAATCATCCCTTTCTACTCAATCTTCTTGGAACAAGCGCCACCAGGCAATTGGAAAATACTGAAGCTCAAGCTCCATGGATTCGCGGTCGACAGCCTAACAATGCAATAGTCTTGGAAAATTCTACCTGAATCATCAATTGCGAAGCAATCGGGCTCATTTGGGCTCCAATCGGGATTTACAGGAGGCCACAAATGACTTGATGGTTTGTGTCCCCCTATGGCTTCTTTCATGGCTGTCGCCACTGCTTCATGTCATCTGACACCCTAGTGCACTTTGCATGGGCTCCAAGGTCTTCAACCGCGGAGCGTAGTAAAGAGAGCTCACTTGCCAAAATCCGTAATAGCTTTGATAGTCTATTGCAGGTCAGGTATGCTGCAAGACTTGGGAAATATCCACACTAGGATCCTCACCCGAAATTGTCCGGAAGAGGCAAACTGCCGCCACTGCCCCGCACGTGTATACAATCGGCATCATATAGTAATCATATGTCGGGTTCATTGCAGGATTTGCTTCGTCAAATCAGTGGCCTTGCATCCCAGGTGAAACCGTATAGCAATGTTGCACGCACACAACCTGCATCCCCTAGAAAAACCTGCTTGATCATGCTTGCCCCTCCCTGACTGGCAAAATTCCGTTCATATCATTCAACGCAGTGCTATGCAGCAGTAGTACTGATTGGCACCTCCTGTGAGCTTTCCTCTGTTTCGGCAACCCACCCTCAAGCTGGCAAGAACTCTCGCAAAAGCCACCTGACTGGCGCATACCTCACCCAATGTATACATGCGCACGAACGAACAAACACACATACTTCACAAATACACGCCTACAGTGGAGGCGAGGCCAACACAACCAATGGGAGGAGAGGTCTTCCACATGAATGCAAAACGCTGTGAGATGCAAATCTTCAGGTAGTTCCCATGTAATGGAAGCAACAGGAACCAAGTGGAATGAAATTCGTTGCGCCAGCTGAGCATGGGGCGGGCCGGAGATGGAATGCAAACTGACTACCGCAGAATAACGAAGGCGACTTGAAACAGGCGTGAGCCAGGATGTGGCAAGAATGTTGGCCAAGGATATTCAAAAGATGGGTTTCTGAATTCCCTTGGTCCAATAAGATCTCGTGAGCTCTTAGGGGCTTGTGCCAGCTTAGACTTTCAAAGCGATGGTGATGCAGGGTGGCCATCAAACAAATGGGCAACAATTTGAACTCGGGCCCTGAGATACACCAAAGCTGTGTAAGGGGTGATGATTGGCTTATGGTTCAGAGATGATCGAAATGGCTCAGGTCACTCAGGTCGCCATAAGCAAAAAAAAATGGTGAACCGAGCTAAACTCGGCGTAGGTGAGCTCAGGCTTAGCCGTCGCTCCTTGGTTGCAAAGCTGCCGAAGGGAAGGCCTGTTACAAGAGTAGCCCGGGACCTAGTGACAGAGTACGACTCCTTGTGACATAGTAGGACCAATTGTGAGCTGGTGTGACATAGTTTATCTTGGCATGACAGGCCATGGAAAGTATAACTTGCTATGACCCCCAAACAATTGTCTCTAGCTACACTACGAATTCTCATGCATTGCTTGGAAAATGCACCGTATTATAACTTCACGTCTTTTTTTTAAATCCTTGGTTTTCCTTAACATGTGGTCGAGTCTGCATTCTCTGCATGAACCTTGGCTGGTCAAAATAGCAGTAAATAGCGGGATGCCAATGTCAAACCACAAAACTATAATCAGTCAGGCGTGGGTTAATCCTGACAATGTTCATTTCGTCCTACTTTTGCGCAGGATATGAATTACTCAAAACCAAACCATTGCACACATAATCGCACATATATCTTCCCCAAAATCTTGAGGTCCAACACGAACACAACTTTGTTCGAGCCAAGATTTCCACATGTAGAATCCCAAATATTTTGGCTCATGAAGAGTACTCACATAAGAAATACTCAGACAAGGTTCGGAGGATTTTCTGTTGGCTCATCCTGCCAAACCTGCCACCACACGAATTTGCCTCTACTAGGGTGGAAACTACAATGCGCAAAGGCACTGAACCAAGGCATTTCATCGAATCCAAAGGTCTGCTGCAATGTATCCGCGAGTGGTTCGTCGTATTTGATTTGAAAATTTGCGAAACTAGGGTTGGAACAACTGCGGCCTGCCTCACAAATGCCCCACCAGTCCAAAACACCCTCTTGCCTTTATATTCCGCTGCAGAAAAAGGCTGGCCGGTCTAGACTTGGTATCCTTGGTTTTGGAACTGGATGGGTGGTGGATTCCCATCTTGAAAAATCACACCATATCACGACCATACTCAGGCCAAAAGTTCCGCTCGGATGAACTAAGACGACGAAAAAATTACCTGTATAGCATGAACTATGCCAGAGTGACACACACAAAAACAAACTCAGTACCAGCCGGTTCTAGTTGCGCAGGGGAAAGAGTTCGATACGATTAGGTGGCCATACGAAAGGAAGGGCCTGGAAGAACAGTTTTGACTGCCACAGGTGTGCCATTCAAGTCTCCACTGCGTGGTTGTTTTTTTGGTTCTTCGATTGTTTGTTTCGTTGATTGAATGAATGAATGGATGGGTGGGCGGAATGCTGGATGAGTGGATGGATGGATGGATGGATGGATGAATGGACAAATGGATGGATCAATGGATGAATGGACGAATGGCTGATTGGGCACATGACTGGCTGAATGGCTGCATGGCCAAATGGACGCATGAATTACTGAATGGCTGAATGAATATATAAACGAGTGGGTGAATGAATGAGTGCGTAGGAGTATCATTGTATAATATCATGCATCGGTGAGTGAATGAATGAACGAACGAATAAATGACTGGCTGAATGGGCCAATGAAGGAACCATCTCATGATTACATGAAAGAATGATCAACCCAGAAACAGTTGTATAGTGCCAAAAAAGTGATTATGTATATATATATATATTTATAATATAATTATATATATATATATTATAAACTACCATGATACACACACACACATACATACATAATTATATATATATATAAATATAAATATATAGAATGATCAGCTACTTCATCCCTGAAGAAGGTCCCTTCTCTCAGCTGCAGAGTCTTTGAGCTACTTCTTTTCTGAGCCAAGTCTTAATCAGTCTCTGAGCTACCTCTGCTCTGAAGTATCTCTTCTCCGTTCTAACTCGTCAGTGAGCTACAAGTATGCCACTTTCTCTGAGCAAGCTCTGAGTGCCTCTCTGATGGGCCTCTCTCAGCTACATCTTCTCTCAAATACTTCTGAGCTGAGCTCTGAGGCGTTTCACCCACGTTTTGAAACAATTTGGATATCAAAAAGGCTCAAATTTAAGACCACAAATATCTTGGCATTTTTCTGCGTATTTCATTTGCAACGCTATTTGGATCTCAAAGGGAAAACGTGGCCTGCCTGGGAGTTTCTCAACCAAAAAAAGACTCAAATTTTGCCAACTTCAGCAGCAAATTGGCTGGGTTCTGTTTGTTTTGTCGGTCTCTTGTTGTGGTACTGTGCATATGTTGTACCAAACTGGGTCATTTCGAATGACGTCGTACGCAAGCAGCCACTGGACATATTTTCTGCTTCCTCATGAAGGTGGTTTAACTGGTCACAGGTTTTGACACGCAACAACATTGCCCATTGACAATATTGACAAAGCGCTGCTGGTACGCACACATGTATAATTCAATCAAACCTGATTGACGAATTGCCCCGGAACGAACGTCCTGTCCCCACCACAAGCCCGGCCGTAACGTCATCTACGTAACATCACTGGCGTGTTACTAGGAACGTTAACAGGTCCCCACCCTCCCACCCACCGCAATCATCACTGTAACATCTTCAACGTAACAACATTGATGTATTAAATAGAAACGTTAGTTAACAGGTCCCCACCCCACCCCACCCACCCAGTCATCACCGTAACCCCATCCACCCCAATCATGACAGTAACATCTTCGCCGTAAGAGCTTCAACGTAACAACACATCTTCAACGTAACATCACCGTAACATCCTCAGAATGTTGAACTACTGAAGACTTGGGTTTTACTCGTACGGTTTTCAGGGCGAACGTGCAACATCTGAATCCGAAACTTTCCAGCAATCAAAGTTGCGAGTAGTGCTTCCATGGGCTTCCACAAGGGCTGGATTACCTGCAGTCAGGGTGGAAGGACAACAGGCATGCACCACTCACCACCATACCTAAAATATCCTAAAATCATGGGACCTGATGGGGGGGCCACAGGGAGTCGGATTTGGCCTTTTTAGTTGCTGATGATTTTGGATGAATTTTGTATTTTTTGGAGGCAGCTGTTTGTCAGGTGGTGAGCTGCACTCTTATGTGAAATGCTCAGGATTACTGGGGTGGCGTTGCATCCACACTGCACTGAATACAAAAGGCATTCGCAAGAACAACTTGACGCATTCGACCTGATTTATTTGGCCAAGTGGCAAACTGCAAAAAACCCAGCTGATTCTTTGGCAGCGGCGGTGCCTTCTCTCGGTCGAACATCTCCTGAGCTTCGTCTATCTTTGTCCGAGGCATTTGGAAAGGGATTTGCCTGCAACTCATGGGATTTGCGAAAGTGAAGGCCGCCCTCTGCAACCTCCTCCCATCCCGGGTTTCCGAAGTCTTCAAACATAAATTGTATAAATCATTATAAATCTCTTCTGCAAGTCGGGTTATGTTTTCAAAGTGTCAGACATCGTCAGATCCAGAATCACACGAACTTTGCCAAGGTACAATGGGAGTGAAACCTAGTTCTTTTTCACGATCTCCTTGCTGAAGGAATTCTTCCTCAGGCAGCAATTCCAACTGAATGAAGTGGCATCATGCAAGAGGGAGTGCCGTCAAGAAAACTCTCTCCAGTATGCTAGGCTGCAAGGAGAGACTCTTGAACTACAATCCATGAAAAGGGCTGAATATGAATGTATAAATAAAAACCAAGAAATTAGCATAGATAAATGCTTACACAAATGAAAATTAACAACTTAAAGTCACACAACTCTCAGGACACTATAGACAGAAGGGGGTGCGAGTCAATCCGCACGCTCTACAGGACTAAACCCTGCAGAGGCAACCCCAGGATATGAGCAAAATAAACACATACACAAATGAATAAGTAAAACAATGTAAATGAACAAATACACAAATACATATATAAATACATACGTAAATCAACAACTGAATCAAACACACACGCACACTAGTATATAATATTATATATATAATCACATATATATATATTCATATATATATATACATGTTACATAATGTACTGTACTGTATGATCTGTATGTATGTATGTATATAACTGTATATATACATATATAATTAATCATATATATACGCCCACAAAACACCTGTTAATGTATTGCTTGTTGGGAAGGAAGGGGTTGCAATGAATCCAAGAAAAACCTGCAACCGCTTGTGCATTGTAAGCATCTGTCCACGCAGAAACTATTACGAGCCCAGCTTCGTTGACTCTTCTCGCCCATTCTTGGTGCTGTGGCACCGGGCGGAAGGGATGTCCAACATCAGCGGTATGAACTATATACCTTAGTTGCTGAAGTTTGAACACTGCTGAGGAAAAGCACCGCTCGTGTGCTCGTGTCCGAAAACGTGTTTCAAGCTGCTGCTAGGCCGCTGTTCGAGCATCCGCTTATCAATCTCTTGTCGATTGGTGTGGCGCTCCACTGAACGGGCCATATCCTTGGATAGCAAGTCATTGTGAATATGGACTGTCCTGGTCCTACTTCCCTACTGATAGGCTCTGGAAGGAAGAGTTCTCTTCTCAAGCGTGAAGAGCTTATCTCGATGTTTCCCAGGGCATTCCCGGGGCTTGCTGCTGGCCTCTCTCTGGCGCACCACGCTATCTAACGTCGTCTGTCTTGCGCCGTGGATTTTCGCTTGGGGGTTGTGCTGCAAGTACAAAGCTGGCCGTGCTGTGACCATCCCGTGATCAACCTTTAATTTTCTTACCTATTTTCTTCCATTTTTTCATAAGGCTACAATATGGCTGGACCTCGTCACCCGCCCAAATAATACTGATGAAGGCCGCATCCCGTACAGATCGTACAGTAACAGTAGTTATAAGATGTTGTAAGCCAAGCAGCATCCACTTGTTTCTTGTGGACTGCCATGTCCGTCCTTGGCAGAACAAGAGCCAAGCTGGACCAAGCCATAAATCGAGACTGGCCCGGCAGAAGTCATCTCCATCTGTACGTGGGCAGCGCCTTTGAAGACAAGTGACGCGAGTACGATCTCTACGATTCGCCGTCGCAAAGAGGTCACTGGCGGACTTGGAAGATTGTGGTCCAACATGGAAATGCTCCTGTGCGTAGTACGGGTGACTCTGCAAGGCAAATGCAAGGTGGCCCTGGTGTGGTCCAAAATGAAAACTCTTCATTGAATCAATTGAACCTGTATTGCTTTCAAAAACTCTGGGGGCTGCATGATACTACAAGTGAGCACATTTCCTAGCTGAAAGGCTGCTTGCATGTGCTTGCATTCCTGGAGCGCATCAGCTGAAACGCAGTGGCCAGATGGAAATTCTCCAGCACAGCCGTGTCATGGTATCGCAATGCCTCATCAAAACAAACAATAATACCCTGTATGATTCTGTATCATTGTCATCGTCCCAGCTTGCTCCCAGCTTGGAAGGAAATCGAGCAACTCAGCGAGAAAATGAGCACTCATCTATTTTGATTCCAGTCACATTGGTGGCTAAAAAGCTCTGTCAAGATCTGCCAAGTAGCAAGTTCAGCCTTTGTCTTCACCAGGAAGTCCTGAGACAAAACTTCGTGTGAGAATTGGGTACCAAACCTTCACACAGCCAAATGGCCAAGGCTGTTTAATTGTTTGGGCAAAGCAGGGTTCTTTCAAAAAAGTCTTCAACATTAACATCTGTATTAAACTGACTCAAAATGCCTGTTCTGGCAGTCTTTCGGAAGGATGTCACAAGCATGATTTGTGATGATTGGTGACTGAGTCATCTGTCAAACATCTTTCCTGAAGATGCCTGAAGAGCAGCCATCTCTTTTTGTCCCGATCATGCTCTATAGGGGATTGACGCGCATTAACGCAGTGAGATGCAATGAGTTTGGTCATCTGAGGTGCATTGTTGGTCGCTGGGTGCCCGATGTCATGAATCGCGGCCGCCAGCAAAACCACTAACAAGTCGACCTGAAAAACGTGCAACGATTCAAGTTTTGAAACATGCTTGGTTTGGAGTGGGCCTTGTGGCCTTGTAAGGCAAACTCAAAGCGGCAAGTCAAATGCACTACCGACTTACGGCATGAATTATTCCTACGCACCTAGTTGTTGGAAAACGCGCATGACCATGTGGGTAAGTGTACCCCCAAAAAAAGAACGCAACGTTTAAATAACAACTCTTTAAGCCCTATATCCTTTTTTATCTTTCTTCCGTTATCCTCTTATCCTTTGACCAGTCATATTTTCATAAACGCTATTTCAGAAAAACGGGATGCCTTGAGCTACTTTTTAACCATTCACTTTTTTTACACTTCCTGAGGTCTCTCCAGCTGCAGTTCCTACCCACTTGGCCTGTTCAAAGTAGCCCTTGAAAGAGCCAGCTGAAAGGTATGTCCAAATCTGGTAGGTCATCAAGGTGACCTCAGGGAGCAAATGTGCTCTGCGCCTCAAGAATGTGGCAAGCAACACCGGCAAGAAGCTCGTTGCAAGATCGTTGGTTGCATCAATTATTATTACAGTCAATTCCTGTATACAGGTTGCCATGTTTGTCATGCAACACGTGCTTGTGATTTGATCCCGCGGTGCCTCAGCGGCATGGCTGTTGTTGTGGTACGGATTCCTTAGAAATCTTAGAAGCAAAGGAAGGATGAGAAAGGGCTAGGCACGCAAGGCCCCGCGGCCAGGTCAGGAAAGCGCCATAAAGCGCCCAAACATGCCGCAAAATGAGTCAATTATGGCCAGTGCCGTTAGGGTGCTGCCGGTGATAACCAGCCTCCACTGCCCGAACGTACTCTTG
This sequence comes from Cladocopium goreaui, assembly GCA_947184155.2. Taxonomy (NCBI): domain Eukaryota; class Dinophyceae; order Suessiales; family Symbiodiniaceae; genus Cladocopium; species Cladocopium goreaui. Next base: position 530,114 of record CAMXCT020001624.1, on the reverse strand, counting down.
GACCTTTTCCGTCTTTGCCTCAGTATGCACTGGTATATTGTGAGTTCGAAGGCTTCACAATCCAGACTTATCCAGAGACACGTTGTTCGTAAAATCCTTTCCGGCTTGGACCATCAGCATGCACAGGTGCCAACAATGTCTTTAAGACCCTCCCTGAGAGTAGTGCTATGTTGCTGTCACTTTAAACATGAGAATGCAATGCCAGAGGTTATTGCGAACAATCTGCCACCCAGAGTAAGCCTGAAAAACATTGAAAAACCAAGACTTGCTGTATTACACTGTATAGGTGGTACTTGCCCTTATTCTCTGTCATCCTGATCCGATTGATTTTGATAAACCCCCAGAAAACAAACGTGGCTCGGGTCAATGATTGAAGTGATGTGCATCCATGTCCATGATCTGGGTCTACACTGGTATTGAGAGCAGGGGCGACTGCAACTTTTTGACAGGGTATTCCGTCAAGAGATGTGCCGAAAGAAACTGATAGCACCCAGCTGGGCGTTCACCCCTTTCACAACAGGTAATAGCTGCGTTCAAACTGTAATTGTTTGGCCGCACCTCCACCTTTGGCATCGCTTCGAAAATGGCCAAGGCCTTTCGCCACTGCTGTCCTTTTTGACAGGCGCTGATCATAGCAGTAAAACTGAAAACATTGGGCTGGATATCCGCAAGCGACATCGCCTCAAATAGTCCCAACACCTGCTGCCATTGCCCGTCCTTCTCACAAGCACCCATGGTGCTACTGAAGCTGATGACATCTGGCAATAGGTAGGCTTCCACTATGGCACAAAACAAGTTCAACGCTTGTTGCCATTGCCCAGCATTCTCACAGGCACTGATTGTTGCGTTGCATGTAATGATGTCCGGGGAAATCGTAGCTCGTGGCATTGCTGCGAAGAGAACCAAAGCCTTCTGCCACTGGCCTCCTTTATCACAGGAAGCAATAGCAGCATTCAGGCTGACACAATCCGGCTGAAGACTGTTCTCTGGCATGTCTTTGAGCAAACTTAACGCATGCTGCCATTGCATGCCCTTTTCACAGGCACTGATGGCTGCATTGAAGCTAATGACATCTGGTTGGACCCTTGACTTCGGCATCGATTCAAACAAAGTCAGTGCGTGTTGCCACAAGCCGGCTTTCTCACAAGAACTCACAGCTGCACAAAGACTGATGACATCAAGCTGAATATCTGCTTCATACATAGCTTGAAGCAACTCCAGGGCTTGGATCCACTTAGCGCCGCAAGAACTTATTGCTGCATTGAAGCTGAAGGCGTGGGGTTGTATGCTAACACATCGCATGCCCTGAAACAAACTCAAGGCGTACTTCCATTGCTTGCCTGTCTCGCAGGAAGCAATGGAGGCAAGTGTTGTACTGAAGCTGACATAATTCGGCTGTACAGTGGCCCTGCACATGATCGAATACAAAGTGCAAGCACTTTGCCATCGGGTACCTTTCTCCAGAGAACATATTGCGGAAGTAAAACTGAATACATTTTGTTGAAGTGTTGCATCTGGCATGGAGGCAAAGAGTTCACACGCATGTTGCCACCAAAAGAACCTGCTACATGATGATATTCCCACCGAATAATCGTGTCTGTCCAATCTTGAATGCTGTTCCTTTCGCAAGACATTGAGAACAGTGAATATCAGCTGTGGCGCTTTTCTCTTGACAAGTGACTTCAGGGTTTGCTCAAGGTCGGCGTCCTTGTCAACAACTGGCAGCAAGACTTTTGTTACCTCCACTTCCGTGGCATTGCTTAGGTTCAGCAAGCTGTCCGATACATCGATGCTTTCTTTCACCGCTGCATTTTGCATTGCTTTACTTCCCTGCTTGGGCCGAGTCGTGTAGACGAATCTTCTCTCACCTTGAACATGTCCAAACAGGCCAACCATGATATCATGATACACTACCCACAGCAAAACCATGCGCATTGATTTTCACTATCACCGTCACGTCTTAATCTGATGTTGCAATAGGGTTCTGTTCTCGAGTTAGTGACCTGGTTTCAGTATGTTTCAGTGAGAACAGCGTTCACACTTCAATCATCTTGATTCGGGCGAAAGGCATGAGAATGACATAGAAACACCTCGAACATGCCACGCAGCTTCTCTATTGAAGACTTCCCCTACGCTCAACTCTTTTGCAACTCCAGTGTGCTACCCAAGTCTTGCCCAGAAAGTCAAGAAAAGGTCCAAACATGTCCAAGACATATCAACCTCTGTGCAGCAACTACTTAAATACAAATCAGCAAAAACTAACAACAATTCAAGAACATTGAATAGCAACCTCAGCAGAACATGACATCACACAATTGCAAATTACTCCAAGGCGGGCACGAACCCAATGGTGTGACACAACTGAAACAAAGAACAGCGAGTAAACTCCACTGCTTCCGTGCGTGATCTTTATTTCCTACTTACTCGATCTGCAACCCTGGTCGCGACCAGGCTACACAAATGATGGGAAGTACGAAGACGCGGGTTCAAAATAATTGAACAATATTGAACACAGTATGCGTGTGATTTGCGCCCCAATCATCCCAATCCTTTACATATTTTACATGTTGTGCTTGGGGACCACTGTACAGCTGCAAATGTTGCTGCAGGATCCTGATCCTTTGGCAGAATGGATTGCGAAGTGCGAAGTGGGCATCCGTGCGGGTCTGGGGGCTATGGCAGCTATGGATTCAAATGTCGGCCCTGAGTTTCAACGGTGGATCAGAAATTGGCAGCATTGAATTGTGTTGTGTCGTCTTCATTGCTACAGTATAATTCAAGTATATTCAAGTCATGCCCACTGCAAGCGTGCCCAAGCCAAGCAAGTCCTTACAAGGAAACATATAGCTGAACGCCAAATCTATCTCTCCACATCAAAGATACACATGTAAGGGCGCGCAAGCATAATGTATAATATACATACACAGTTAATATATAAAGTACATTAGTTATATGATAAATTATATGTATATGATATATGCATTGTCGCATGCATGTGTGAGTATGGATATGGGTATGCGTATGGGTATAGATAGAGATTGATTAATATATAAACAAAATAGATATCCACATAAATCACATAATCATCATAATCACATATAAACATATGGGCCACGGTCAATATTTGGTATATAGCTCCAAGTCATCATATCGTTTTTTGGGTTTTGGTGTATAAGCAAATGTTATCATCGTTTCTTTGAAGAGTGTATTATCGTTTTCCAAGCCCCAGCTCAATTTCAAAAAACAAAATGTCCCGAATACTAATTTCCATTGACCTAAATTTTGGTTGTAGCTCATATACAACTACAAGTATGTACGGAGAGAATATATATATATATGCAATGTACAGAGAGCGTGTCATGCAGCTTCATTGTTGTGGTGCGACCCACTCTTAACCCCACCCGAGCAGCCGTCGGAGAACTTTAATTTCCGTGCGAAAGGCCCTGGGGTGTTCAGCAAGATCCTGATGGGTAAAACATGGTAAAACATGGTACAACAACGTCTGGTCACAAAGCTGGTTGCAGCGGCTTGGAAAAGAATATAGGAGCAAGATGGAGCAAGGATGAGCAAGGATTCTTTTTGATCAGCCTAGAAAGTTGGATGATTGTCCACGTAGGATGTGCCCATCGAATCCGCCACATTGTGTGTTGTCGACATGGCTGGGGCCAACATTGCTGCATCATAAAATACATCGACGTTGCCGTGACCAGATAAAACGCACTTAATCAGTAATGATCAAGTCTAAAAGCAGTGGCGAGTTGTCCAAGAGCTTCTTCCTGCAGCTTGCTGACACTGAGGCTACAAGCTGACTTCCCCTGCTCAGAGGCCCTGATGGCCACGCTGAAGCTGACAACGTCGGGTGTAAGGTTTGCCACGGGCATGAGCTCAAACAAACTAAGAGAATGCTCCCATCGCATCATCTTGGAACAGGCACTCAAAGCTGCGTTGAAAGTGATAATGTCTCGTTCAATGCGGCACTCCCACATCGTTCTGACCAAGCTCAATGCCTGCTCCCATTGCCTTCCCTTTTCGCAAGCGCTGATGACCGCATTTAAACTGACCACGTTTGGCTGTACCCGTGCGCCAAGCATCGTATTATAGAAAAACATTGCCATCTCCCACTGGCAGCCTTTCTCGCAAGCACTGATGGACGCACTAAAGCTCACAATGTTTGGATGAATGTTTGCCTCGCCCAACCCTACAAAAGCAGCCAGAGCCTGTTGCCATTCTCCAGTCTTTTCACAAGAGCTGATGGCAGCATTGAGGCTGACAACATCTGGCTGAATCTCTAACTCATGCATCATCAGAAGCAAACTCAAAGACTGCTGCCATTGACCTCCCTTCTCACAAGCGCTGATTGCTGCATTGACGCTGATGGTGTTGGGCTGAACATGTGTCAAGGACATGGCCCAGAAAAAGTGAAGTGCCTGTTGCCATTGCCCCACCTTCTCGCATGCGCTGATCATTGCGCTATAGCCGATGACATCAGGTGCAATGTTTGCATCAGGCATCGCCTGAAATAGGTGTAATGCGTTTTGCCATCGGCTTGCCTTTCCACATGAGCTGATGGCTGCATTGTAGCTGATTGCATTGGGCTGTATGCTCTGATCTGGCGTTTCGTCAAACAAAACTAGTGCCTCCTCCCACAGCCCCGCCTTTTCACAGGAACTGATTGCTGAACTGAAGCTGTAGACATTCGGCTCGATTCTTGCTATTGGGATGGCTTCGAAGATGTTCAAGGACATCTGCCAAAAGTGGGCCTTCTCAAACGAAGAAATGGCCGCACTAAAGCTGACCACATCTGGCAGGATGCTTTTGCTTGACATCCTTTCAAGAAAGCTGACTGACCTTTGCCATTGACCTTCCTGCAAAGAAGAACACAATGCCGTCGTAAAGGTTTGAATGTCCGACTTGACTGTAGCCCTGCATAAAAATGCCACCAAACCAAGCGACTTTTGCCATTGACCTCCTCCTTCGAAAGACTTACTTGCTGCATTGAAACTGAATTCATTGGGCTGCACGCTTGCTGTGGGCATAGAGTCGAAGAGGCCGCATGCTTGCTGCCACATATTTGACCTTGCGCGTGCTGAAATGGCCAATGTGTACTGCCTCACGTCCATCCTAAAACGGCCGTCCAACTGCATCAAATCCAGGGCAGTGACTGCCATTTGAGCATTGTCTTTCTTGGCAAGTGTTTGCAGAATTTTTTGAGTTCCAAATCCCTCCTGAAGTCTGCTGTAATAGCTTGCAAAACACGGGCTTTCACATTTGCCAAAATCAGCGCGCTTGTATAGTGAGAGCAGCTTCACCACTCGAATCCTCTAGGTCCAAATCCCGATGACAAGGATGTAACATGCTGCCTGGTGCCTCCTTGATGCTGCTATTCTTGTCAAGGTCTTGAGATGCGCGACGCAGCTATGCTTGTAAAACATTTTTTGGATGTACTGAAACCTGTATGCCCACCAAACATGCCGTACCTTGTTCTATGCACTGAGATACCAAAAAACGAAGCAGGACATGTTGAACGAATGACTATCACAATCTATGAAACGCGATAGAGAGAGAGAAAGAGAAAAAACAGTTCTCTCTTAATACGATTTCAAACTTTCAAGGACTCACCGAGCCAACCAGCCACCTAAATTGCGTTCACTAAAAGCTCGCAACCCCTGTCAAAAAGAGAACGTCCTTTGCACAGGCAATTCTACCAAGGCATGTTTGCACGAGTATCAGTCATTCACTGTTCTCTCAAAGAGATTGAACAAGTGTTGAATGGACGCGAATGGTGAAAACAGTGAAAACGAAAACCTTCTTCCAACTTAATGAATGGGCCTGCCATTGTTCGGAGGCAGGAAGAGGACCAAGGACCCCACGCATGGATATGATGTATGATGCATGTATGTATGTATGTATGTATGTATGTGTGTGTATGTGTGTGTATGCGTGTATGTGTGCATGTGTATGTGTGTATGTATGTATGCATGCATACATGCATACATGCATACATGCACACATACAAACATCTTACATACACACACACATACAAACATCTTACATACATTACGTTACACTACATTACATTGCATTACATTACATTGCATTAAATTGCATTACATTACATTGTACATTGTACATTACATTACATTACATTGCATTGCTTTACGTTGCATTACATTACATTACATTAAATAACATTACATTGTATATTACATTACATTACATTACATTGCATTACACTGCATTACATTACGTTACGTTACATTGCATTACATTACATTACAATACACAACATTATATTACATCACATCACATCACATTACATTACATTGCACAACATTACATTACATTACATTACATAACCTACATACATACGTACGTACGTACGTACATGCATACATACTTACATACATACATACATACATACACGCACACATACGTGATGATATGATATGACATAACAATGACATGATATGATATTTGATGATATGATACCAGTAGTACCGCGCAAGGCAGTGGCCGAAGTTTCAAAAATAGGGAACCTATAGGAGAGGTTGGTTGTTGTGAATCATGGCTGGCAGAGGGAACCCACTGATGGACCCAAAGGTGGTTGAAGTTGTGTTTTTTTGGAACGGTTGCAATGTTTGCCGTGGTCATCTCATCACAACTGCTGGATGTAGCGTGGTGTAGTGCAGTTGTAGTTGTAGTTGTGGTGTAGTGGAGTTGTAATTATAAGTTGTAGTTGTACTGTTGTGTAATTAGTGTGGCGTAGTTGCACTTGCAGCTCTATTTGTGATGTGGTGTAATTAGTGTAGTGTATTGTGGTGTGCTGTAGTGTTGTGTACTGTAGTTTGGTATAGCGTCGTTGGACCACGGCTCATAATTCGCCGTGGTACGATTGGTAAGATATGTGTTCTTATGGGTTTTGATGGGGCGGGGTGGGGGGTCTAATAACGTTCTGTTGTTGCATCCGCACAGACGCGTCTTCTTGCGGTATCATAGCTACGTCAAGGTACGCATGATGGTTAACATCTGCAGATGCTATGCTGGTACTACGTCTGCATGTTACGGATGCTACGTTGAGGATGCTACGCTACGTTCGCCGTGGTAAAAGCATGCAGTTTTTATCATTTTTTGGGTTACATGACGGGCTGGGGTGGGATCTAGTAACGTGTAATAACATCCTGTTACTGTTGTTGCATCCGCGCAGACAATCTTCTTACTGTATCATAGCTACGGCATGGTACGTGTGATGGTGTACGTCTGCGGGTGCTACGCTGGTACTACATCTGCACACTACGGATGTCTGCACCCTACGGATGTCCCTCATTCCCTTTCTCTCTCACCAAGTCCATGCATGGGCTTGGCGGAAAAACTTGGGACACTTGAATGCTGTTGGTTTTTAGCGCCGCTTGGCAAACATTTAGTGAAGATGCAACTAGTTTACTCGCATTTTGCATTGAAGAAAAAACATGATTGCAGACATCGACAACAGACGAAGACTAGAAACCGTGCAATTGCTGTGATTTGACTACGGCATATACATCATCAGAATGTCATTTTGGCCCACGGCGAAATATGAGCTGTGAACCGCGTAGTGTAGTCTAGTGTAGTGTGGTGTAGTGTAAGGTAGTGTAGCTGTAGTTGTAGTGTAGTGTAATTAGTGTAGTGTAGCGTGGTCTAGTGCAATTTAGTGGTAGTTGTAATTGTAGTTGCAGTTGCGGTTGTAGTTGTAGTGTAATGTAATGCAATGTAATTAGTGTAGTGTAGTGCCGTGTAGTGTAGTGTAGTTGTATCGGTATTTGTAGTTGTAGTGTGCTGCAGTGTAATTAGTGTAGTGTAGTATAATGTAGTGTAGTTGAAATTGTAGTTTTAGCTGTGGTAGTAATAGTTGTTGTAGTTGTAGTGTAATCAGATGTAAGTATGTACTGTAGTGAAACTAGTGTAGCGTCATGTAGCGTAGTTTATTTGCATTTGTAGTCGTGGTAGTGGTGTAGTGGTAGTGGTAGTGGTAGTTGTCTATCTATCTACCTACCTACCTACCTATCTATCTATCTCTCTCTCTCTCTATATCTCTCTCTCTCTCTCTCTCTCTTTCTCTCTCTCTCTCTCTCCCTCCCTCCCTCCGTCCGTCCGTCCGTCCGTCCGTCTGTCTGCAACCTGCAAGCTTAAAAACGCAGCAATTCTGCCAGACTTCCTCAATTTTTGAACTTGACAACGTCAAAAACGCAACAATTGTGCGAGACGTCCTCAATTTTTCAAGTTGACAACATCAATAACGAAGCAATTCTGCGAGACTTCCTTCAAAAACGGAGAGTTGAATGCAGAGCTGACGGCTTCGTGCCAATGCGTTTTGCGTTTTTTCCATTCCATCTGTCTAAAGTACTGCGCCTGCCACTAAAAAGTGAGGCCAGCTCATACGAAGTGCTGCACCTGTCACGCAAAATCATCTTAGCAAACCTGAAGATCTGATGCTCCAAAATGCACCCCCTCGCAGGATATCAGCGCCCTGACCTCCGAACATCTCTGATGAACATGTCTCTTGTACTGCGCCCGCTACGCAAATGCATCTTTGCAGACCCTCTTCAAATGTCCCACGCTTGCCGGCGTTTTTGACAATGGAACAAAACCCTCACGTTTTGCTTATTTTTGACAAGGTGCATAATTCCCTGGCCCCGTGAAGCGACATCTGAACGTCCAAAACTGGTCCGAACATGTTATTATTTTTTTTAACATGTTGATTTCGAAACGTGCTTCCCGCCACAACGGCGCGCACTTTTTCGACATCTCAACTTCCAAAAGTGCTCAGAATTGTCTGTTTTGTGCATTTTGACTTTGAAACGTGCTTCGTGCCATAACGGCGTGCACTTTTTCAACATCTCAACTTCCAAAAGTGGTCCGAACATGTTTTTTTTTAACATGTTGATTTCGAAACGTGCTTCCCGCCACAGCGGCGTGCGCTTTTTCGACATCTCAACTTCCAAAAGTGCTCCGAAAATGGTGTGTTTTGTACATTTTGACTTCGAAATGTGCTTCGCGCCACGACGCTTTTTAATCTCTCATCTGGACAAATGGCTCCGCACCTGCCGCTTTAGCGAGCCTACTTTTCGACCCTCCGGAGCCACAAATCATTGGAAAAACACTGTGATTTGCGACTTTTCTACCTTTTCGAACCTTTTCGCGCAACTGCATCTTCTGTCTTCTGACTCTTTCTCTTTTCTGTTCTTCTTTCTTCTTCTCTTCTCTTCTCTGACTCTTCCCACCTCTGCTTTTCATCTGTCCATATTGTCGGAAGCTTGACTTCCAAACTTCCTTCGATGATAGGATATCATATAATACGATCCGGTATGATATGATATGCTATGCCTATGCTATGATGCACCCGCAAAAAATCTTGAAACATCGCCTTATCTTTGGGTACTTGTCAGCTCCCTTTGCCTGGAACAGCTGCGACATCACTACCCGTGCTTGGTGAGTTCCTCGGTGCATTTTTTCCCCGGGCCGCAGGCAGACCTGACTGACATTCATTTGCTCAGTGATGCTCAGTGCAGATTGCTAAAACCAAATAACCAGGGCACTACAGATAGTAGTGCCTGAAAGCCAAGGTGAGTTTGGCACTGCTTGCACTGGACACCGCTTCAACACAGCGTTGCGCATTTATCCAGCAACAGCCGTGCTCAGAGGCCCTGATGGCCACGCTGAAGCTGACAACGTCGGGTGTAAGGTTTGCCACGGGCATGAGCTCAAACAAACCAAGAGAATGCTCCCATCGCATCATCTTGGAACAGGCACTCAAAGCTGCGTTGAAAGTGATGATGTCTCGTTCAATGCGGCACTCCCACATCGTTCTGACCAAGCTCAACGCCTGCTCCCATTGCCTTCCCTTTTCGCAAGCGCTGATGACCGCATTAAAACTGACCACGTTTGGCTGTACCCGTGCGCCAAGCATCGTATTATAGAAAAACATTGCCATCTCCCACTGGCAGCCTTTCTCGCAAGCACTGATGGACGCACTAAAGCTCACAATGTTTGGATGAATGTTTGCCTCGCCCAACCCTACAAAAGCAGCCAGAGCCTGTTGCCATTCTCCAGTCTTTTCACAAGAGCTGATGGCAGCATTGAGGCTGATAACATCTGGCTGAATCTCTAACTCATGCATCATCAGAAGCAAACTCAAAGACTGCTGCCATTGACCTCCCTTCTCACAAGCGCTGATTGCTGCATTGACGCTGATGGTGTTGGGCTGAACATGTGTCAAGGACATGGCCCAGAAAAAGTGAAGTGCCTGTTGCCATTGCCCCACCTTCTCGCATGCGCTGATCATTGCGCTATAGCTGACCACTGTTGGCTGAACCAGCGCTTCTTTCATGGACCGAAAGAGTTCCCAGGCCAAATGGAATTGTAAGCCCTTTTCACAACAACTGATTGCAGCACTGAAGCTGAACTCATTTGGATGCACCTTGGCACGTGGCATTGAATGATACAAAACCAGAGCGTTCTGCCATTCAGAACACTTTTCGCAAGAGCTAATCGCGGCGCTGAAGCTGATAACACCAGGTGGGATTATGGTGGCAGGCATGGTGTTTAGGAAGTCCAAGGCATGCCTCCATTGACCGCTCTTTTCCACGGAGCTGATGGCTGCATTGTAGCTGATTACATTGGGCTGTATGCTCTGATCTGGCGTTTCGTCAAACAAAACTAGTGCCTCCTCCCACAGCCCCGCCTTTTCACAGGAACTGATTGCTGAACTGAAGCTGTAGACATTCGGCTCGATTCTTGCTATTGGGATGGCTTCGAAGATGTTCAAGGACATCTGCCAAAAGTGGGCCTTCTCAAACGAAGAAATGGCCACACTAAAGCTGACCACATCTGGCAGGATGCTTTTACTTGACATCCTTTCAAGAAAGCTTACTGACCTTTGCCATTGACCTCCCTTCTCACAGGAGCTCAATCCTGCATTGAAACTGAATTCATTTGGCTGCACACTTGCTGTGGGCATAGAGTCGAAGAGGCCGCATGCTTGCTGCCACATATTTGACCTTGCGCGTGCTGAAATGGCCAATGTGTACTGCCTCACGTCCATCCTAAGACAGTCGTGCATCAAATCCAGGGCAGTGACTACCATTTCGGCATTGTCTTTCTCGGCAAGTGTTTGCAGAATTTCTTGAGTGCTTCCCATTCCATCGTGAAGACCATCCCTCATGGATAGCAACCAAAGTGCCTTCACATTACCAAAATGAGCATCTTTGCGTACTTGAAGCCGTTTTTCTACTAGATTCCTCCATCCTGGATCGATCACATTGCTTCCGGCAGCAGGATCCAGCATGACTGGCTTGCAGGCAGTTGTGCCGTGTAAATTGGGCGCTGAAGCCGACAGCTGACAGGATCTGACAGGTAGTTCCTTGAGCCAGCAATGGGAGTTTGACATCTTCCCACAGGACACTTTGCTGAGACATGTCGACCTGTGATGAGGTCACGGTGCGAATGACAACTGGTTGCGAAGACCAACGAAGATCAATGAAGCCCAAGAGGAACAAATAAGTAGGGACAGTGACAGGGATGCACAAAAGATCAATAAAGTCAAAGTCATTCGATGTGGATCAGAATCAAACCTTGAAATGGGCTAGGTCGAAGTACAATTGAAACAGCCAATGATAGGCCATACCACCGGGCGGCAACCGGATATCATATCTTCATGCTGTGAGTGTCTCAAGAGTCTTAAGTGTTCAGATTTGTGCTACATACTTTTGCTTGACTGCTGGACATCAATCCACCGCCATTCCACCGCTAACATACGGATCTATTGGGGATATTGGGGAATGTCCCCCTGGGTGCTTGGGATGCGGTCGAAGACATGGACCCGCTGCACGTGCTGCTTGCAAAAGAGGTGCCTTCACCAAAAGGCTCATCTTTTGGGAGTACCAAATGGTCATGAAGACTTGAAACAAGGGCCTTGGTTCGCTTGGTTCGCATGGCTTGGCACATCGATGAGACAAGTCAGGTGAATCGCCCGGAATCTCCAGGGGGCTGCCTTGTGGTCGCCTTTGGGCTTCCCTTTGGGGTCATTGGGGCCCCCTTGGATTCCTGAGGCAATCGGGGCCAATCTGAACCAATCTTGGGCTCAGGCTCGCTGCACTTCTTGTCAAGATCCAGGACCTCAAGTTGCTCAGAGCTCAGAGCCCAGGATGCCATGGCCACGGCTGTCATTGGACATGTGCCACAATCGACACAGAATTGAAATGTCTCACCTGATTCGTTCACTCCAACATGATTAACACACACACAAATAAATAAATGAATAATAAACAATCAAATAAATAAATAACCAAACAAATAAATAAATATGTATATATATATATCATATGCCGAGCTCTTGGCTACAGCTTCCAATCCTTCCAAACAATATCCAAACCACAAAGATCCACATCATCCAAAGGAAGCCAAGTCACATCCACGCCATCCCAAACCTTGAAGACATGGGGCCAATCAGCGGCAGTGGAATACCCAAACTTCATACAGCCTCCCTTGACCCTACGAACATGTTATAAATACTTCCCTGGTTGCACGCAGATGACGAAACAGCACTCAAACGCCTTGCTCCCTCGGATATTTTCATAATACAAAGATTTTGGATGACTGGAGAAGATGAATTCTCGTGCAAATGCCGAGAATTGACACAGGACATTCTTGAAGGTCGTGAAATGAAACGACGGACACCAAATGAATCAATACAAACAATAAATGGACAGACTGATAAGTATAAGTGATGCTTGAGAGCAAACAAGAAAACTCCAAAGCCAAAGAACATCCATCTGATTCTTGGTGATGAGAGGGTCAAACTGCAAGGGCTCAGGTTTCATCTCTGTTGAGTTCTTCCTGGCAGCTCCACCAGATTCCGTTGTATCTCATGTGGTCATGGAATCATCAATCCTCAAATCAACGGTAGTTGTGCAGGTTTCACACGGCAGTCTGTGGAAATGTATGTTGCGCTGCATAAAAGATTTGGACATTAAATGTTATCATCATACATAGGCATATATAAATGTGCATAGACATAGCTCACACACACACACATATATATATATACACACATATATATATATACATATATATATATACACATATATATATATACATATATATATATATAATAATAATTATATATATATGTATGTATGTATGTAGGTAGGTAGGTATGAATGAATGAATGAATGAATGAATGAATGTGTGTATGTATGTAATGTAATGTAATGTAAGGTCATGTAATGTAATGTAGTGTAGTGTAATGTAATGTAATGTAATGTATGTATAATCGTATATATGTTGCGCCCTTGCTGAACTATAAAAACTCACTAGCCCGAAAATTGCTGAAATAGTGCCATTTGGGGATGAAACCGCTTGGCAACTATTATTGCAGTGACGTCACATTGAGATACATCGAGGTCGCTATACTTCATGCAAATATAACGTAAATAACAACTTCCATAATCAGTGGCAACTTCAAAAGACTAGAACTGACCTTGCTCAATCACTGACCAAACATGAAAAAAATCAGGCGATTGGGTTTATGTTTAAATAGGGGTGGCAAGAACTCTGCACATTGTCCAGGTTCCTGGAGGGGAAGCGAGCCCCTTCCACATAACATATAACATTACATTAACTAGAATATTGACATAGACATAGACTCCACAGGAACTGGGGCCGACCCCACAGGATCCACATGCATCCACATATGATAATATTGATAATATATCTGATAATGTTGATAATATAACATAAAACTAGTACCATCTAGTACCATAGAATGCCATAGAAATCCTTGTAGGACTGTGGGCTAAGCAAGCAAATGAGGACCCGGATGGACCCGGTCATCTATTTTTCACGGAAAAGAAAACTTTTATTTCTGATATCGCTGCGCCTTGGATTGGTCACCTCCGTCCAAGTCTCCAGGATCCTTTCATTGGCGTGGAGGAAGTAGCGAATTCAAAGCAGCGACCGTGAAATCAGCTTCTGGTGTCACAATGTGTCGAACAGCTATCAATTGTCAGTTTCAGTAATATTCGACAACCTCGCGAGCTACGAATATCATCACAAAGGCACCTTCACTAAAATTCACTCCGACCTCAAACTTCACCACTGCACCAAGTCGCCTCTTGATACGCATGTCATACGTCACCTTTCGCACCACGTCTCGCAAGGATTTAAAACGACGCATGCGCAAACCAAGGTAGGAGGTTTGCATCAAAGCACCTTGGCAACTGCATCTGCAGGGCAAGGAGTCCGAGTTGCGTACCTAAAACATGTTCAGAAACTTCAGGGAGCAGAAGATAGCAGAAGTCTTGGTAGATGTTGGTGATCAATGTAGTCATATGTAGTCATTGTGGTTTGGGATGGAGCGTGGGAGAAAAAAGAACACATAGCAACTCTAGGCAACGAACAACTGCAACGATGACCCCACTTTAAAGGGTTAATTTGGGTCTATCAAAGAAGGGAGGCGCGAATTACTGAGATCATTTCGTGTTTTGGTTGCTGTAAGCAACATGAATCCCAAACGAGGGAGGCAGTTTGAGAAGTTGGTTCCGCTCACAGAGCCCTGGATTTGCAATGGCTAAATCCTATCTTCTGACTGCTGGATTGCTCGCCCCATCTTGCCCACATCCAGTCAAATGCTTCGCTCATTAATGGGATCCAGGCGCTCTCGGTGGTAGACACTGAGGCTTGACGAGTTAATCTCCTTAACTCATCCTCAGATCATGAAACTGCGCCTGTCTGCTCGTGCAAAACTTGACACAACTGCCTCTCACCAGGAGTAAAAGACAACTCTATCGACTCTGTAGGTCAGCCGCTTTCAGCCCCCATCACAGGTGTGAGATTCGGAAGCCAAAACTGCAAAAACAATGACACACACACACATATATATATATTGCCGCAATTCAAATGCGTTAGTCTATCTATCCATCCATCCATCCATCCATCAATTCATGTATCCACCAAATCCATCCAGTGCGCTCTGTTTTTTCATGTCCTGACGAGGCACACAAATTGAATTTATCTTCTCTTCAAGAGGCAGTCGGGCCTCTAAACCTGACAGATCTCAGTTGTTTCTCTGCAGCGGCTAGGGCACATGTTCAAAGTCATCCCATCCATTGGCAAAAAACACAAAGGAACTACGTCTCGCATGTTTTCATGATGTCTGCCACCTCAATGGCTTTGCAATCACTATCCGCTTGGGGAGTGGGGACATCCAAACATAACCTACAGACACAGTCTGGATCACAGTCCATCTCTGACTGGCTTTGCATCTTCTTTCTGAATCTTTCTGACCCCTCCATTGATTTCCATTGTATGGAAATCACACGGACACGTGCTGCAAAAACTGTTCCCAGATGGTTCCCAGAACTCCCCACACAGGGCAAATAAGGGCTCTCCGAGCGGCTCTCCTTTCTATATCCTTCGGTTGATTTCACAATATTTCCCATGGCTCGATTATGTTCGACTGGGGTTGCGACCCACTGAACCGAACCTAGGATGGCTGTGTCATTCTTTCCACTGAACTGAGGTTGGAGCGATTGGAGGCCACCTGCAGGGGAGGGATCTCGAAATCTCAATTGGTTGGATCTGAGCTTTTTTTGGCAAGAACTTACAGCCTTCTTGACATTCCTGCAAAGGACGTTTCAAGAATTCACACTTTAGCATTCTAGCAGTTCTTGATGGGCCCTAACTGTGTCAGATTTCTTGTTGCATCGTCCTTGTTTCGTTAGTGTTGTGGGAATTGACAATTCTGCATCATGAAGCAAAGTACGCAGCAAGATGCAACAAACCTGCAGCTTACGGCTAGCCATTTGAATGGTGAAAGCATCCTGCACCTTCCTTTTTGAACTCCTTCATGGAACATGCGCGCTGGCCTTGCGATATTTCGCGGCAAAAGATCTGACCTCTTCCTCAATCGATAAGAGCTGACCTCTGCAGGAGACTTGCAAGGTCCACACGGTCCACACTCCCAAACTTCTCTGTTGCATTGCCAGTCTAGAGCGGCGCACATTCATCAAAATTGGCGGTCCTATCTTAGCATTTTACTTCAAATTTCTGAATCATGGAAAACATCAGCGCCCGCCATTGATTTCAAACATTGGGAAGAATGGTTTGGGCACCCCTTCCCGTTGCAATCCGCTGCATTCTGGAGCGACATGCATGTTCAAACTCAAACTCGTTGCCGTTCAAATCGTGTAGCCAGCATTAGTCAGCGAACGTGCACTGTTGAACGGTTCTTACGGAATCTGACGGAATCATATGGAATCCAGTTTGCGTTTTCTATTTTCTCTTGATGCCTAACTGGATCTCAACCGGTATCTCAGCAAGGCGACTTCTGGCAGCTGCTATGGAGCTTTCGTCACTCTCATCCATATGGGAAGAAGAACTGTTCCCATCTGCGGAGTCCTGAGTACAGTATCAATTTAACAATCCAAACGCTCTCCAAAAGAATCGCTACCGCCATGATCACCATCACCATAAATCGGTCATGGTTGCCTTTCCAGTTCAACAAAATATGCCCGCTTCCCTTTCCAGCTTCCCAAATGTTGTCTTTTGTTGAAGATGTTGAAGAGGATCTAGAATCTTGTCCAACAAAGGATCACCACCCACCATTGTGGAACTGGAAAGTATCCTTGAAAGATTGTGCTTCGCATGCTTTTGACAAACAAGGAAGCACACAATTGTTTCATATTGTTTCAATGTCCTCGGGCGTCCTTGCATTCCTTGCCTTTCTCACAAGTGTCTTGTGGAGTCGGTGTTACTAATGGCCCTCCGTATCATTCTTTGCTATAGAATGCTATAAAAGGACCGACATGATTTTGATCCTGAATTAGAAGTATTTAGGATATTAACGTATATTTATATATATATATTATAGCGTGTTTGACGCAACATCTGAAACAAAAAATCTCAAATACGGCTTCCGATGGTTTGCCCTATGGTTTGCAAAGGAGTGATAGCCAGTGAAAAATGCTCTGAATCACTGCGACATCCAGATCTAGAGTTTGACAATGCTTGACAAGCTCATACTATATCATCTATATCAACCTGTATATATATATACCAATCTATATCAATCTATACATCATCTATATCGAAGTTTGGTCCTATTACCTCTCTTCACCCTGCTGATTTGAAAGTATCTACTGCTGTGATTGTTGTGAGGATACTGATTCACAGGCGGCTCACATGTTTCAAATGCTCGCACACACACACATACACGCACAGGATGTCCGTACTCAGTGTTTTTCTAATATAATTACAGCAGAATAATGCATAATATATTTTGACACATATCTGCATAATTCTGCATATGTGGGCTCAAAAGATCTGAAAAGCTCAAGCTTGTACTGGTTCTAGCCAATTTAAGTACAAGGGTTTCTGGCTTAGTCAGCTGTCCCACACTTCGCCACACTTCTGGCTTCAGACGAGCGTCTGACTCACGATTATCCAATGCCAAGTTCGGAAGCTTCGGATCGGACCCGAGTGCATCCTGGAACAATGACTGCTAAAAGTCCGAAAACAACCACACTTTGCTATTTCATATTCACTGAGTTCCGGCTAGACAACACTGCCCCATCTATACAACAGGCCCCATTCCAACGCACAGAAAAGCTACCCGTACTTGAGCCAGCAGGAACATCTCCGACAATACCGAGCGTACAATGACAAACAAGATTTCTCCAAAGTTTCAACTCCCATTCCTCCTCATGAACAGGATTGCCAAATAAAATACCAACTTCGGCCAAATCCTAAATGCCCAATTGCATCAACACCAACAGCACCCAAAGAAATGCAGCCGCGAAACATCGTCGCTGTTTATTTCTCTGACCGTTACTTTCTTCACATTCCTTATAGTCAGGGAGATAAGTCGTTGGGAAGAACGTCACGTTGTCAGGCAGGACATGGCATGACATGGAATGACCAAGCGCTATGATCTTGGGCTAGGTCCAACATGGGCCGACTCCAAAGGCCCCTAACATGCCGTAGCCATCCCTGGCCAAATCTCAGTGCTCATGCTGGCAAGCCTCGTGTCAGTAATCCGCATGGGATCGTCATCGTGATTTTCAACGTTGTGGAGTTTCCTTATGGGACATCAAAGATGACATCAATACACATCAGCGCCATGGACCTTTGGCGTTCCTCAGCCTTCCTTGTGGGCAAGTCACCAGCTGATCCCTGAACCTCGGAAATCTGGTACCAACTGCATCCTACTGGCACCGCCAATTGACAAGTGAAAGAACCATGCCTCAGTGTATACAGTATACAACTTGAGAGCAGTTGGAACGAAAGGTGTGTAGTATTGATAGGTGTTGAAAGGGAGTGCCGAGCATACGTTTTTTAGGTGGTTCTTGTCAGGATTGGCCCATCACAGTTTCTTGAATGCAGGTACAACAATCAAGGCATACAGTTGATGTGGATGATGAGACTCAGGCAACAATATGGAGGCTATGATGAGGATAGTGATGATGGGGATGATTCTGATCACGGCAAAACGATGAAGATGAACATTAATTAAGAAGAAAAACATGATTATGGAAATTATGAACCACAATGATTTGCGGATGAGGATGCAGGATGTGCATGGGGATGATGAAGATTGATGAGATTGGCGAGACACGGCGAGACTATGATGTATACAAAATAACACCCCCCAGATGGAAGCCGTGCAAGGCAAAAAACACAGAAAACAAGAGGGAAAATTGATGAAAATTGTAGGCAACAACTGGCAACAACCTCTTTGAACCGCCAATCGGTAGCTGCAAGGTGCACAAACTGGGGGAAACTCCGACCATTTCTCGCCAAAGTGTAGAATCCCCGCCCCGTGCGCTCGGCCCTGAAAAGGAACATTTGCTAAATTAGTTTTAAAGCACTGAAAACTCAGGTAGCTGAAGGTAGCTGGAAAACTTATCTTGCACATTGAATGAATTGGTTGCAACAAATCCATGAAACCTGGACAAGTTTCTCTGCGTCGCTATTTGCCGAGCATTCCGCTCCCAAATGTCCTCCCATGTTTGCCAAAAGCCAGACCGGACAATGCTACAGGGCCATCATTTATTCAAAATGGAACCCTGTCCATGGAGCAGAAGTGCCTGCGGACGATGACTGACAAGCGCAATCGGAATGAGAGCCGCTTTGGAAAATAGGAACCAGTTGGTGGGACTCTTGTGTGTAGACCTTGAAATCTTCGAGGCTCTTGCAAGTGGCTCTCGCCCATCCTCCCCCAATGGTGCCACAGTCATCACTGTTCTATTTCACACATTCCCTGGACGCATCTACCCATCAATAGATCAGCATAGATCAACCATATCAACCTTGACAAGCAATTGCCAAAAACTCTGCGAGCCTGCACGGCTCCCAAACTGGACAAAGCATTCCGCAACATCAACTGATATCTGACCGCCCTGCTGAACGGATCGGGGCAGCCTTCGACTGCTTGCAGCATGGCATGCAGCTCAGTCATGTCCTGTATGGACGCCAAAGCCGTTGAAAACTCTTCGCTTGTGCCATCGTCTCGGGATGTCTCAGGATGGTGATCCCATTCCTTCACCGACTAGAACAGATTTGAATGTAAACCTCTACCAATGTGGTCACCCAAGCAGATTTGACAATGGCAAAGTGCTGAAAGGACCCAGCCAAATCCCTCAACGCCATCTGATAAGTGCATATAAGTGCCTTAAATAGGTGCCTCAATAAAACAAATCACAGGTAGAGCTCCAATCCTAGTTCTTATGATTTTCTTTTAGCAGTATGCTTTTGGTTTTGGGAATTGTAGCATTAGCCCCAATTGAGCACCTGCAGCTCAAGTAAACAAACAACAGGCAAAAAACATCGAAAGGCAATCAGGCACGCAGCAACATCGGCAACACCCAACATACAATGCTGCAGCATCACTCAAAGTACATACATCGTGGCCCTATGTGGCCCTTCCCACATCCTCCGATTCCACGGCTGTTTCCAGGAGTTGCATCAGATACTGTGCGCGAAGCATCTGGAGAAGCTCTTGGGCCTGGGCGTTCAAGCACATCCAAGCACCACATTTCATGAGATCGTGCGATATGACTCTTGCTACACTATGAATCTCCATGGTATTCTCTGTTCCAACCCAACCAACACATTTGAGGTGCCGTTGGTGGTACAGTGTTTGAAACGAGTTTAGTTGATACGAGCTCTGAACAACAAGGTTGACCCTCGAATATCAAATGTCGTCAAATGTCCATATCTTTAGCTGTGACCTGCCTCTTCAATTTCCTGCTCGGCAGTCTCTGCGTGGATGGCTTCTGCAATTGCTTTGGCCTGAGATTTTATAAAGTCCCGAAGTATCTCGAAGTGATGCCTGAAGAATATTTACACGATTCTACTTGAGATACAGAGACTTCCTCTTGACTATTGCTGGATTATCTTCTGGGATGAGATCTCAGTTGCAGGCCAGGTCTGCAAGAGCCACATCTGTCAAATCATCTGCTGCGTTACCTGCATACAGCAAGGTAAACGTCACTCTGCATCCGGCCCTTGAGTGGGCTTGGGTGCTGCTTTGATTTGCCAATCTGAGCCGATGTGTTCCAACAAACTTGAGTGATCTCTGTGACTACTAGCAATACCGCGACTACTGCTACGAATATATGCCCCAGCCACAACTACCACAACTACCAGAACTACTACTAGTACGACAACTACCACAGCTACCACAGCTACCACAACTACCACAACATTGGCTCTCTCTCGCTCTCGCTCTCGCTCTCTCTCTCTCTCGCTCTCTCTCGCTCTCTCTCGCTCTCTCTCGCTCTCTCTCGCTCTCTCTCGCTCTCTCTCGCTCTTACTCCTCTCTCCTCTCTTTTCTCCTCTCTCCTCTCTCCTCTCTCCTCTCTCTTCTCTCTTCTCTCTTCTCTCTTCTCTCTTCTCTCTTCTCTTTTCTCTCTTCTCTCTTCTCTCCTCTCTCCTGTCTCCTCTCTCCTCTCTCCTCTCTCCTCTCTCCTCTCTCCTCTCCTCTCTCCTCTCTCCTCTCTCCTCTCTTTTCTCCTCTCTCCTCTCTCCTCTCTCCTCTCTCCTCTCTTCTCTCTTCTCTCTTCTCTCTTCTCTCTTCTCTCTTCTCTCTTCTCTCTTCTCTCCTCTCTCCTCTCTTCTCTTCTCTTCTCCTCTCCTCTCGTCTCCTCTCCTCTCCTCTCCTCTCGTCTCGTCTCGTCTCCTCTCGTCTCGTCTCCTCTCCTCTCCTCTCCTCTCGTCTCGTCTCGTCTCTTCTCTTCTCGTCTCTTCTCGTCTCTTCTCGTCTCTTCTCGTCTCTTCTCTTCTCTTCTCGTCTCTTCTCTTCTCTTCTCTTCTCTCTTCTCTCTCTCTCTCTCTCTCCCCCTCTCTTCTCCATATCGACCTCGACAAGTGCTATATAAATAATTATAAATATATATTTAAAAAACAGCCGCTCTTTGGAGCAGCCATACCTCCATCAGAACACGTCAAAACAGCAAGCATCATTCTGATTCGCCCGTTTCCCTGCTTGACCACGTCCTAAGGGCCCCGGCGTGCAGCAATTACAAGTCTCTCAAGGGCCTGTGATTGCCTCAGCCCGAGGGACTGTTCAGATGGTGTCGTAGTCATACATTGTCATTTTTTCAGATGTTGTCATATTATGTAATGTTATCACATTTGTGGAAGTAACCAAAGAACTAGCTTTTAGCAAAATAGATCGTATACATCTGGATATGTAGTCTTAATTAGTCTTATCTCGGCCTTGGCAGCGGATTAGCAGCGTACTGTATTGCACCTAAGACTCTCTTTGATTGAGTCTCCAAGGCACCTGAAAAGGCACAACATTCAGTCTGTCGAAGTTTGAGCACTGGGCATTGTTGTTGTGGCTAACTTTTCCTCACCTGGCACAGCTATCATCGTTTCCCCAATCCGCGTCGCCTCCCCCTTTGCGAAATGCCACGAACGCTAAATCGATAAAACTGTTTAGTGGTTCCCCCGTGCATCGTGAGAAGTCAATATTTTCCAGGTTTCTACAATGTGGAATCATGGCAGATCATGATGGCAGCAAATTGAAGATGTCGGGAGTACGAAGGAACCAAGGAAAACAAATCTCACAACAGACAAATTTCAGCCCGTTTCAACCATGCAAGTTTGTCATGCTGCACATTTTCTACAAAAGGGCAACAAAGGCCGAAAACACCAAGCCACAACCCGTTTCAACATGTTGCGATCCGGCCAAAAAAATGCGACATCACATGACACAACATTATGAGATCCTGCAAATTCATCAAATTCTACAGATCCTGGAGGCGTCAACTGGGGATCCCCGGCTCACGTAGCGGCTCTTCAAGAGCCTGGTGGTGTATGGTTTTAGGTCATAAGTGCCATGGTCAAAACATAGAATTAATAGGTATGGTCATGCATCCCGTGGGAATCCAAGCATAATGGGTATATCGGTATCTCAAACCCGGTCAATGGATGTCAATGGGAAGATGACCATACCTAGAATCCATCTATTGATCATGGCGCATATGCATGCTGAATGTCCATTCCTGTTGGTACAGTTGAAAATGTGTGAAACATTGTGAAATAACTGTTCTGATGGCTCATGGCTATCCTGCTTTCGTGGCTCCAAACTTGTTTGCACTGCCCGTCCTCAAACCATCAATAGTCAGCCCGTTCTTGCGTGCTCACATGTGCTTGTGAAAATCTTGTAAATGTGCTCGCATATCTGATTATCTGTGAAACAATGCCTAACATTGTCTACGCAAACATCCCCGTATTTTGCCCCAGATCCCATTGGAGCCGGACATTGCAATCTCACTGGCGAAGGGCATGTTTGCGGCTTTCTGTTTGAGCTTCAAACTTTTCCTCATTACTGGCATCGCTGGCTAACGCTAAGGCGCCATTCACTACTGTACAGTCTGCAAATGGGGATGATGGTCCCAAGAAGGCAAAATACCAACATTTTTCAACCGGATGCGATTCTACAAGTGAATGCCATGTGCAACAAGATGCTATACCACAACACACGCACACACATATTCATCAGCGAAGGAAGTTTAGAAGTCAAACTTCCGACAATATGGACAAATGAAAAGCAGAGATGGGAAGAGTCAGAGAAGAGAAGAGAAGAGAAGAGAAGAAGAAAGAAGAACAGAAAAGAGAAAGAGTCAGAAGACAGAAGATGCAGTTGCGCGAAAAGGTTCGAAAGGGTAGAAAAGTCGCAAATCACAGTGTTTTTTCCAATGATTTGTGGCTTCGGAGGGTCGAAAAGTAGGCTCGCTAAAGCGGCGGGTGCGGAGCCATGTGGTCAGATGGGAGATGAAAAGTTGCACGCCACTGTGGCGCGAAGCACATTTCCAAGTCAAAATGTGCAAAGCACTTCAGCCTCGGACCACTTTTGGAAGATCGGACGTCGAAGAAGTGCACGCCGTTGTGGCGCGAAGCACATTTCGAAGTCAAAAGTGTAAAAGCTGACGGATCCGGGGCACTCTTGGACGTTCAGATGTCGTTTTGCGTGGCAGGCGCAAGGGATTATGCACCTTGCTAAAAGTGAGCGAAACGTGAGGGTTTTGCAGCATTTCCTAAAACGACGGCAGGCGTGGGACATATGCAGAGGATCTGGCAAGATGTCTTTCGCGTGGCAGGCGTGGTGCAAGAGACATGTTCATCAGAGCTGTTCGGAGGTCAGGGCGCTGATTTCCTGAGGCAGGTGGCATTTTGGAGCATCAGATCTTCAGGTTTGCTGAGATGATTTTGCGTGACAGGTGCAGCGCTTTGTATGACCTGGCGTCACTTTTTCGTGGCAGGCGCAATACCTTAGACAAGTGGAGTGGAAAAAACGCAAAACGCATTGGTACGAGGCCATCAGCTCTGCACTCAACTTTCCATTTTTGAAGGAAGTCTCGCAGAATTGCTTCGTTTTTGATGTATGGTCACCGACAGAATTATGGAAAAAAAACGTTCAACTTAGACAGGCGGCGCCTGCGTCCGATTTTTCCATAATTAGATTTTTTTCTCATAAGGATTCAAAATATCCCGGAAGTGATCCGAACCTTTTTTTTTCCCATAATTCTTGGAGGTGGCCATTATTTCCATAATTGATTTTTCCTGTAAAATCAGGGGGCTAGGGCAGATTGACCGGTTTTTCCATAATTATTTTTTTCCATAATTATTTTTCCAGAATTATTTTTTCCATAGTTAATGTTTGGGGCTCCACCTGTTGGACATGTCATGGATCCACAATTCAAACCCCTTTTTTTGGGGGGTTATGGAAATATGTATCCAAATGCAAGTATGAAGACTTAGGGGCATATACCAGATCTTTAGACACATATTTTCTATAATTCAATATTCCCCCCTTAAAATGCATTCAAATTGCGAACATCACATGATATTATGTATATCAATGGAAGACTTAGGGGCATATACCAGATCTTTAGACACATATTTTCTATAATTCAATATTCCCCCTTAAAATGCATTCAAATTGCGAATCGATGGACATACAGTCACCGACAGAATTATGGAAAAAAACATAATTATGGAAAAAAATATGGAAAAAAAAAGGTTCGTAACTTTTCTATCATAGACAGGCGGCGCCTGTAAATTGAAACGTGTTTTTTTTCCATAATTCTGTCGGCTCCTGTAGTCAACTTCGAAGCATGAGGAAGTCTGGCAGAATTGTTTCGTTTTTGACGTTGTCAAGTTCAAAAGTTAAGGAAGGCTCGCAGAATTGCTGCGTTTTTGATGTTGTCAAGTTCAAAAACTGAGGAAGTCTCGCAGAACAGCTCCGTTTTCAAGCTTGCAGATAAACGGATAGATGGATAGACAACTACAACTACAAGTACCACTGCGCTACACTACTACTACAAATGCAAATATACTACGCTACATTACACAACACTAATTACACTACACTACACTAATTACATTTAATTACATCTAATTACATCTACTTACGCTACAGTACACAAATTACACTCCACTAACTACCCTACACTAGTTACACTACACTGATTACAATACACTAATTACACTACACTAATTACAGTACACTAATTACACTACAACTACTACAACAGCTACTACAACAACAGCTACTACTACCACTACTACCACTACTACCACTACTGCCACTACTGCCACTACTGCCACTACTACTACCACCACCACCACCACCACCACCACACAGCTACAAGTACAATTAGAGCTACACTACATTACACTAAAATACACCAATAAAACTGCAGTACATTACAGCTACAAATACAAACACAACTACAACTACAACTACACTATATTACACAACGCTACACTACACTAATTGGGAGCCTCGCTGCAGGGCGCCTGGTTGTTTTAGACGTACCGTCATGTAAATTCCATTGGAATTGTGGCTGCAGATGCGCAAGAGCGTTTTTTTCCACTCCAAAAACTACTTTCAGTCAGCAAACAGCTTGCGGATTGCGTCCAACTTCTCTGAGTTGTTGCCTCGCAAGTGCGTGCGGCGCCAAAGCCACTGCCAGACCCTTTGCTCCAACTTCGTTGAGTGGGTCACATCATCACCTCCTACCTTGCCTTTTTTGTTGGCTTCCTTGGGAAGCCAGGTCTTCAAACTTTTCCAATCGGAATCGATTGTTTGTGTTCCACTGATGTTGGACAATCCTTTGGGGACCTTACGAATAATGGAAGCATATTCTTTGTGTTGATGATTGACCTGAAAACAATGAATTTTCAAGACTTTCGCGGCTTTGGCCCATGCACGGGCACCATCAGCGTAGATAGCAAGAGGTTTTCTGCAACTCACAGCAGAAAGGAGCTTCGAATTTTTGATCTCCTCCCAAGATTCTTGCGGTGGACGGCTTTTGGGCAAGCAAACCTCAGAAGTCCATGTGGAGCCAAAAAAGAAAAAAAATTGGGTCCTCTTTGGTTTGTGTTGGATTCGGAAACATGACTGAAATATTGCAAGAAACACGTGGTCGAAGAAATCGAAGAACCAATGGTCCATTCCGTTGACGTAACCCCAACAAACGTATGTGAACAGGAAATGCCGGGAATGTTTTGCCTTCTCGGTTCTCCAACTGGTAGATCTGATCCGCGTACGTTTTGTTGCTGCGCTTCACCCAGAAACGGCCAACACTAGTACCATCAGCTTCGATGCACTTGGTGACTTTGGCTGACATGGACAATGCTTTTCCTGCAAACGCTTCACGTTCTGACATAATGTCCAAGAAGTGTCGGCAAGAACTGTAGCCAAGTCCTGTAAGCTGCACAAAGTGTGCAATGGAGATGCACTGGTTCCAGACGGCGGAGATGTAAGACATGATCATGTATGCCAACTCTGCTGGAGTCACTTTCAAACCTTCGAAACGACTGTTGAAAAACAAGGCTTTTCTTCTTTGGCAATTCCAAGCTTTGCAGCGCCAAAACCACCAAGGCCGTCTATCTTGCCTCTGATCTAGCTTCCAGGGACCACCAAGCGTTTTGGCAGAACAATCAGGGCATGTTTTCGGTTTCTGCAGAAAGCCATGATCACATAGCCAATCCAGGGCGGCTTCATCACTCGAAGAAACGCTCCAATCAAAGCTGGAGTCTATGCGCCTCGGTTGCTTCTCGGACTTTGGACTCTTGGAGTAAGCCTTGCGGGCTTCCTTTTGCCACTTTGTTCCAGCTCTGACATGCAAACGGGCATCTGGATGCTTTGGCTCAAGTCTGCTTGACTTGCTTTTCAACTGGCCTTTAAGTTTCTTAACCAGCGTAGCCCCTGGGTATGGACAAGTTTCAAGCCGATGCTTCAACGACCCACATACTGCACAACGGTGCTGTTGACCGCGGCGGCTACGAGCAGAAGGACGTTTCATATTCGAGTTGGATGGAAAAATGTCTACGTAGATGATCATCATCATCATCATCATCATCACCGGTTGGTGTTAATGATTTTCCCTAATATTCCTAATACTGTATTCCCATTTCTGTTTCAAACAAAAAAAATGAGAAATAACGGACATCCCCATTTTTTTGCGTTCAAATCCCCATGGATATTCCCATGAAATTCCCCATTGATTCATTGATTCCATCAAAATCATCATGAAATAATGGGGTTTACATAATAGGGTTTACATAATGGGGTTTACATAATAGTACCATTAATAAACCGGATGAATAACCATAGTTACTATGGTTATGATTGTTTAAGTACTGGGTTTGTCTGAAAATAGAGTATATTCCGAATTATAGCCATTTAATAGGGATAATGATCATTAACCATTGGGTTTAGGGGTACACTAGTTTCAGACAAACCCATTTAAGTATAATAACCATGGTTTATTACTCCGGGGTTGACATTATGGATGATTCCAAGCATCCTCCTCCAGCTTCAACTCCGCCCTCAGCTGTCGGCACATATATACTAGGGTCTTATATATATATACACACTATTATTATATATATACAGTACTATACTACATATACGGAGTTTACAAGTATATACATATATGCTATATATAAATAGATATCTATATATGTATATGCACTATATTTAAATATAAGTTGTCCATGCACAAACGATGATTAAGTTTTTATAGATACGTATATATATAAATATATAATTATATATATATATATTGAGTTTATAGATGTGTAGATCTTCAGCACCGAAGTGAGTGCAAAGACCTGAAAGCAAACTTTTCCAATGCGCGGACAGCACCAATCTCTCTACTTCAACGAGCGGCGCCATTGCGCAACAATGAAGCTCGAAGCTTCGCATGCTGATTTTTCAAGTACTTTGGAATTTTTGGCCACAGATCGTCTGACAATGGTGCCGACGTCCAACACTGTCTCTTACCGTCAATCAGCTTCCACCACTGTGAGCACACCAAGCGAATGTGACCAGCGTTTGCACCACTTTGGAACAGATGCGGTTTTCGGCTGTATTGGCAAGTGGTGCACCGTCCGAACTTTGTCGGCTTGTAATCAGACACGACTTCTTCAGGATCAGTGGACAGAGCTTCCACCTCAATTGTCCTCTGCTCTTCCTCGCGCAACATGGAATGAATCTCTTCATCTGTTGGAAACGACACCAAGCGTGCAGAGGAACTTGAGGACGTAGCAATTTCAGCCCCACAGGTCACAGAAGAAGGGATGCCCAGAATATCTGCCAGCGCCTCATCTTCTTGCCTGAGAAACTCATCCAAGGACATGCCAAGATGTCTTTTGTGCGATTCACTTTTGTCTCGAATGTGATGAGGTGAATCATCATGGTGCACCGGAGACATTTCCACATCAGACAAAGCATCATTCTCTAAATCCAAGTCAATGACTGCACGCGGTGCTGGTTTCAAGAATTGAAATCTCTCAGAACATTGGTCTTTCTGCAAGCACGAACTGTTGACCGGAATGCGAACAAACAATTGATCCGAGGAAAATTCCACGACAGATAAGCACACCCAAGACTCGACGTACGCAAATGTCTGCACCCGCGGAAGTCCGAAGACAGAGCACACGGCAAACAGATGTCGCATTGGAATCCAGACTCCAATTGGTAACTGCATCAGAATCACATACATAGAATCCAAGGGGTCAGATGGCCATGGAGGAAACTGACCGTGCAAAGTCTTGTAATCCATTGTGCACACATGGCACGATAAATGAAGGGAAGTACAGTGAAGATCTTCGAACCAATGTGCCCGTTGAAATCAAGACTGATAAGATAGTCTTCCGAAACAAAGCAGATCAAACCGTCAAAAAACCCAGGAACACGATAACGTAAATCCAACATGTAACATGGGAAAACCCAAACGTTTCAAAACGGACATCAATCATGTTTTCCCCGAACACCAAAGATCATCTGCAACGTGGAATTGACAATTGGAAGACAGAAACCCCAAAGACATGTAGAATCATGTAAATTAAAACATGAACCACGAAACATGTTTGGAAACTCTTCCGTGTTTGCACGTGATCAAGACCAAGAGTACAGATGGAGACATAGATACAGACATAAATATTTATATATATATATCCATATATGTATTCATATTTTTTAATTATCTATAAACCCCCCACCCAGCTGCAGGGGCGCCTGAAGCAGTTACAGCAACATGCGCACAGCGTCGCAACAACGGCGTCTTGACGATGTCACGATACCATGTGCAGAGCATCGCAACAACAGCGTCTTGAAGACGTTAGAAGACGCAAAAGACAGAAAGTTATTAGACCTTACAAGAACACCCCCCCCCGAAACCCCCTCCCGAACCCCCCCCCAGACGTTACAAGACCATGTGCACAGCGCGTTACAAGACGCAACACACAGGACGTTATAGCCACCCCAAAACCCCCCCCAAAACCCCCCCCAGACGTTAGACGACCATGTGCACAGCGCGTTACAAGACCAACACACAGGACGTTATTAGCCCACCCCAAAACCCCTCCCCGAACCCCCCCCCCCCCAGACGTTAGACGACCATGTGCACAGCGCGTTACAGACGCAACACACAGGACGTTATTAGCCCACCCCAAAAAACCCCCCCCCAAAACCCCCCCCCACACCTCCAAACCTGTCCCAAAGAAGCAAACAAAGCAAAAACGCAGCAAAACACCCAGGCGCCCTGCAGCGACCCTGGCCACTAATTACATTACATTACGCTACACGACGCTACACAACAACTACAACTACACTACATTACACTACAATACACTAGACTACACTACACTATACCATGCTACAGTACACAACACTACACTACATTACAATACATTACGCTATTTACACCACACCACAACTACAACTGCAACTGCAACTACACTACACTAATTTTACTACATTACAGCTACAACTTACAACTACAACTCCGCCACACTACAACTACAAGTACGCCTACAACTACAACTACAACTGCACTACACCACACTACATCCAGCAGTTGTGGTGAGGTGACCACTGCAACCATTGCAACCCACTCCAGAAAACACAACTCAATACACAACTCCAACCACCTTTCGGTCCATCAGTGGATTCGCTCTGCCATCCGTGATTCACAACAACCAACCGCTCCTATAGGGTTACCTATTCTTGAAACTTCCGCCACCGCCTTGTGCGGTACTACTGGTATCAAGTCATATTACACATTCACGCGTATTCCAGTATCTGCAATCCAAGGGTCTTGAAAATAACATCCCCTTCGTTCTGCTTCGCTTCCTCCTTCTGCTCAGAGTCCGCCAAAACCGCACTGAGCAATGGGCGAGACTTGAGCATGCAAATCCGGTGCCATGCGGTGCCTTGAGTTCCCACCGCTTTCTGTTTGACATTTTTGGAGCCTATACGTTCTATCTGAATCATTTTGAACCTAATGCCAAAACAATTCTGCAGCGCTGACCATGGGAACTTGAAGTGGGCTGAGCTGTAGATGTATAATATATATATATATATTAAATGTTATATACACACATACATATATATATATCACTAAATAAATAAATAAGTAAATAAATATATATATATATATAATATAATATATATGGCGTTATACCGAGCACCAGCAGCTTGGGTATGACTTTTGGCACTGACGCTGACGATGCATTGCGACGACAGATTCCCGATAATCCCCGTCCCCCCTGACGACGCATTGTGACGACACAAGGCCTGACGACGCATTTCCCCTTGACGACGCATTACCCCCTGACGACGCATTGTGCAGACACATTGCCTGACCACGCGTTACCCCTTGACGACGCATTACCCCCTGACGACGCATTGTGACGACACATTGCCTGACGACGCATTACCCCTTGACGACGCATTACCCCCTGACGACGCATTGTGACGACCCATCGGCTTACGACGCATTACCCCTTGACGACGCATTACCCCCTGACGATGCATTGAAATGCCACATTGCCTGACGATGCATTGCCTCTTGACGACGCGCTCCCCCTAACGACGCGCTCCCCCTAACGACGCATTGTGACGATGTATTGCCTGACGATGCATTGCCTGTTGGCGGGCTAGGCATGAGGAGCAAGGGGGCAGGCGTACGGTAGTATGTGGGAAGATAGATAGAGGCATGCAGGTGGAGGAAGAGGGGCCGGAGGGCAGAAAGGGATTTGGTCTGATCACCAAGGCTTAGGTTATGTAAGTAGAAATATAAGGCGTAGAGAGGTAGTACAGGGGGTTGTTGCAAATTGAGACATTTCGGCAGCTGGTAGGAAGGGGTGATGGCACCTCATGCCGGCCAGGATAGTCAAGATCATGTGGCGCGTTTGGCAACCTCAGTTGAAAATCGGCCAGGATCAATCATTGAGTTGAAGTTTAATCTTCTTAGCTTCTTACCAAACCCAAGAGAGTGCCGGAGTGTTCCAGGAGAAAGCTCACAGCATAGCATCAAGAGAGTGTTGGAAGTTCAACGAAAAAGTTAAGAGTGTAGCATTCAGAGCATGCTGGAATTTAGTGCGTATCATCAAGAGCGTGTTGGAAGTTCCAAGACTAAAAACGTAGCCCCAAAAGCATTTTCAACATCAAAAGGAGGCTAGCATCAAAAGAACGCTGGCAGTTCCCAGAGAAAGTCAAGAGCGTAGCACCAAGAGCGTGTTGGAAGCTCCAAAAGAAAGCGAAGCGAGTACTACCAAGAGAGCGTGTTGAAGCACCAAGAAAAATACCTAAGAGTCCAGCATCCAGAGCGTGTTGGAGGTCAGAGCGTAGCATCCAGAGCATGCTGGAATGCTTGAGGAAGAAGAAAAGAGCATAGCAACTAGAGCATCCTGGCGCGCGTGTTCCAGAACAACGCTAAGAGCGTAGCACCAACAAGAGCGCGTTGGAAGTTCCAAGAAAAAGTTAAGAGCGTATTATCACACGATTGTGGTGGACCGTAGCGTCAAGAGCATCTCGGACTGTTCCAAGAGAAGGTTCCGCGTGTAGCATCAAGAGAGTGTCGGAGCCGGAGCCAAGGACGTAGCATCCGGAGTGGGCCGGAATGTTCCAGGAGGAAGCTAAGAGCATAGCATCAAGAGCGTTTTGGAATTTAATGCGTCACAAAAAGAAGCAAAAAGATGCAAAAAGAGCGTTCCAAGAAAAACCAAGAGCGTAGCATCAAGAGCGTGCTAGCATGTCCCAGGACAAAGCAAGGAGAAAGTGTCGGAACGCCCGCGAGATAGTTAAGAGAGTAAAAAACACCAAGACCGTCTTCGAAGTTTCAATAGAAAGCTAAGAGCGTAGCATCAAGAGCATGTTGGGGCCAAGAGAGCAGCATCAAGAGCTTGCCGGACGGTCCCAGGAGACAGCTAAGAAGAGCGTAGCAGCAAAAAAGCGTGTCGGAAAACCCGAGAGTAAGCCAAGAGCATAGCAGCAAGAGTGCGTTGGAAAGCCCGAGAGATCGAAGATAAGCCAAGAGAGTAGCACCAACAGTTTGTTCGAATCGCCAAGAGAAAATTAGCGTAACATTCAAGAGCGTGACTGTCTCCAGAGGGTAGCGTCAAGGGCGTGCTGGGCATGCTTCAGGAGAAGGCCAAGAGCGTAGCAAAATCTCAAAGAGCAAGTCAGGAGGCTAGCCTAACGAAATGAACGACTTGAAACGAAAGGAAGACATACACGAACCGGATGTAAGAGTTGAAACGAAAGGCAAGATGCAACGAAATGAACGCGGTGAAACGAAAGGAAGAGGTAAATGAAGAGGATGAAACACCGGGGGGGAAGCAGCGAACGGAGCAGAAGTTAAAAAGGAAAGGAGCGATGCAGGGAGCAGAAGGGAAGACGAAATGAAAGGGAAGAGTAACGAGCGAAATGCTCTTGATGCCCGTCTTTTCGCTCAAATCTTCTGCCCCGTTCGTCTTGCTCTTCCTTTCCTGTCAACTCGTCCATTTCGTTGCGTCCGTCCTTTCGTTGCAGCTCTTTCCTTCCATTCGTTACTTCCTTCCTTTCGTTTCAACTCCTTGTTATCCCGTTCGTTACTTCTTCCCTTTCGTTTCAACTCTTTCCTTCTGTTCCCTATACGTCGTTCCTTTCGTTTTAAACTCTTCTCTTCCGTTTGTTACTTCCCCCCCATCCTTTCAACGCGTCCACCCTGTTCATTTACCTCTTCCTTTCATTTCAAGGCGTTCATTTCGTTACGTTACTTCCTGATCTTCCTGCCTTTCGTTTCCATCCCGTTCGTTTACCTCTTCGTTTCGTTTCAGGTCGTTCATTTCGTTACCTCCTTCCTTTCGCTTCAACTCTTCTTTCCTGCTCGTCTTGCTCTTCGTTTCCTTCCAACTCGTCCATTTCATTGTATCCGTCCTTTCGTTGCAACTCTTCCCTTCCATTCGTTACTTCCATCCTTTCGCTTCAACTCTTTTTCATCCCGTTCGTTACTTCTTCCCTTTCGTTTCAACTCTGCGCTTCTGTTCCCTATACGTCGTTTCTTTTGTTTTAAACTCTTCTCTTCCGTTCGTTACTTCCTCCCCATCGTTTTAATGCTTCCATCCTCTTCATGTACCGCTTCCTTTCATTTCAAGGCGTTCATTTCGCTACTTCCTTACCTCCTTCCTTCTTTCCTACTCTTACATGCAGTTCGTTTACCTCTTCCTTTCGTTTCATGTCGTTCATATCGTTACCTCCTTCGTTTCGCTTCAGCTCTTCTTTCCTGTCCGTCTTGCTTTTCCTTTCCGTTCAACTCGTCCATTTCATTGCATCCGTCCTTTCGTTGCAACCTTTCCCTTCCATTCGTTACTTCCTTCCTTTCGTTTCAAACTTCCCTCCCGTTCGTTTGCCTCTTCCTTTCGTTCCAAGTCGTTCATTTCATTATATACATCTTTCCTTTCCTTTTAACTCGTACATCCCGTGTCACCGTGGCTGCGTGTGGCTGTCTTTTTGAATTTCAACTACCGCGTGTTTTGCAACAATGTAACATTTTCTAATCCAGGCCTTGTTCGCCTTCCTCCTTGACACCCAAGAAAATATGGATCTGTTGGCCTGGGGGCTCCGCAATATTCCTTTCATTGGCAACAGGGGTCGCCACACATCCCCGAGCCCACTTTCAAACACACCATCTGACTGGCAGCTGGCAGATTCCTACTTGTGGGGCGTATCGCAACTTGCAACTAAGCCGACTAGAGTGACTATATCTGTCTGTTATATTTCAAGACTCTGGGTGTCTGTGCGAAACTTCTTTTGACAACGTGGTCTTTTTGGAATGTGGTAGAGGAAGGCAAGGAACAGACTGACGCTTACAGATGCCACGCAATTAATGCACAGTATAATGTGCGCACTGCAAGACTCGCCGTACTTCATGCCTTCGCACCACGCATCGTGCTAGCCATGAGTTTGCAGAAACGCTGCCTGGGCAAGCATCGGGGGCACGTATGCAGACCCCATCTTACATTTTCGATTGCTACACTCCTTTGTCTGGTCTGGTCTTCGGGAAAGAGCAATTCGTCTTCCGGGAATTCGTCTTCTGGGGGCATGCAAGTCGTCTTCGGGGAATTCGTCTTTGGGACGGAAGTATATTTGGGGAACAATTCGTCTTCCGGGAATTCGTCTTCGGGAAGGAATTCGTCTTCGGGGGGGCAATTTGTCTTCGGGGAATTCGTCTTCGGGGGGGTAATTCGTCTTCGGGGGGGTAATTCGTCTTCGGGGGGCAATTCGTCTTTCGGGAATTCGTCTGCAACATTCGTCTTCGTCTGCGGGTGGAAAAGTGATACCCGCGTAGTGGCCACAATGTAATTATATATATATAAATATTATAATATCAATCACATATATATCTATCAATTATATGATACAATGATATATATATATATGTATATATATATATATATTCATATATGATGAACCACACGAAGATTGCACCTCTGTAAGTCTTCGATGGATCGGAAGCCAGCTGCTTGCAGCCTGAAAAAGAAACCATGGTGCCAGCTTTCGCTGTCAGCACAAAGCGCTTTCCATCCCTTTCCTCTAGGGCACTGTCAATAGTTTCCTGAAATTTGGAAGGTCGATATGCAGTGAAAGCCTTAAGTCGCATCAACTTTTTTTTGGGGAGCATAATTTCTATGCGGGGAAGTGCATGCGACCCCTTCGCATCATAGTCACATCAACCATGCCAAATGGCTTGGGGGGAAGGCTGTATTTATTTTGAGGGTTCCAAAACAAGACAATTTAAAGACTTGCGGTGCAAATCTTATGGGAGAGGTCTGGAACGATCCTCGAAAGGACCCCAAACTACCCTCGAAACGACTTCAGATAGGTGAAGGATGCCCAGACATACATTCAGACATACATACATATAACACCCAAAGCATACAGTCATTGCAGGTGGACGTGTGGCAGACATCTACAATCTACAAAGTAGGGGCGTGCTCTCGAAGGAACATTTCCTATTGGCACACTGTAAGAAGTCAAAACAGTCAGCAAGCAAGCAAACAAGGCCGAGCCAAGCACACAGGCTTAGAGCAGCTCAGCAGCAGCAGCAGCGGCAGCGGCAGCAGCAGCAGCAGCAAAAGAAGCAGCAATTAATTACCAATGGAGAACATCTCAGGGTTGGGGGATGCGATGGGGGGAGGAGGCCACATATGCCATGGATGCCAACAGATCCAGACTGTAAGCCGACCTGCTTCTACATGATTTCTTAACAATTCATGACAACATGTTCCGCAAGAAATAACCACAAAACATACAACAAATGAATGACATTTTGAACCATTTCTATACCCAATTCTGAATGGTACAACGAAAATTGATGCAATCCCCCTGGGAAGCTCCACCCCAACTACGTACAGTAATTGACTGAAAACAACAAAATCGATGACTCAATGACTTAATGCCCTAACTGCACCAGTGGCTTGATGAAAGCCTCCGTGGGACATCACAAAAAGTCCGGCTTCGCATCTAGCCTGATGACTAGCATATATTATACAAGATGATACAAATTCAATATTGCTTCACTTGAAGCAGCGAATGCGCCTGTTAACTTCATCCTCAGTGAAATCCTCGCCGGTCATGATGCGCCTCCGCATCAAAAGAGTCAGCCCGATCCAGGTCCAGAATATCCGAAGAGTTTGATTCAAGAATGATTCAAGTATATCATATCAATCATATCGAAGTGACAAACACTTAGAGGACTGCAACGAATATGACCGAATCTAAAATACGACTGTGTGGTCTCCACTGCTTTACACACGCAGGCGATGGGGATCTATAGTCACTGGTCATGTCTAGTCCATCACACCACAGCAGGGCCAAAAACAATCCAAAACACATCTCATCCACGGATATCCACGGGCATGGTATGGCTCGCTTAGAACCTGTGAATCTCTTCCACAGGCAAACCGCAGCTCTCCAGCACCTGATGATGCGAGCATCTTCTGATACGTGACATTTCGTGACCAAACACTGTGCCACATTTTGCCGGAATATTTGTGGCGCTGTGTCCAATACGGGAGAAAATGACCGCAGAACAGGCACACACACACACAAGCAGCTATGAATTACGTACTAAAAAGCCTCGTGCCGCAAAAATGCAACAGTTGTTTGGGGATGTTTGGGGATGTGGTCGCAATTGCACATCTGAACGGGCTGACCTGCAAACACTGAACTTGCTACCTGCCTGGCGCTCACTGTCGGAGATGGTTTCCGTGGATGCCAGCCTTCCACCAGTTTCCACCAAACAGGCCAAATAGGTCAGAGCGATGCAGCTGCACAATCAAATCCGGGCTTGTCTTCTCTTTACATTCTTATCTTTTGTGCAGGCACGATGAAGAACAATAAGGCAAACACTGGCAAATTACTCCAAGTCTTCTACATACGGAAGCCTGAATGGACTGAAGATGACTGAAGTATTGTTACTCTTGTGCAGGCTCATCGAGCATGTTGGCCAGCGAAAGAAAAGAAAAACAACTTTGCTCATTTGGGGATGAGACTCTGGCCCTTCACCTCCGTCCAAAGGGTGGACATGAAAAACAAGTTGATGTCAAACTGGAACTGTGTTTGGGGTCTCACCACACCACAGGCCTCTGAAGACTCGCTGATAGACCAGCACTTTCAAGCCTTGCTGGCTGATGAAGCTGTCATCAGTGTCATCTCTCTTTGTCTTTTCAATACGTGGCACCTTTGTCATATTTCTGATTATACTATTCCAAAATACTCATAGATATTCTAATATATTCTGAGCATTTCTAAGATCTGCTTAGCTTAGCTATAAATATATGCTTGCCTATGCTGAGCTGGATCTCACCTCCGTCCTCCGGTCCTCCCGGTCCTCCCGGGTTTTCGCGGCCTCTCCAGCTCTTCTTCAGTGAAGCCATCGCCCAAGGCCAGGCGCCTGGAACTTGGAGGGACATTGGATGCCAATTGGATGCCACAGAAATCAGAAATCAGAAATCACTATAGAAATCATTAGAATATGCAGCATATGCAATTCCCAAATTCACTTCATTGTATTTCATTGTGATATATTGTGATACACTTTCCAGAAAATCCAAGAATCCAAAGAACTAGCACGCTGTGAAAGAAACGCGCATCCGCAGCAAATTCCGACACCAAGCAGTGGCCAGTGGCTGCCTGCTTATCATTGCTTACACTAGTCCCCTCACGACGCTGAAACTCAAGAACTCCGCACTTGTATGCTGTCACAGTACCCGAATGTACCCGAGAGTGATTTGAGAGGAATGCTTTTGGAATGGTTCTCATGGATTCTGTGACATTCTGTGTGCCTGCATTACATCGAATTACTTCAAGAGACTGATTAGCTCTGACCATCTCCGACCTCCATACAATCATACAGTAATCACTACAGCAAGATGTCTTGCAAAGGGACACGCGTGCAGCCCCAACAGGTGCCTCTGCATTTCCTCCATAGACAGGCCACACGATTCCAGCCTGGACAGTTCAGCATTTGACATCCAGTTCTATGGGAACTTGCTGAAAGGTAGGCCACGCCACGGACAAAAAGATCAAAAAGGATCAAAAAGGTATTAATTCTGAAAGCAAAGACAGGCTATCTGGCCGTTTGCATCCTGCAGCGCAACAGCAACACAGGGCCCGCGGCATGTAGTGCTCTTCATCGGACAGCAAACCAATATCTGACATCAGCCTGATGCCAAGATCTGCCAAGGTCACAGTGAGGCATGACTTGCCTAAGAGGAAACCTCGAGCCCCGGCATAGGTTCATCATGAAACATATGAAAATTTGTCCCCAACAAGCGTCCAGTTCCATGTGGTGTCCATACATATGCAACTGCCACACAGGAAACCATGACCATCATGGCCCTCTTCGGGCGCCTTTGCAGTGCCATTGCCATGTTTTGGTTCGTTAGCCTGGCACGAACACACATGCACAAGCGCATAACATGGTGTGTAACTCTTTGCATTTTGATGCATTTTGCATCTATTTGCGAGCTTAAGTATGCTTAGCTTAGAAGGACACTCTTGGATGTTTGGAACTTCAAAGCTCTTGCTGCTAGGCCACGAACGCAACCAAACGACTAGTAACAGCAATGTAGCAAACTGATACAACATGATACAACATGATACAACATGATACAACAGGCTTAAGATATATCTTAAGTGCTTACAATACGTCACAACACTTTTCAGTTGCAGAGCCTTTCTGGCATCTCATCTTCTGGCCCCAGCCAAAATGACCTGTATCAACAATGACATCAAAAGAGGTCTCCCTTGCGAAGAGTCCAAAAGTGTTCTCAGTATCAGTATCAGCGCTGAAGCTGAAGACAAACTCAGCATCACAACAATTGATAAGAACTCGAAGGTACATCGCCTGGCAACTTGCTTTGTCTGAAACGTCTAAATGCGCAAAGCACAAACCTGGCCTGGACAAGTCACCATCTTCCTTGGTGGGATTGCTGGTTCCGAAGACACGCCTGCCATCCACTCACAGGTCTCAATCTGCCATTGTATACATTTCAAAAAAAACATTTCTACTTGGAGGGGGGGGTTTCAAAGCTCAGCCGATTCGTGCAAGCGCCAGTGCCAGGAGGCACAAATCATTTCATGATTTTCATGGGTGGCTGGCGGCTGAGGCAAATATTGGCACAAGCTAGATCGACTAGATCGACTCAAGGCCTCATGGACCAGTCCTCATCACAACCGCCATTGTGTATCTTCCTAGTGGAAGCGATGGAAACCACACAGTGCCACCACCCTTGCTGCTTGCCTAATCAGCTTGGCCAAGGTGAAACCACCCTTTTGCAGCCTTAGGATGCTAAAGGTGAATGAATCGTAGCGTGTGAAGTTCAGCTGGTCCGCTGCATGGTGATGCAGGCTGTTGCTCTCACTCATGCGATTCAGCAGGGCAACGAACTTGTAATCCGCAAAAATCTGGAATCCCTCCATTCTTGTGCGTTGTACGATGATATGGTAAGGACATCCCATAATGAAGTGCAATGCCAACAACTTCAAATGTTGACGCTGCTCTTGACGTGTTGCAGAGCTCCTGGCCATTTCAATTCCTCGTCGGAGAACTCTTCACCCGCAAGCAAACGCCTCTTGATATTATTGATAATGACGGAGGTCTAGGCAAAAATAAGAACACAGTTCGGACGGTGACTGCATGTCAACAACCGCATCTAGGGTATTGGAAGCAGGAATGCATGAACACATATAATATAATAATACACTGCAATGCAATGCGGTGAAAAAGTGTTGCTTAGTACCGCAATCTTTCACTTTGCATGCTGAAGACCCTGAAGGTTGCCCGACACCGATAGGTGTATATATATATAATATATATATATATTATACCTAATTAATTATAAATAAAATTATATATATATATATTATATGGTTGAAAGGCTAGAAGACCCTTCACCCAAAACACTAGCGCCATGGCGCTTTTTTCGAGCCTGACAATATCCTCTTCAGACATTCCGATGAGAGCCAACCTGCAAGAAGAGGCACAGGGAGCATAAGTTTTGGGATAGATTTGCTTGAGGCCAATGCACACAACACCATCCACTGCAGCGAAGTGATGCTGATTTTTGGCGCAACGCATGTCTGACCGGATGAGGCAATCAATAACAAGGGCAGCCATTCTTACAAAGGACCAGGGTAGTCAATTACCAGCCCTCTACAAGAAACTTGCCAGATCTTGCCAGTGAGCGTTCCCAAATCCTTTTCTTTCCCGCCAAGTCTTCAGTTCCCCAGGCTGCGCGCGTTTGCAGTTCTGAAGGAGAGAAGCAGCTCTCCTTGGCACGGAAAATGCAGGCAGTCACAAGATGTCACAAGCATCGACTGTCTGAGCAAACCTCAACCAGCCAGCTTCTGAGTAAACTCAGTAAAGTGAGTAAACTCATGCAATGTTCACAAAGGCTCTGAACCGCACTTCGTCGTGAACACATCGAAGACACATTGCAGCCAAGTCTCACCATGAAGTCGGCGATGTAATTCTTCTGGATCAAAGCCGGCGCTTTCCAAACTGCAACCCGGCTGAAGTGGACGGGCCCAGTTTAGGAGTGTAGTAACCCTAAAATTTCTGCAGTTTCGGACATGTATATACTGTAGTTGGAAACAAATCGATTTTGATTTTGTCAGGATGAGCCCGCTGATACAATACGGGACAGCAGAATGGAATACTCACATGGCTACGCAAAATGAGTGATAGAATGCTGTGACGCATGATGCTACTCACAAGCGCCAGCAAGCAAGAGCAACACAACACTTCCAGGAGCAGTGGAGCACCAGAATTTCAACATTGGGTAAACCTGGGAGTCGGGAGGCTGTGATTGATAGGATATGATAGGATATGATAGGATATGACAGGATAATGGCATACTTTGCCGACAATTTCATGGCATGGGGTAATGCATAAGAAAACCAAACAAACATTCTGCCGTTGCGAAGGGTAAAGTAATCTAAATCTCGACTATGACTATGATACATCACGATAATGCTGGTACTGCTGTCATACTACAGCGAAAGTTGTTGCAAAGCCACTCCTCCACTTCAATCCACTTCAGGGGCCAATCCGATCTTTGGATCATCCAAGCTTGACCGTTGCCTGAACAGCTCGTCGGCAGTGAAGGGTTCTCGGTCTTCCAAGCGCCTTAAAGCCATGAGCACTACAGAAGCGGCTTGCAACTGCAACCCAACCTGAAACACGTATCCGGATCGTAACGCAAACGAAACTTGAAGGGAAACCAACTGCCTACCTGCATCTCCTCTGCCCTTGAAATACCACAAATGAGGACCCAGCTGCTGAATACTTGCTTCGTCAAGACCCACGACACCAAGCCTCAAGCGAGGCAGGAACCACAATGACTTAACTTCCAAGCCACATGTCCGAAAAGGATAATAGTGTCTCTACGTGCCTCGCACATTTTTTGATCCTCTACATGCACAGCAGGAAGGCAAAGTCTTTCCACTTTCCAACACCTTGCCACACGTACACCTGCGGTTTAATTGCACCAAATGATGACCATGACTGCTCTTGCGTGCCGCCCATCACTGCCTCAAACGCTCTTCGGTGGAGAAAATCTCATCTTGTAAGATGCGCCTTGTGCGGAGCGGAGTCCAGGAAACTAATTCTGAAGCATACACCCAGAAAACTATTGAAACATCATTGAACTATAGTTGACTTGACATTGTGCGAAACATCTACCAAATGTACTTGCGGATGCCAAAAATTCCTGCGAGTCTCCTTACGTCTCCTTACGTCTCCTTGCTGTATACTTCCTGCTCCTTCTTGGCTTCTGCCCTCAGGAACAAAATATATAATACAAAATACGAAATCCCTGGCCTTCGAAGCTCGTAGAGCGGCAACTCCACTTGATCCAGCCTTGATAGGAACTCCAAAGAAGGCTGTTGACACAGTGGACACATGTCATGCTGAATGCGGTGTCCATCTCGTCCAGATTCTTTCAGATTCCTTTATGTTTCCATGATCTTTCTGATCGCTGAAACGTCGCATTTTGCCAAGGATTGAAGATCTCGTCCAATTATCTTGTTCAAGGATGCGACATCCAGAAGCATTCTCACGCGTCAGAACTACAGTCGTCTCGGCCCTTGCAGTCCTCTCAACTTCTTCCTCATCGAAATCTTCACCTCCAACGAGACGCCTCATTGCAGGATTCGCAGCCAAAATCTTGGCCAAGAGAGGCACCGAGGCACCGCGTGCCAGTCTAAAACGATCGAAAACGGATGAAAACGGTTACAATTCCTTGTCAATTCCTTGTCAATATTTGTCAATGCTTCCGTGACCTTTGGGAGTGTAAGAGCACTGTACGCGACAGTAGAATAACATGAGAGAAATCGTGCGACCACCTCTTCGAGGGAGAGGGGGGGCAAACTGCAGACCTATCTTTCATATTCCTTCAATTTCCTGGATCCATCATCCCGTGTCTACATGTGTCTACATCATTCTTTTGCTCTTTCTCTTTCATTCTCTGTCTATCTCCATTACCATGTCAAGACCTGCCTCAGCCAGGCTGAGGGATGTTGATTGCATGCATCTTTCAATTCCTTTGGAACTGTTGGCATCAATCTTCTGAGGGATACCATTTGTTGTTCAAAGTGACCCAGCAAATATAATGCAAATATGACATTTGGAGTCATTGGATGTCATTGGGAATATTGGACGAACGTATGCGTGCAAAATGTGCAAATATCAAGTGCATATGTGAAGGGGCCACA
The DNA here is from genome assembly GCA_947184155.2 of Cladocopium goreaui. Classification (NCBI taxonomy): domain Eukaryota; class Dinophyceae; order Suessiales; family Symbiodiniaceae; genus Cladocopium; species Cladocopium goreaui. Next base: position 487,516 of record CAMXCT020001624.1, on the reverse strand, counting down.
AAGCTTCGTGCGATTTCAGCCCGGATTTCTCCATGCCATCTGGCCTTCGAACTTCCATCTCGGACAAGCCAGCCCTCATCAACCTGTCAAACCATCGGTATGTGCTTTCAGAGGCCAGCTCTCATGTAGTTCCAGCTCATGATGGGACTCGAGCTAGGGAAGCAAATATATCCCGAGGATATTCCGAGGTTTCCTTGGTGTTTTGATCTGCCCATCTTCGTTTCACTTTTCGCAACCCTATCACCCTATCCATCTATATCCAAATATATTCAAAGCGCAAGGTCTCTGGGAGCTCCAGCCCTACAAATTCCGGTGCTACGCTTTGTGGCCAGGAATCAGCACCTCTCTTTCTCGCTCATGGAGAATTTGCCAGAACCAGCTAGGAGCCTTAGTTCCAAAATGCAGCGCACATATTGCTGCAGTAATCCAGCTAAAGTTGTGTGGGGATCGGGGTGCATCAAACTTTTGAAGTAAGCAAAACCTTCTTGTATGGGTCTATACTAGCGTCTTTGAATGCTGCACGTCACGTCCATGGTGTGCTGATGCCTTCCACCTAAACTCATGAAATCTCATGAATCTATGTAGTCATTGCACACCTCTGGGAGCTGTACTTTCGCAATCGCTCTACGGGAAGGCCTTCAGTTCTCAACCTGCAAGGGCTTTCTGATCTCAGAAAGTTTCTGGCACCGCAACAAGAAACTGCGCCTTAATGCGCCTTTGTCTGGTGCCGTTTTGCCCGTCCAGTTTCTCTTCCTTTTTCTGGGCCACTCTATGAGGTTTCCCCTGTGACTGAGTCGAGCGTGACTTTGATGATCTTCAATGTGGTCGTGTTCGCCTTGTCTGCTCATCCTGTGTGAAGGCATCACCAGAAAGAAGTCGCCTCACGATCGTGCTCGATTGAGACCCTGGAATCGCGAAATGACCACCTCTTTTAGATTCTTTTAGATCTCTTTTTGTCTTCGCAACGAAAAGCTTACGTAGGTATATTATGGTATATTATTGTCGTATATCTACACTCTGTAGCAGCGACACAATGAGACCATCAGGCAATATGGATTAATATGGATGGATAATGATCGATATGGCATGATATGGCCCCACTAGTTTCATCACATTGCAGGACAGTGTTCCAATGGGGAGCGTTCGGCTCAAGGTCAGGCACTGGTCGAGCCTTTGAAGCACCTCCTTGTTGAATCCTGCTGCTTCCAGCCTGCTCTGCAAATATGTTGAGATGCGCATTGCGATGGCACATATTGATACAGTACATCAATGATACACCAATCACTGCTGTGGGCAACAAAAATGCAAAACATGCCGTGAGTTCCTTTAAGTATCGCTCTCGACTTGTCAAGCTCTTGGAGCTTGTTTGCTCTTAGCGCCTAATATTAAAACATATTTCATTTTTCATATTATTTCATCATATTTCAATACAATGCAATCTGGTCCAATCTGTCCAGGCCATGTTACAGTCAATGAAGTGGAGATATCTGAGATATCACATACTGTCCTATCCACACTTGATGACAAATCTTGGACGCTCTGATCCGCTGTGTGGTTTAGGCGAAGCTGCATGCACCTCACAACCTCATCATCGGACAGGCCATAGCCAAGCAAACCCAGCCTGTAATAGCAGTGCTTCTGCTTGCATTTCACACTTCATTGTATTCGAAGTGTACGTGCGTTACAGGGCCAAAAATGGCCAGAATATGAAACAACCGTGAAACGTTTGCTCTATTGCGGGCTTTCATACAAACAACATCTTGAAGTCTCCATGACACAGCGCAGAAATTATCAGAAATTGTAGCTGGTGCATGCTTGCCCCAAGTGCGTCAAAAACGGTCAAGGATTCCTTGCTTCTGAATCCTTGACTATGTTGACTATCTTGGAATCTTGGCTACTGTGATCTCAATGTGATCTCACTGTGATCTCTGATCCCATCGGAGCTTCCACACCTTTCACACCTTTCACACCCTTGCCTTCGAAGATCCGTATCGGTGAAGCCAGCGGCACGGAGCCTTGGAGCTGCTGCTGAGGATATCATTTTTCCAGTGGACAAAATGACCTACTCCCAATGGACATGGCCAAAGTGGGTGGTCCCCTATCAATTGTGAAGGTTTGTACTTCCAAGCTATGTCTAAAAATATAAAGATAGGGTATCGGATGGTATCGGGGTATACCATCGGTTGCGAAGGTTTTAACACAAATTTGAACATCGCAAGTCCACTCCCTGCTGCTTTGGTCTTTGTTTATTCTTGTCGGTCACTCATATTTTCTCAGCCTCTCACGTGCCCTTCTGTCTGGGATCTCCCTGCCTTGCGGCCTGAGGACCCAGCCTTTTGAAGTCTTGAGCTTGCAGGCCCTTGCCGCTGTACGCCTTCCTGCAACAACCCTTTGACCAAGAAAAATATGAACAATGCATGTCTACTCATTTTTAATATCCTTTAATCATCTTTAATCGAAAATGATCGAAACCATTTCAGCATCAACGTCCTTTGTTTAGGGAGGCATGGTGAGGTGCCAAGGTCCTCTGATGTCCTCACCCTAAAGGCTGCTGCCCCCACCTGTGCAGTGCCTCTGGGCTCAAGAAGATACTGGCTAGCCTGGATCATCGATATCAATGGGCGGCAATGGATCATCTGGATCTGCTATGATCTGTTCAGGTCCAAAGTTGCCGCGGAATTGAGTTATTAGGAAAGGATCATAGCCGAACATAGCCGGATAGCCCAAACGACTGCTCCAGAACTGCTCCAAGAGCAGCAAGACAATCAAGGAACGAAGAGCTCTCACATGGAGTGAAAACCGCGCGTTCTATCAAACAACCCCGTGTTGATCAATTATTTTGACTGGGCTCTCTGAACATGATGCGCCTGCGAGTGTCCTCTTCTGTGAAGCCACCAAGGCCATGACTCAGGATGGAAAAGAGGGGGAAAGGCTCCAGGCCAGGTTGATATAATGTGATTTCTCGGGCCCAATTGCTGAATACATCTGAATACTGAACTCCGCGGGTTGAGGTGAACATTTTTTCTGGATATATTTGCCTCCAACTCAAATCAAGAATTCAAGGGGCGCCTGAATACAGTGGAGTGGCATGGGGAACTTCGAGGCCCCAATTAGTTTAGCAGCAAACATGATGAAGAGAGTTCAGGTAGCATGGATCGGCCTGCTACAGCAAATAAAGCATTGGAGCAAACTGAAGATCATACTTGCTGTCTTGCCCCACTCTTTTCTAGCTCGCACAAACCCGAGTCAAGAACGAGACTTTCCCTGTCCGCCCTGCTAAAAGTATTTAAGCATATCCACCTCATGTGCAAAAACTTCAGTGAGACAATGTATTTCCATCAAAACAATATGTCCGGAGTTGGATCCTAGCCAAACTAAGCTTCCAAACCACCACGCCAGCGTGTCCGTGATTTGGACACGTTCCTTCGCCCCGCAGCGAAGATTGCAGAGTGCAAGACTCATTTCTAGTGATTTTCAAAGATTTCAGAACATTTCCAATATTTCCATAAGTTTCTCATGCAACGAAACTGGTACATGGAATTTCTGCACTGTATGAGATCAGGAGCCCGACGATTTCGTGCATGGGAATCTTGGGGTTGACCTCAGAGTTTCATGGGCCGCTTTCCTGCTTGCCCAATGGTGCTTAAAGTGGTTTAGAGGGCGCCTGATGGCGCCTGTGCTCAAGTACAATGACAGCATAACTGAAATCCTTTGCAACAGCAGCATAATATACTACACAATTACTACACTATACATCACTATACTACACTACATGACAGCAACAACTAGTTGTTTGCAAGTACATCCAAGCACTACACTACATTGGACAACGGGCTGGCTTGTGCACATGACCATGCTCACACAACCACACAATCCAAACAATCGAAACAAACAATCGCAAACATGCAAAGTGAGAAGTAATTGCGGTATCAATTTAAAGTGAAACTGTCCATCAATGTCCGCATTTCATACATACTTTATCACAGTTCCTGAAAGCCAAATGCTGAGCATCTGGCGTGATTTAGCATACTAAACCTTCGGTTTTTTGATAGCCTAAGCTGCCATGTTTGTAGTGCATTTGGGTCTTGGGGCCCCAGCTGAGTTCCAAGTGTCAGAAACATGCTTTGGATACGGCGTGGCAATCCCGACAAATTGTTGAATCGGCGGAAGGGGATCCGAGAAAAGTTTTCTAAAGCCTCAGGTTTGTTTGACGGTTTGACATGTACTTGTCCAAACGCAGCCAAGATTCTTCTCTGAGCGAATATCTGCAGCTAGCCGTCGAACTCTTTGGTCTGGCCTGGTTTATGCATAAATCTGCCTCTGACCCGGGCCATCCTTGGCTAATCCTTGGCTTATCCATGCCTATCTATATAGATTATATATATATATATATGTATATATATATATATAGTTATTCCTAGTTCATATTCTCTGACATGCCTTGCTGTTTCAGCAAATCTGGGGCACCAGCCCAGGCGGAGGGAAGTCGTTCTGAGTTCCGGCCATTGCCGACTCCATCTCATCCCTGGCGTATCGTGCCATCACATGCTGCTCACATTCTGCTCTAATTTTGGGCAAACAGCAGCAGGATGATCTCTCATTTCTGCCATTCCGGCAATCGATTACTTTCCATTTCCCCTCCTGCTTTTCTGCTGACGATCCTAGTTTGAAACATCCCTACTTCAATTCCCCTGATGTAGAAGGTCAGCCCAAGTTCATCATTGCAATTGAGACAGCCCACTGTGCCTGGTTGCGTTGGCCGAGAATATGGCTTTCCATCCTCCGTTCCTTAACAAACGGCCACAGACTGCAAACAACGTGTAATTGCTTAGTACCGTATGTGAGCATATTAAAGTTGACAATATAAGTTACGTGTTCGCTTAAGGCAGGGCAATACTTCTGACGAAGCAAAGTAGCTGGAATATTGCCACGAGTAGGGATGGAGATTGTCCCAAATCGGGATAGATGGTCGTTTTGATCTTTGACCTCATCTGAGACATCTTGGTACATGGTTTGCGTTTGGCTTCCGGCTCATCTTCTTCGATGCTGGAAACAATCACATCCTGCTACTTTCAAATATTTGTGACCAAAATGACGTGGGTGCTGTTGAAACTTTCACTTGAAACATAGTGCATCTGGCTGAGTCAAATTCTCGTCTCTGCCCGCTTCCCATCGCAGTAGCTACATCCACGGTCCATTCCACGGTCCTCTGGCTGCACTCCCATGGCCTTAGTATCAGTATATGCACTTGCTCACGCTGATAATGTTGGCGAGCGTACATTGGTGAAAAGGAAGTAAGGTGCGCAGTGCGCATATCCAATAACTTATGCAAACATGTTGACATTTCCGCTTCACCTTATGCGCTCATCTAGATGGACAACTTGTGACAACTTGCCTCTGGGCGGATAATGACGATGGAGAATGTATACGCCAGAAGCAGGCAGCAGCAAACTGCAATACTGTGAGTGATGCTGGCACTCGGACAACTACCGAGTGCTTGTATGGATAGCCGCTTCGGGCATGTTCAAATAGATTTCGGACACGCCATTTATTTATCTCTCTCCTCTGACCTAATCTAACCTATATAATAATTATATAAAACATTATGAAACATGATAAAGCAATCTAATCTATCTGATCAATCATGCACATGTGCGCAGCACAAATCATTGCATTGTTGAGTTTCGCATACGGATGTGTACAGCACATGCATGTATAATTGTATAGCATAGGGAACGCGGTTACTGTACACACCGAAACTGTAGCATGCTGCATGCTTGCACCTTCTGACTTACAGTATCAATTCCTCCTGCTACAGTACATGCTCTCGTGGAACCAATGAATCCATGAAGTGGCCAACGTCACTGAATGATGTGCAGTATGCTAATCACGACCGTTTCTTGTGTACCCTCCTATTCAATCCCCTTCTGGGACACCCAGGCCATCGCAAGCTCAGCAGCCAAGGCGTCCTGAAATTGCAGAAAATCAAGAGATACATTTTGCTGATCTTCCTCACAAACACCACAAGGCACGGGGTGGGGGCCATGGGCTGTTGAAGGCAATAGGCAGTCAAAAAGAAGTGGTGCATTCCGTCCGCTGTCACGCCTACCCGCTTTACGTAAGGCTAAGATAGGCTAAGTACTGACAGTAGGGCTCAGTTCTGCAAGGTCCTGGACTCTGGCAATGTACCTCTTTTGCTTCGCTATATCCATGAGGCCCAGGTCGAGCTCCATGGGTGCCCTGAAACAAGGTTTGACTAACAAGCCCTGTTCTGACCAGTCAAAAAGAAATACAAATTGTGGGGCTGTCAAATTGTGATTGCTGCTTCTGTAAAAAGGTGTAAACTTGAGTAGAATTTTGTGCACACGCACATAATAATCATAATATACATGTGAGAAATCTGCGTAGAGGCTGCATCACATGCACATGATGAATACTGTCTGACACTGTCTTGACATGTCTTAACATTGCAGTTCTTTGATGTTCTCTGAATGCTTTTGGGGCAGCTGAGTCCGCTGCTCAAATGCATTCAGCCCAACAGTGGCTGCACGAACAGGGGCCTCAGTAGATAGCTCATGATAGCACCATTGACCTCTTCAGCCAGGCTGATTGCACCTTTCAAACCATTGGAAACCCATAGGATGCCATGGATATCCATAGACCAAGAACACACAAAACTCACTAAACAGTTCTCGGGATATCTCGGGATCACATTCGGAATTACAGCTATTGACTCATTGATGGAGTAATTGGTTTAATTGATGAGGCTGACTACATCTGACTACATCTGACTACTATGATAAACTTGAATCTTCTACAGAACTTCTACACCTTGAGATATGATGGATTGAATTTGACGATCGGATCTGGACCATCGCTGGGAAACGCGCTTCGTCGGGCTGCGCAATGGCTCTGCGACCTGTGATTGTCGGAATATGGAGGAGGCCATATCCGGAATGGGGAGGAAACATATGCGAAGCAAAAACAATCAAATTTCAGATGATGGGAGAGCCTGATATGATTGCTGGATCAGAATTGGAACGTGTTTTTCTTTTTAAATTGCTTTCTTTCACCTTCAAACTTCCAATCAGCCTTGTTTGTCTTTCATGACCTTGGCAATCATAACATATCATAACCACCAGAATCATCTTGATGACTTCAGGCTTGTTCCAACGAATTGTGTGCCATCTTGTGTTTTTCCATCTTTTGAACGTCGTTATGCAATTCCGGTTCATGAGCATTGTTTGGGAGGTCCTGAGGCTCCCTGCCTTTTGAGGCACCCTGACTGCTGGGCAACAGTCTGTGACTCAAGGAGATGGTGGAAAACCTTGGGAAACCGATGTGTATACCAATGATATTCCAATGATTACCAATGTATGCTAAATCTGCTAAGTAGTGCCGCCATTTTCTTCGAAATCATCGTATGACTCTTCTCATACTGATTCAGACTTTGATCTCTGAGGCCAGTGGAATTTAACTTACCTCGATCAATGTTGACCATCAACCCATGTATACCCATGGATGTTCATTTTTCATTGGGATCCCCAGGCCTGATAGTGAAGGGATCCAAGCTCTCCAAGCTCTGCAGATTCATCCCCTGCATTGGTGGACACTGTGGCGAGGTTGAGGTCTCACTGCTAATCTTCCAGGAGCAACTCACGGAAAAAGATGGAAAAAGAGCATCATAAATTAATAAATGCAGTGCAATTGAACAAGGACCGTCTGATCTGCATCTCAGGGATCTGGATCCTCGCCAACTTCCCAAGATATGAAGGCACGTCACGACACATCAAATTGTGAGCCACGTTGACAACTTGACAACGGCAGACCTTCATCGTCAACCATCTCGAAAAGCCCTGTTTCTGCCCGTGGTGGACCTCACATTTCTATCCATGCAGTGTGATGACAAGAAACCATCAATAAGCAGAAGCAAACAGCCAAGGACAAATCTCTATACTGCAACATCCTTCCCCGTCACTGTTTCGGAGTATTATATCCAAAACAGGAAACAAACCAGTTGCGGCTGATATTTGCAATATGGCGCGGCCCTACCCAATCGAACTCGCTCCTCTTACACATATGCCAATACAGCTTTTACATGCTTTTACACAAGTATAATCAAGTATACCTATGTTCATATTCAGATCATTTCGTACCTGCATACGTGCACAAATATTGTATTGTGAAGCAGCTGCAGGGTGCTGGAGCAGTTCTTGCACAAACGGCTGATCTGATGCCAAGGAGCACATGTCCCTAGACACCTCCTGAGCAAAACGAGTCACTCAGTGCTGTGATCACACACGAGCCCGTCCAGTTTCAATACACATATCACATATATATATGTTTCAATATGTTGCGATATGTTTCAACAAATGATAACAAATGTATATAGTTATATATTATATAAATACATATTTGTTGCAGTTTCTTGATGCACATAGCATACTATCATATACCATATTATATCATACTATATCAATCTCACAAGTTCCAGAAAGCATGCAATTCTCCTTCATAGCCTCGCGCAAGGCTGCTGAAAAGGCTTCTGGCAACAAACAGATCTCACCCTTGGCTGCCTGAACCGGCCAGAAGAACTGCACGCAACTGACTCTGCAAAGAGAGATGCATTCTCAAAATGTTTTGTCCTGTGCATGCTCTTCTAGTAGAGTTGCATTCCAAACTGCTGCTGTCATGTCGGGTAGACATAGGAGTCATGGTGTCATGCGTGTCATGTTTCTCCCAATCTTCAAGCTGAAATGTAGGCAGCCATCCCACAGTTCCTCAGCATGTGCCCTTGAGGACCCGGCCACCATGATGCTGTCGCAATGCGGAGGCCACCGCAGGGCTGGTTCAAAGCCTGAAATCTGAAGCTTCCGAACGGGACACGCGTTGGACATTCAGCGGAAACATTGTTTTCCTATGTTTTCCAATTGTTTTCCTGTTTTTTTCACAGAATCGTTCTTTCATTGTCCGCTTGAGACTGGCGGGTTTGGTGGTAATTCTTCACCATGTCGACGATGAGCAAACTTGTGATGGGAGGACACGACAAATTAATACAAATTGCCGTTTCTCTGATCTGAAAGGATGCAAAACATTGCAATACAAAACCAATTTGTTATCATAGTTCAACAATGTTCAACAGAGATCAACAGAGTCATCTTAAAACAAGGTGGCGGTAGGATCCCACATGATCCCCCGGATATTCAGCCTGGCAACCAGCACCAATTTCAGATTAAAAGCAATTAAACCAACATTACATTGGTCCCTGCAGGCTTTGAAAATTGCACCCGCAAGACTCAAAACACCCCTCTCTCTCTCTGTCTGTCTCTGGTGTTTCTTGAATCTGGAATAATCTGGAAGATTGGAAACCATATGAAATCATACAGCAAAGCCAGGAGGTCGAGCCGGTCGAGCCCTCCGACTTGAAACATTGAAACCGTCAAATCATTGCGACAGTACGGTGGCTTGTCATGGCTTGTCCAGGCACCCGGCATGCCAACAAATAGCTTGCTGATGCTGGAGTCACCCACCTCAGCAACGACACTTTGAACTGTGCACATTCTCCCAGGAATGTGGTGCTTTGCTTCTCAGTTTGCTTTCTACATCACCATCATCACTATGTCTGGAGTTTGGCTGCCAAAACGATGACCTGATGTCACGCATTTAGCCACTTTGAACCTGGACTAATTGTTCCCGACTATCCTTCTGTATCTTTCTGCTACACATCAGTGCATGACACGAATGACCACATATGACATACACTTGCAACCGGGAAGGGAAACAAGGGAATGTGGGAGGATCTGCAGGCATCCTGCAGGCATGCTTACACTTACAGTATACCTCAATGTTTTAGCTAAACCCCCCAAAGGCCTCGAGATGCATTTGAGTACAGTACCTTGTTGTGGTTGTAGATGTTTGTATGACGGCTGGGGTCCCAACAGCAAGTCCCAAGAAGCCACTTCCTTAGCGTCTGCCTCCTTAGGCATCACTGGGTGACGGGAGTTTGACGTGACGTGAACCATGTCATTCAATGGCAGCCTCGAGATTGCATGGTGGAAGATTAAATGGAACTAGATGTGCGAGTCCGTGCGTATCATCGCATTTCTATCTCAAAAAATAAGATTCCAGGTCTAGATCAGGAAACCAAATGAGCGAATCTCAGCGAATATGCGACTTCGACTGTGTGTCCTTCTGCTCTCCTGCCATCAAAATCCTTCAAATCCGAGAGCTGCAGCTCCACCCCAAGGCTCCTGGATCCACTGGGCCAAGGCATCAACCAAAGCCGTCTTCAGCGCATTTTCAGGAGGTTCCTCAAGGTTCCGATGACTTCGACCTGGGGGTCGGGCCAATGTGATTGGCTACAGTTGCCTTTGAATGCTGGCAGCCAACATTTAGCTCAGCTACTAGCTGTCAACTGTTTTAAGGTTTTGTGTACAAACATAAGGCGAACTCTCTCTCCTTAACAAATCGTCCAATGTTACATTGGCTCTGGTTGCAGCGTGTCCCAGCTCAGGCGCACGGATTGCGTATACCGTATACGCATGTATACGCCAGTGACAGGGACATGCTACAAACAGCTTGGCTGACGCATCTTTCATCAAACAATGCACCCGTGCGGCTTAGGATGTGGCTGTGAGAAAAAGATCCAAACGTTGTTGGTGCTGGTGGTGGGTGGAAGGGCACCAAAATTTCCTGCCAGATCGCATCTGGAGTCAAATTGCACGTATGAAGTGGGAAACCCCCGAAAGTCAAAGAATGTCAAACACATCCCTGTGATTCCCTGTGGGCCACCAAGCAATCCTATACAGATCGATGCAGCTTACTTATATTTACTTACTACAGTCAACATCCTCCACAATCATTTCCTCAGCCGGGTCAGTCCCGGGTCAAGTTCTCACAGTCTGTGAGGATGATCTCAAAGCCATCAGGGTGTGCTACCACCTTAGCTATGAAAAATATGAAAATGCGTGAGGTGGATTAAGAATGATTAAGATCATATATAATATGTTATATATATATATTATATATATATATTATATATTATATATATATTATATATATTATATATATATTATATATATATACATTAAGATGGTGTGACGGAATGTGATGGACACCTCCGGTCCAACAGCATGGCATAGAACCTATAGAAACGGTACGAGCAAGATCAAGCAAGCATGCCACCGGCCCCATGATCACCAAACACCATTTCAGCGTCTAGAGTCTAGAATGCAAGTGCCACGACTCAATCCCGTGCTTGTCTTTCAAATGCAATGCTCCTGACCTTGCTGCTCAGATGTATATTATGTACCCTGCGGCTATGATGTCACAACACGTCACAACACGTCACAACATGTCACAACATGTCACAACATGTCACAACATGTCACAACATGTCACCATTCGTTCTGAACATGTTACATCATGCTACATCATGTTACATCAGGGCTCTGATGGTTTTGATGCCCTGATACCTTGAGATCCTTGAGTAATCCTGGAGTCCTGAGTCGCTGAGGTCGAGGACTCCTGCTCGGCATGTCAGGCCAGCAGTCGCCGCCGCCACATACAATGGTGCTTTTCGTAAGACCTGGCGGCATGTCTATACCACCAGAAGTAGAAGGGTCTTTCCAGCTGAAGGCATTAAACATCATTAAACATAATTAAACGCTAGTGACAAGAGTGAATCTGATATAATCTGATGAGCATATCTCCACATACCGACTGGGTTCTACAGCAAAATCGCCAAACCTCGGCGAGCGGTGGCTGAATCCTTGGCGTAGGCTCAAACTGGACATTTGCCCGAGCTGGGCAGCATTGGGCAGCCATGAAGACACACTCTCAACATCTTCAACATCTTCAACACCTTCAACCAAATTTTCAACTGGAATATACAGCACTATACTGCACTATACTGCAATAGATCCAGGTTCAATATTTTGGTGCTTTGATATGCTTTGATGTGCTTTGTGTCTACCACTTTGCTCGAAGTTTCTTTCATTCAGGCCCTCATGGCCCTCTGGACCCCGGGCTCATTGCGGCAGTGCCTCTGCAGTGTCCAAGCTGAAAGGCCATGTTGCTTGAACCGCAGGTGCCTGAACTTCAAAGAAACGTGGGACATCGTGGGACAATGCGACAGGATGCAAGACGTGTTCAACGTAGGACGACATGGTAGAGTTTCCGTGGATTTCCATTGGCAAAATACCCTCCAAATAGGGCACGCCTGATATGGAGCCTATGCGGCAAATAGAAAAAATACGGCGACCTTTGGCGCCTTTGGGGTCACTGCATGTCACTGCAACTTGGCTCTGAGACTCACGCCCCCTTGGCACATAAATCTCTGCATCCGCAAGAGTTCGGCCAGTCCAAAGTGACGAGTCCATTGGTCCCTCAGTGAAGCTAAGCTAATCTCAACGGTGCGGGAAAGCATTAAAGCATTGAATGGCAGTGAAATTGGATTAGTGGCACTTAACAGTGGCGTAGTATGCGTAGTATAGTGGCGTACTGTTCGTTTGGAGCAGTCCAAGAAAAGAACGTTGGAGCGTGCCTTGTCTTTGGACTGGACTAGAGATCCAAATTTTGTGGACAACTGTCCAATCCAGCAGCAGTTCCTTGAGACTGTCACGTATTGCACTTTCTCTATGATGATGGCAGCTGCAGCGTTCACCCACCTGGAAAGTAAAACCAATGCTGTGCTCCCCACATGCCTAGTGGCAAGAACCCCCCAGGTTCACACCTAAGGACAAGCAGCACTATCCGCACTATCCGTACTCATGGCAAGATAAACATAATCCCTTGAGTTCCTCAAACTGAAGGCCATGAAACCAGGAAAGCGCCCAACTCCCAGACACACAGCTTTGACATGCTTCGACAATGCTATTCCCACAACTAATAGAGCCTCATGGCCGGCACTTGCATTGAGCGCGCTGAAGTGTGAATCCAAACGGGATCAGCACTGGCATCTTCAACCTGGTCCGAAAACCAATATATATATATATATATATTATATTAATATATGTGAGCATACCAGTATGGCGTAGCATATGCCCGTGACAGTGCATCTGTACATATCATATCATTGGTTAGGATAGTCAACGATCTCAGAGGCAACTTGAAAACAACTTAGCATGGCATGACACCACGTGCTACAGCACTGCCAAGTTTCAGACCACAAGGCTGCAAGAGTGCATTAACCTCAGCATTTTTGTGACCCCATCTTGTTTGTAACGCACTAAATCGGCAGCTCCTGGCACCCAGACAGCTATTCAAGCCTCACCTCAGTGGGCAAGCCTTTGCCCTCCCAAACTTTGCCAAGGAGCTTCTGGCCAGCCGCGCGAGAGATACCAACATCCAGAGGCGATTCCTGGATTTCAGAGCAGATTGGGTAGCCAAAGAACAAAGAACATGAAACGGACTTGAATGTCAAAGTTGTTCATGGCGACTGTCTGATGCACAGCGCACGGCTTCTCCAGATGAGGTAGGCAGGTCTGCTACTTCAATCTCAAAAATAGGCAACAACATATTAATATATATAATTATATATATATATATACACATATATAAACAGGCTGTGCTGATGATATATTTGCCGCCCTATGTCAACCTTGGTCCCAGCTGGATATCCTGCTTGATTGTCCTTGATTCGCTCATTCAGTGTTGGGTGATCTCCACTATGTCCTGCCTCTGCCACATCATCTCGGGCTCGCAATGCATAAAGAAATGCGCGCTCCTGACGGTCAAGCATATAGGGCTGAGTTTGCTTGTTTGTTTCCGTGGGAGACCGGCTGTCATCATTTCTGCTTTGCTGCTTTGCAGCATCTCTCGCTCTCTCTCCCTCTCTCTCCCTCGCTCTCTCTCTCTCTCTCTCCCTCCATGGGTGTGCTGCGCTGCCCTGCCCGCCCAAAAACAAAGTGGAGCGGCACCCCCGCTTGACAGGAGTTCAAACAATAGGTGCCCTTTTATCATAGCTCACATTTCACAAATCTTTCGTGGAAAAAAGTCCAGGAATAAAATTACAAGCGTATCGGCCCATACGAAAATATGACACAACAACAAAACTTTCGCTTAGGCCCTCGACGGAATCTGCACAAAACACAGCTTTGGCATACTGTCAGGCCTTCCAGGTGAGATTCCTGGTAGTATTCACCTCGGATACAAATGCTGGCCTGGGTGGCCTTGCATGGTCGGAATTCCTACTCCGCTCAGATCGTAACGTGGTATGGCTCCAAACCACCAGCACCTAGGTGGCCACATGAATTTCGAAGGAAATCGGCCATTGATCAGCACTTTTTGTTATGAAGTAACTTTCAGCCATTTATTTGTACCCGTTCTACCCCACTCCATGAGCTTGGGTGCCCTTGCTTCTCTTGCCATGCACCACCTCAGACATTGTGCAAAGCCATTTGTTGGATTTGCTGCGAAAACGACATGCACCGTTTGGTCACCAACTGAATCCCCTTGATCCCTGACCCAGGGAATTGATACCAGATACATCCAGATACCATCGTTCTGACTCACAGGTAGGACACCCAGGACAAACCATATTCTAGACTTGGTTGTGGTTTATCCCAAGCTGCGCCCTTGTGTCTAGTAGCAAAGACACTTTTTCACCACACAACCCCAAATTGCTGCTGCGCAGTCTGAGCGAATGGCTGCGTACCCGCGACAGCCAATCCCGCGGAAGTCTGGTTCGACCTCGGGCTGAAGGCACCAAAGGTCCCGTCTTTGCTGCCAACGAAAACCTAGCCTTGGCATCCGCTGGAACTATTCTCAATATTCATGCCCTGGATTGGAACACCTGCGCCTCTTGAAGTTGTCATGGAATGTTATGGAGGGGTTTGGGAAAAACATGCTTGTTGGGCTTTAAGCAATCCCTTGCAAATGTTGGTAGGCTTCTCACTGTCGCTTGTTGCCAAGATGATTCACAAAATGTATCTAAATGTCATCTGCCATCCCTAATGCATCCGCGTCCAACATGACATTGATACCCTTGGAAGCCTTTGGGTTTGTGGACATCTGCTGGTGCGTCGCTGACGAGTAGGCCCAGCACTTGCCTCAGGGGACTAGAGCCGCATCAACGCAACATTTCTGACATGTCCATGAAGTGGAAAGCACCTTTGAAAGCAATGAGAAGCACCTTGATCCAATTTGATCCCAGCACTGCGCAGGTCCCAATTTCTAGCAAAGTCTGAGGCTTCAGACTGTACATAACCGCCAAGAGCCTGTGCCAAACTGCTGCATTAGTGGTCCATTTGTTTCATTCAAGCTGAGTCACGCAAACACCGACAAAGAGTGACACACTTCCAGTCCTGCAAGCCGTTCTCCATGGTGCGTCCTGACGGAGTTCTCATCTTTGCAAACATCTGCAAACAGTGATGCTTCTGTGCTGAAAACCCACACGGCTCTCCCTGATGAAGTCCTCTCCAACATCAAGCAAGTATTTTGCTCGAATCAGCTACGGAAAGGACACACTTGGCCAAGAGTCAAAGGTGGAATTAGCTTCTTGTGCTGGGACAGACTGGGGTTGCAAGAGCTCTCATTCATCTGTCTATCCAAATGGGTCCACATGCTTTAGGTTCCAGGTGAGACTGACAATGAGATCAAACTGCACTACTCTGCACTTGGAATTGAAGCACAGGAATTGCAACTCTGGATTTTCTGGATTTCTTTGAGAATTTTAGCCTGAAGTGGAGGATGAGATCCGGTGCCGTTACAGGATAATAGTTATACGCGATGCGTACACCTTACACATATCAATCCTTACTGTCATATATCATCACGTACACCTTACATATATCATCATATATCCAAGCTGTTGTCAATGTTAGGCCAGGATGAATGAAGAAATGTTCGGCAAGTGTGTGAAACTTCCTGCATTGAGCACAAAGAATGGCGGTGGGGTGAGTAGTGTCCTGTTGTCTGGGATTTGTATAGATGGATCTAGCATATTGTAACAGCAGAACCATCAATCCAATCGAAGGTTTTCCTGGGGCTGGCAGGGGCTGGCAAGGGCTGGCAGCCTTGAGCTGCCCCATTAGCGAAGCCAAAAAGGAAAGCAAAAGAAAACCCATGGAACGCCGAATGCAATGCTTCGCTGCTGCGCTCTTTTTCGCAGAGCCTCAATTCACAAGACCTCAGGGAGAGATCCAGGGGCATTTTCCACATTGGATCACATTGGCAACTTTTGGCGACCGATGGCCCATTGCAGGATGAATTGGATGCTGGAGTGGCAGTGCTGATTATCGGTGCCTGCTTCTTGCCGAGGTCTCCATATGACTTTCTGCAAAACACTGCCCAAATTTCCCAACTATATAAACTCTGATTGTTTAGGGTGATGTCAAGTCACAGAGCAGGATTGAGCCCTTCGTTTTCCAGCATATATTGGGTGCAAATTATCCAAGGGCAGCTAGACTGCACTAGACTTCAATGCGGTTTCAAGCCTTCAGCTTTCGAGTCTGCATGAGTCTGCCACGTTTTCGTGTCAAAACCCGATTGGCATATCAAATACCGGTCACATCTACAGCCACACTTTTAGTACTTCTCTGGCGGTGCTCAGTATTGACAATCCCACCTGCTCACATCCATCCACTAATTAGCCAATGCATCTAATATCGAGCTGCGCCGTTGCACTGAATTAGCGTTGGAGTTGATGCGTGGTCACGATATGAATATTATCTGGCCAGCATTTTACAGCTGACACATTCGCGCACATTGGTCCAGGAACATGGACAATGAGTCGAGTGCACATAGAACCTCGACGTAATCAGCACCTTTCTGTTAGTGTGGCAACGGTGCTGGCTGACCTCAAATTCAACTCTTGAAGATGGAATCTGAATCAAATCATATCAAAACTATAGCTGGTTTTCTTGGTCTTCTCACGTCTTCTCATATTCATTGCTGGATCTCAGTCTGCCAACGCATCAGGATAAGATAACCTTCGTCGACACTCTTTGTGCGTCGGAGGAGATGCCACCAGTTCAATGGGCTCATCACAGCTGTGGACTGCAGGTCCTTAGGTGGCTTTTTAACAGATCTGTGCAAACCCTTTGCATCCCCAATGAATCCCAAAACCATGCGCCGGTTGAATCGAAGTCAACAACATCCAACAACTTCCAAATTCAAGACCCCAAAAAACGCATTGCAATGTTGAACGTGGTTGAACAGGTACTGCAATAATGATGGGTTCCCACTCCCCATATTCATACGATTTCAATGGATTTCATAGGCATGTGGCTGATGCTGCAATCAGCTCAAATCAGCTCAAATCAGCTTAAATCAGCTTGAACATCTTGAAGGGCAAGGATCCAAAAACTCGACTTCTTCCGCCGGTGCAAGAGGCACTGATGGCACTGGCTCCATTGGTTTGACTTTTGGCAGTACTTTGATTACTTTGATTTGGCAGCACATGGCGTCCCAACGGTGTGGGCACCGGTGAAGGCCGTCGACTCGGGCCGCGCGGGGCTGAAGCTGGCGTCTGCGGTGTGTGGCATCGATCGAAGAAAATGATCTTCTCAGCCACGTAGCCACGCGGCGGCGCCTCAACTTACCCTACCCCGTCACTTTCATCACTTACATTGACTTGCATTTTGACTTACATACACATGCTGGTAAAATCATGTCAAATCAAAAGTTCTCAAGGCTCGGGGAACTGTTGGGATCTGAAGCTCTGGATCTGGACCCTAGCCTCCACATCATCCAAATGAGGGGTTGGTGGCCGACTGCCAGCACCACCACACCAGCGCGGGCGACCACGCGCCTTGCAGGTAAGAACTGACAGATCGCTCCCTACAAACATCCCAAAGCAGATGGTGGATTTCCATACTGCTGCTCAAACCTGTTTGCTACAAACATCACGATGTGTCTTCGAGGAGCTTTCTTAATCATTCTCTGACTGAGCTTGACATAATAATGGAATGCAGGCAAGTCATGCAAAAGAAACATAAAGAAACCATATGAGGAAATCATGGTACATCATTCCCATGCCTGTTTGAATCATTCTGAAGTCTGATGGCCGAACCTGGGGCTGGGAGCCTTCGCTGCTGCTCAGTGCATAGAGGCCTGACATCCCACCAAAGCGGCCAGTGTTTTGTCACTGGTTCCGAGTTTCACTTCTCCCGCTGCCATCCTCACCACTCATTGCATCAAAGTGACTGCTGCCAGTGCCAGTGCCGTGCGGAGAAGGTGCCGCACGTCCGCGCTCGAGGCTGGCGACCCTTCCTGGCAGCGCTGGAGCGGCGGAGGGTGGGCGACCCCCTGGGCGGACCGGCGAGCGCTCGAGGCTGGCCACAGCAGGGCTAAGGTTGCTCCTGAGGCGGGAATTAACAATCCATCAGTTCCATCTCTCTTTTGGATTTGTTTCGCTTTTTGGTGCTGCAATGATCAGTTCGCTGTTTTGACTTTCCTGCAACATGCTGCTCGATTCTTTCTTGAAGCCTTGTCTAACATAATTTGTTCTGCCATTTTTTCCGGAGAATTTCGGAGAAGCAAACGTCCTAACGTCGAATGATCATTTGCATCCGGACTGGTTGAGATGTTGAAATGAACAGCATGACGCATCAACATCTGCAGCCAATCTGCTCAGTGGGGCTGGGCTCCACCACCACCTCCGAGGATGGTGCCAAGGAAGAAATCAAGGAGCCCCGAGCATCCAGCTTGGGGCTGCCAGCTGCTCCCTGAGTTGTGCTGGTCGTGGTCTCTGGCGCAGGGGTATGCTTCTGAAGGACCAGACCCCTTCGCAATCTTTCAATGATTTTCAATTCACTTCAAAATGAAGCAAACAAATATATGGTCACTTTGGGGAGATATGCCCCATTTTTTTGTTTCATGTTGCCAGGCGCCTAGCTCGGACAAGCACCAAAATCACCAAATGTTTGGGGCCATGGTTTGCCATTAGTTTGCTCACAGCTCTATGCAGTATGACAATGCCAGCATCTTGCGTTTGTAGTTGTTCAGCTTGGAAGCTGAAAGCGGAGAGCATGCCAAAACGCCAGCATTACCTCATTGTCTCTGCAAGAACAAGGAGCAAGGGAAGCCACTGGGAGCCAGGATCAACAACCACCACCACAGACCATGAACACTACAAACAAACTTAAAGAAACCAAAAAAGGACAAATATTGAACATGTTGAAGTATCAAGACCTGAAGCCAAGGAAAAGGTGCATGCCTTTGCAGCTGCATTATTGCTTGGCTCCCCGCTGGCCTCCACGGGATGGGGTAAAGCCAAACTCAGGCAAACTGCGAATGTGATGCATACAGGTGTGTGTGTATATATATATATATCATATATCCTATATAAATATCTGTAAATCACATCAATACAAGCATACTCTATCTCCCTCTCTCTCTCTCTCTCTCTCTCCCTCCTCGCCATCAGGCTAACGGCGAGCCAATGCCCAGTGACAAGAAGTTGCATATCAGCCCTGCTTCATGTCGCTGCTCCATGCCACAGGAAATAAGGAAGTTATATACTATTCACATAGATACTTGATGCAATTTGCATGAAGTGCCACCTTCAATCTAGCAATCCTGGAAATTCCTGGAAAGGACCATTCTCGTTGAGTGATATTGACTGGAAGCAACTGATCAAAGCGTATTTACATGGAATGTGAGCTCACTGGGGAAACAGGCCTGATCCCTGCAATACTGTAAGCCTCCTCCACCCAATGGCACCTCACCCTCGAAAACAAAGGTGCTGTTCGCCTAAAGCATATTTTCCCCAAGCTCACGTTGCTGGCTCTGCCAGCAAAAGCAGGAATGAGAAGTCAAGTAGTGTGAGCACCGAAACTTGAAAGAGAGATTCCTTTGTCTATCTTTGAACCTTGCGAGTGCACACACACACATAAATCACACAAACACACACACAAACATGGATGAACACGGCGCACATCAATGACTTGTTGGTAGCTGTCATAGCTGCAGCTTCAGCAGAGGGGCAGAGGAAACAGCGGAGTCAGCAGTCAACAGCGAAGATGAAAAGAGTCGCCGACTCACCGCAGAGGTAGGTTCCTGCAAGGCTTGCAGTGCGTTCCATTGACACATCTGGCAGAAGTACTGGAACGGCTTCGGCTGCGATCGCATCCTAATTGTACTTAAGTCATTCTTAAGTTAAGTCAGTACATATTTAAGCCATACTTAAGCCTTCTGAACACTTTCAAGGACCACTACCATGGAATCGATCCACCAAGCGCCTCGCGCGGGAGTATGTTTGCCTCCTGTGCTGCTGCATGGATCAACTCCCTCATTTGGTGCTGATGTTGTGCCTCTCATTGGTCGGAACCGACAAAGTGAAATCACACTTGGATCAAAACAGGTTGATTTCACCTTGGGGTAATATATATAGCCAGAAAAGAAGGAGTAATCGGTACTCCTAAAGAAAAAGATGATCTTCCTATAAAACTTAAAAGTGAAGTAGTATTGAGAGTACAGCCTATATATATAATATTATATTGTATTATATTATATTAAATTATATTACATTTTATCATGTTACATTACGTTATATTATAATATATTATATCAAATTAAATCATATAATATCATATCATATTATATAATATTATATTATTATATGAATATGTGTTTTTTGAATGCCTGAAGATCTGAGAAAGCAAAATGCTGCAAAACACATCGCGAGCTTGTCTTATTCAAGGTGAAAGTTCTAAGCATCCGACTCGCTCTGCTACACGTGAAAAGTCAAAACAAAACAATGCCCTGTTCCGAACCGTTTTCCGTGAAGTTCGAAAAATGTCAACATCAAATGGAACATTATTTTATGATAAAATATTGAAAAACATATTTGCCGCATGTTGCTGCTCTGCATGTTGCTGCTCTGCATGTGCTCCGTGCTCTCTCATCTCTGTGGCATTCTGTCTGTGCGCCTCGTACGCTTCCTGCAGCCGTTCTCTGAGCTCCGCGATTTGTCTCTCCTGCCCCTTGATGCGTTCATCAGAGCGACGGACAGTTTCTTGAAGCTCCTCCTCACCTGGCGTTTGGGCCGCCATCAGCATCCAGCCAGGGGGTGAAATTTGTGAAATGGGGTGAACATGTGAAGAACAAATTTCGAACATCTTTGGACATTTGAAGAAATGGAATGATCACAGAGGAAAGGGAACTTTAGCACTGTACGGCCATTGCAAAAGGACACAAGGAAACTAAGTAGACTTGTTCAGATTTGTGGTGGTTAACGTGCTGGGTGGCTTATCCATTGGTTGTGCAATTCAGGCATGACATGTCTTGTCAGACCAAGCCACGCTGGTTCAAGCGCTGCTCCAGCTGCTCTTGAATTCGTTGTTGCTCCTGCAACACGGCCCAGACCGGGAAAAAAATGAAAAAGCATGGTCTAATGCGAATCAGTCACCGTCCTGAGCCTTACGGCGTTCCTCTGCCAGCTGCGTCTTCAAGGCAGCTTCGGCGCTTTGCTCAGCACGGCTCTCGCGGAGCAGCGCTTCACTGTCCTTTGAGCGAGAAATGAACGCTAGCCATCCCACGTCATTCCACGCCGCATACATGCCACATACGCAGTATAATCCATCCCATGGTGTCATATGATGTCGGTATCTGCGACGTTGTAGGACATAGGTTCTGCAATTCACTACTCGTATGTAAGAAACCACCCCCGTGATTTCCCTGATCATACCCCTACAATTTCAGCTCAGCAATTTGTACAAAGTCCATTCATCGCTGACCCCTCTTTCACAATCTTTCACATCTGAGGCAATCTGTGTCGATTGGGGGCTCTCTTCTCAGCTCCTGCAGCTCGACTTTCAGAGCCTGCAGCTCTTCGCGCATCTGGGTGGAGTGAGCCTCAAAGGCGGCCAGCCGCTCCGTCGCCGCCAACCGCTCCTGGTAAACGTGGCTCGATGGAAAGATCATGAAAAATCCAATGCCGCATATGCCGGGTTGCCAACAGGATTCCACAGCTTGCTGCAAGAAACCGAAAAGAAATTTCGAAGGAACGCAGGACTCAATCGACTCAGTTCACTCAATGAGCTGCCATGAGCTGCCTACCTTGGACCTGACTATCTGCACACTATTCATCACTATTCCAAATCAATCTGCATCTGCCGATTTATTTTACTAAGACTGATTCCTTTCCCTGTCTGCCCTGGCCACGATCCAGGCAGAAATTCAAACGTTGCCACAATTGGGAAGGCTCTTCCAACAAAAAATGAACCATCAGATCCTCCACTCCTCAAACAATGGGACCAACAGGGGGCAGCAGGTGACGGACAGCGTCCTCCTGCAGCTGCTTCTGGGCTTCAGCACTCTGACGCCTTGCAGCAGCACTGATGGCACCCAGTAGCTCCAGGAGCTCGCCTCGGATCCGTGTCAGCCGACTGTTGAAACCTGGGGAAGGATGTAAAAAATGTAAAATCGTGAGAAATGTTGCGAAATGATGAATGGATTGAAATGGATTGAATATATTGACTTGGATTGATGTAGAATAAATACAACAAATGCCTGCGTAAGCTTTCTTTGCAGACTCGCCATCATGCCATCATACGTATGGAGATATGTGAAGGAAGGATGCTGGGCTGCCACAAAGTTAGGCTACCAACATTTACCACGTGCTGTGTATCTGGCATCTATTTGCAGGTTGGGAGCTGCAAGCACCCTCATCTGACTTGCGTGAGGCACTCCCAGGTGTTAGTGCCAACAGGCCCGACCTCAACAAGCTGATGGCACAAGTCTTTTTCGGATTTTTTCTTTGAAAGTGATAGGTACTCAGCCGTGCCTTTGTCTGTCAACTGTGAAAGTGGGAAGGAAAGCCAGCAGGACAAGAACCTATCGTTTTTCATTTTCTTGGAAGGAACCCTGGTTTTTGTCTCACGGAAGCTTGATAATCCAGCTTGACATGAACATACATGAACCTGTCAGCTTCACGGGGCGCTCACAGTAGCCTCAAAATCATGCAATGCATCACATCCAAATTTGAAACTATATGAAATTATAATATTAATTAGATAGATTATATATATGAGCCGCCGTCAAAATCAATTGTTTATGCCTGGTACAAAAATATAAGTTATCGCTCTTTGGGGGGGGCCCTATTGCTTTCCAGTGTTTTGTTCAAATCAACACGAAATACTGCAAAAATGCAAGGGAATTAGCTTCACGGATTCAGATCTAAACTGCCGGGGATGGATTAAGGGCCTTTCGTTGTCTTTGCGTTTGCAACCAAGTTGGGGAGCTATCTAAGCACATTCCTAGACTCTTTCCTAAGCAAGGAAATCTGTTACGATCTCATCTCCGAACTAGAAAGACCGTATTTGATATAGACCAATGGTTCCAAAAAAGAAGCGTTCGTAGCTATGAAGAAGTGCATTAGGCTCCCCAAGTCTGAATACAACGTTGTGGCCTGGTGTCGAGAACCTGTTCACTTTTTTGTTGAGCCCTTCTTCTTCTTGGGATCAAATGAGTCTATCCCTCCTCCGGGGTCCCTTTTTCAACAAAAGGTTATCGCTAGGTTATCGCTAAGGTTATCGCTAAATTGGAACACTTTGACGATCAAGAAAGGGAAGGAAAGAGGAACGTAGAACAAAAAGGACAACTGAAAAAACAGAAGGAGAAAGGAAGGAACAAGAAAAGGAAACAAAGGAAGAAGAAACGACAAATCAAACATGGAATAGATGGAATTCAGAACAAGATTCGAAATCAGAGTTGATTTGGTTCAGAATTCAATTGTGTTTAGTTTTAACTGAAAAAAGAAGGAACAAGAAAAAAAGAAAAAGAGAAGGACACAAAGGAAGACGCAATTCGAATTAAATCTAAACACACAAAGGGCATTCAGAATTAGATTTCAATCTATTGTTTGCTTAATTCAGAATTTGGTTGCGTTCAATTTGGTTTAATTCTACTGCTTTGGGACCTGGGAAGGAAAAAGCAATCTGCCTGCAGAAAGCAATGGCTCAATCACCTTGGACAGCAAATGAAATGGCAACTGCAAGAAACGCGGGCACTGCAGGTTGATTTTTCATCAATTTTGCCCACAGATGGTTACAGGTTATCGCTTTTTGGGAGGGGCCCTATCGCTTTACATGGTTTGGTGCATTTTCTCAACACGATTGGACCCTCCCATACTAAACTAATCTACGCTTATTTTGACCGTATCTCATATATATTATAACGTTGGCACTGGCCGACAGCCCGTAACCTTCCCACATTTCCACAGCTTGTACCTACACTCCCAGAACCTTTCCGTCACCTTTACTGCCCTCTCTGCAGAACCTCTCCGTAATATGTAATATTATGTAATATTGCCCTACGGGTATCTTTCCACAACCTAGCCTCTCTTTGCAAATTTTCCGTAACCTCCAGAGAACCTTAAATTGAAATCTTCGTCGAACCTTTCCTTCGCCTTTCCCTTCTTGTCTGTGAAGCTCTTCCTGTCCTACCTGTCCGCAATCTCTTCAGAAACGTTGCCATTATACTGAGGAGCAATTGTTCCGCGTGATCAGCCAAGCGCTCTGTATGCTTCTTGGTGGCCACCCGCTGCGCCATATATTCCTCAGCACAAAGAAAATGCATCAAACTGCGGTGCGGCTTTGCGAAACAGGCGAAACACTTGAGCAGGTTGCCAGAGATTCTGTTTGACAAAGACCAGTATACAGTATCGAACAAACGAAAACCAAAAACATACGCGCATAGGTAATTGGTTTTCATACATCATATATTATGTACGGTATGTGTCATATATGTTATATGTATATATACGCATACAGGTGCATTGAAATGAAATGATTGCTTTGAAATGCAGCCTTCAGCAACAATGCAATACTACCCATTGCCGCGCTGAAACACAACTTCTCTCAGATATGGCAAAACATTGAAGCATGCCAAGAATTGCCAAGAATTGCCAAGACGCTTGAAGCTCATGCCTGTTAGGCTCACTGGTGAACCTCATGGGTGTTCCTTCACCCAGGTGAGGCAAAGGGTGAAGCTCTCCGCCTGGCAGCGTCTCAGTACTGCTGCGTGAGCCGCTTTGAAGGCCCACCGCACCTAGAGAAACGCGGCATCGCACATGCAGCATCTCTAGTGACTCTAGTGAGTAATGATCAGAAACTTTCGAGTCGCGGCTGCTGATTCTAAGACTCTCACCTGGATCTCTGCTAGTCTCTGCACCAGAGTCCGCTGATCGCCAGCGTATTTGACAGCAGCCGTCCTTCCAAACAGTCCAGCAGCACAAAAGCACTTGGTTTTTTTGTCTTTTTCACAGGCTCGCAGCCCCAAAAAACAGCCTACATTCTGCAAACAAGGGCTGCAGTGATAAATCCTACCCACCAGCAAAAATCACATGCCGAAGTGACCGTCCCAAGCTGCAGGGCAACAGCAGAGACGTCAAAACATGTCAAAACTTCCAAGCCAAGACCTGTCAAGCCTTTCAAACCTACTCTTGCCATGGTGCAATGGTCGCTGTGGCAACAACATGCCACAACTGACTTATTTTTGCAACTCTCTTGTAGCCCGTGCACAGCTTCCTGGCGGATTACCCTGTGCACTGTCGGCTGAAAGCTGGGCATCTGCATCCGCACGTGCATGGCATGCGGCACTGGGGGGGTCCGAAAGCCGCTTGGAACGCTAACTGGGCGGCCCGACATCTAAAAAACAAAGGGGCTCACGAAGTTTTGGGTGTGACTTGAGCCAAGCTGCTTCAACACGGTGTTTGTGTTTTTGAGCGTGGGGGGGATGCAGGTGTTGATCATCTCCACTGTGAGGGTCTGCTTTTCACCGTGGTGCCACCGAGGGCCACACTTGACAGGGGTCCACATGCTCTTGAAGGATTCATTTTTTGTCTGCCAGATGAGCTGTGTGCAAGCGGCAGTTGACTTTGTCTTCCGCAGGCCTGATTGGACTTTGACCTTAGGCCAATCCTGAAACTACATCGCAGGAGCGACCAACAGGCCAGGGCCCTGCATCGTGGAAGCACAATGATCGTTGCAAATTCTCTGAGTCTCGTTGCAAAGCAGTTGGTCTCGGCGGCGCCGCCTCGCCACTACCTGCATCCATCTGCATCCTATCTACATCCTATCTGCATCCTATCGGGTCCTATCGCAATGGCTTAGTCAATGTGACTGTTGCGAGGTCTTCTTTCCGTCAGAGAAGGCAGCTCCATGAATTCCTGAGAAATGGCGTGCTGACGTGTACTGAGCCCAAGGTCTCCCAACTTCCAGAGTATACCCTGGAGAGTAAACGAAGAAACAACCCACTTAATTGAGACTATCTTTCCTGTGTGCGTACAGGCACATGCAAGCGTTGCTGGCCTGTGCATGTTAAGTTTAAAGCGGGCAAAAGAAATGCAGCTGCACAAGCCACACTGTGTGCAACCAGTGGGCTACCAGTCACACGCACTTAAACGCTTTGGTTCAGGCAATGATACAGTATGCACAATTATGATCCATTATGCATCATCACGCACCCATTCGCAAAATGTTGGGGGCTACTTGCTTCAATGCGATGGAACATTTTCAAGAACATATAGGAATACCTTCCAGATCATTCCGCCACATTCATTCCAAATGGTAATCCATACCCTTGGCTGCCAAGAATCAGGTCGTAATAAGACCTTGGCAACAGACTTTGCTGGCTCTGCAATCACGAGGGGCTGAATAGAAGGGCGTTGTGGTCAGTGGGTTTGCAAGACAGCTGCCCAACTAGGTGATATTGTCAAGTCGAGGCATGTTGAGGTCACGCGAAGAAAATCGCTACCCATTTAATTAGGCAGCTCCAGGGAGTTGGAAAACTTCTCTTGCAACATGCTTTCAGCACCCCGAAGAACAGAAACCAAACAGGACCAGGCTGAAAATGCTGAAACACTCCTTCATTGCCCAAACCCGAACTTCACCTTCCTCTTCAAGGACACGCACCGTCGGACATCCAAGGCCCAAACGCTACCAATCAGGCGTTTCTTGTAGCCTCAGCTGTTGGTTCGCCATTCAAAGGACAATCACCACTCATGAACAGTTGGGTTGAATTTTCATGGATTTTCATGGGTCTGGTTTCTCTACCAATTTTCCCGTTCCCTGTGTTGCACGTGTATGTGACCACGAAGCAGCAACTCAAGTCACGGCTCGACATCTACAATTATGGGATTGATGGGTGTGAATCCAGAACAACGAGCAACGAACTTGTGCCATCATGTGTCATCAAGTTGGAAATGCTGAATCATACACTGCTTTCTGACCAATCTCGCTTGGCAGGGTGCTGTAGGCACCGAAAAAGGTGAAAGCATATAGCGCGGCGCCTCAGCACAACGCCACACTTCAGATATCGCTAACAACCAGATTGTTTTCCATATTTCCCCACCTGCCAGGTGAGGGTTGTTAGATTTTATGTCAGTTGCCTGCTCCTCCTCTCCTCTCCTCTCCTCTCCTCGTCTCCTCTCCTCCTCTCCTCTCCTCCTCCTCCTGCTCAACCGCGACCCTCGACGCACAGTGGTCTCTGTCGGACCTCAACCACGACCATCCACGCCCAGTGTTCCCTGCCGGACCTCAACCACGACCATCCACGCCCAGGGTTCCCTGCCGGACCTCAACCACGACCATCCCCGCCCAGTGTTCCCTGCCGGACCTCAACCACGACCATCCACGCCCAGTGTTCCCTGCCGGACCTCAACCGCGAGTATCCACGCCAAGTGTTCCCTGCCGAACCTCAAATACCGCGAGTATCCACGCCAAAGATTGCCACATAGAGTGCCAGACGATATGCCATATAGAATTTTAGAAGATATGCAGCTAGAATGCCAGAAGATATGCCAGATAAAGTGACAGAATGTTTGCCAGATAGACTGCCAGCAGATTTGCCAGATAATATGCCAGAAGATATGCTAGATAGAATGCCAGATGGAATGCCAGAAGATTTGCCAGATAATATGCCAGAAGATATGCCAGATAGAATGCCAGATGGAATGCCAGAAGATATGCCAGAACATATGACAGAACATATGCCAGAAGATATGCCAGAAGATATGCCAGAACATCTGCCAGAAGATATGCCAGAACATCTGCTAGAAGATATGCCAGGTAGAATGCCAGAAGATATGCCAGATAAAATGCCAGATCGAATGCCAGAAAATATGTCAGATAGAATGCCAGAAGATTTGCCAGTAACAAAATGTATAAATGTCATGGTGGGGATCACACGAAGTAAAGTAATTTTTCTCTGGCCCAGGCTGGGCTGAAGCTTGCAAGAAAACCTGGTAGATCCTGAAAGATTCAGAAACATCAAATAACTTTTAGTTGCAGTAATAGCTTGGCACACCTTAGCAGCCTTAGTCTGGCCAGAGACGGTGTAGTTACTGAAGAAGTCCTCTGTCCGGTTCTTCATGTTGTTCGATTCTGAAACTGTAAGGGGTGTCTTGTTCAGAGGTGATGCTTTCCACAAATGTAAAGATTGTGAAAGAGCTCCCCAAGGGAAGTTTTTTCATAGGACTCTGGCTCCCAAAGCATCCATAAGCAGCTTCACCTGGCTGGATTGGCGAGACAATGACAAGACAATGACAAGACAATGACAAGACAACAGCCACATAGATCCACACAGTGTGACACAGTGGTCTAGTCGGGTCTAGTCTTAAGGCATCTCATCGACGTCCTCTTACCTGGTCCTCAACCTTGTATTGACTTGTGCTGAAGTCTTACCTTGGGATCCTACCAAACTTTAGCTGGGCTTATCCCATCCGAAACAAAACACATATAAGCAACTGCAACTGCAACTCCAACTGCTTTGTCAGCAAAATTTGCAAACCAGGCAGCACCACGTTTCACTTTTGTTTCGAGCTCAATCATTGGAGAGCCCTGCAGATCAGTGCGGAAAATACTCTGCTCGAGATGAAGTTCGCAGTGACACACTGTCCGTCTGTTGCACAAAAGGCAACGGATCTGGTCAAGATTTCCCCTGCTGGTTAAGTTTGGACAGCGCACCCCCCGACATCCGAACATTGCGCTTACCAGTATCATATGTCAAAATATGTCAAAATGGGTCAACAAGACCGTTAGACGCGGTGACAGTCCCTGAGTTGCGGGTTGAGGGGACTGTGCATCCAATGTGCAGTTATCATCCGTTATCAAGAACCAAAGGCCTGATAGCAAAGGAAACCAAAGAAGAGGAGCAAGGGCACAGCCCAAGCTGAGAGTATCTGGCGCAAGGAGGGGCGGGGGAAGCTGCACTTTACCTCCTGTGAAAAGAAGTATGCGGGCTGTCCCAGTGCACGGCCCCATTGCATCAAACATTTTGGAAGAACATAATGCATTGATTGGCACAGCGCCCCGAATTCTTTGTGCTGTTTCATACATCCTGGGTGGAAACATACCTGGACACCAGCTGTGGAACATGCTACGGTACAGTGATGCATGTGGTAGTTGTACATACCAGATTGAGGACAAAATGATCAACTAATTATATCGAAACATATCATAGTAACATATCGAAACAATATGAAACAATGGATCTGTGATGATCTGTGAATTGTGTACCTGTCCATCCGTGTCTTCAGGCCCCACAGGTTAGAATAGAAATCGGGCTGCTGGCGCACCATGCAAAAGGTCGCGGCTTGCTGCTTCTCCATGCCTACTAAAGCGGAACGCAAGGCATCCCACAGCAAGCCAAGAAATTCAAAACCATGTGATTCAAGCGCAGCACCAGCGTTGTAACGCAAGATTATATAGTTATATATAGTCTGATCTCACCAACACACCAACTGATCGTAATTTGATGTCTTTTGAGGTGATAGCCTGGAGACAGGATCCAGAACTCAACCAATAAGATGAAAAACAAAAGCGTTCCACATCCTTCTGCTTTCCATCATTTTACACCATGCTTTTCAGACCAATCTGGATCCCAACATGCAACAACTTTCTGCGCGGAAGCCTGCGGATGACACCTAGTGGCTAGGTCCGCGCTGTTCTTCCCCCTTGACTCAACCTTGAACCATAGCAGCCATAGAAGTTGTTGGCATCTAGGGGTTTTGCACCATAAACTTCAAATGTGAGCTCTAGGAAGGCACATACATCACATAGCATTTCCCATCTGGGTTCAAAGCTTTTGCACGCTATTTTTGCGTTCAGTAGGTTTGATCCAGTTGGCTACAGATTCTGGGTGACCTATCTTGGATGGGCAACGTGTGTAAGAGTGCAATCAACCTTTTCATCAGCACGGCCACATCCTTCAAAAGATGATTGACTGTTTGTGTGACTAGAGAGCTGAAGTGTCGGAACTTGCTACTGTTTTTTTCCCTTCTTAGAGTCATGGCCATGTATTGAAAGTTTATGAACCGGTTAGGTTCACTCGTTATACGGTGGCATGAGCCTTGGCCTCGGTAAGTTTTCTGCTCCAAGTTCCCCTGCCACTTTAGAAACCACTTTAGAAACCACATATGCGGATTGGATGAAGAATCTTTATGACTTTGCTTTATTCATCTTGTCACGTCTTGTCACCAATTGGCATTGGATGGCACTGGCATATCATATATCACCAAAACTCTGTGCACACGATTTTGTTCCATCCATCCATACCAAGCGCAGGTCGCACACGGCTACATATCCCCTTGGGTTGCTCAACTGGTCTGATTTCACCAGCCAGTCAAAGGCGAAACAACTCTAAGGAGACCAAAAACAAAGATGCCTACCAAGACAAAGGGTCCATGGGTCCAAGACTACAAAGAAGCAACCAAAACCATAGATTCCAAACATGTCAAAATTCAATCAAACAAATACAACAGTCGCAGGCTTGAGAGCCGGTTTTTATTCTACGTGTGGTTCCCATGTGTGGTTCCTCTCATCCATAGTTATAGGACCCTTGAGCCACAGCACTTTTTGCAACTTAATCCCCTCTCACCCTCCAGAATTGTTTGTCTGAATCAATGGGAAAACAACATCAAGACGTTGAGACACTTTCTCTCTGATTTTGCAGGTGAGCGGTTTTGCCAGTCCAAACCAGGTGACTTGCCAGCTGAGACTGATCTCGCTGACAAACCCATTCTACGCTTGCGGCCCTCCATGAAAAGCATCCCATATCACGGGCTGCAGAGGCCGAGTTTTAATGAGTTTTCGAGGTCCAGACTGACGCGCGAATCAGCTGCAGCGGAAAGCCATCACAACAAAAATGGTAAGTAGATCCAAAACATTCCAAACACGATGAAATCCACACATAAGAATTGATTTTGACCCTGTTCCCCCAGAAACAAAACCACAGACAAACACAACAGTTAGCGGACCTGTTTTGAGCATTTTGAGCCAAAATACAGCAATAGATGAGATGATGAACCCAATCAGGAAGGGAGTAACTAGTATGAAGATGATGGATGCACATGAGAATCTTCAAGCCTCCCCTCCTCTGAACTGTACAGGGTTCATCCGCAGGAATCTGTGCACATAATCACCCGGCGCCATGGGATCATGTGAATCCGACAATCTAACTTATCGAATGCCCAACGGATGCTTGAGGTCCAAATTAATTACCGATGCCAGGAAGTTCAAAAAGAGGCAATGGGACTGAATCACCGATGCTCAAAGGACCGGTACACAGTAGGAGGCGCTGACACAGCCAAACACAACCGGGCAACTATGATCCTACAAATGACTCTTCTCGATCTAATGTCAGACCCGAAGATAAGACAATGAGAGTCCAGTGGCATATCCACAAGAAATGGCCCAGCAAAATCCAATGGATGAAAAGTTCACGGGTGAGACTTAATCGCACCCATGCTGTGCTTACAGCGACTTGCCACACCCGGATGGTGACAAATGGCAACAGGTTGACACCTGAGAACTAATGGCGGATGACAGCTTAGCACATCATGTGCTCAAGTCCAATGGAGGACGGCAAGGCACAAGCCCATTGAACTGACAAAATTGACAGATTGAACCTTGCAGGGTTAAGGCTTAGCCTAAATCGTTCAATGCTTAGCAGGATCAACGAGTTTGAAGGCAATGAAGTCCATGAATCGCCTCCATGATTGAAATCATTCGGATTGACTATAACGGTGAAATAAGATGGAGCCCAATTGACTGACGATTGCGCGAGCGGAAGAACGACAAGCACGCACTTGATGAAAGTTGCTTAGCAGATAAAGCCCAAAGACCATGCAATCACTGAGGTCTTGACGAGATGTTGAAATGAGACGGTGACAAACCAGACAGGCGAAAATCCAAAGGCGGCAAAGAGGATCGGCAAAGCACAAAACTCCAATACAACTAGGCTCGGCACAGCACAAACTTCATTGGATCGACCGGCAATTGGAAGAAACAAGACACTGAAAAACCAGAAGCTGAACGCATTTTACGAGAAAACCCAAAAGCAGCCAGGAGAATCGGCAAACCACAACGCTCCCACCCAACTAAGCTCAGCGCAGCACAAACCTCATCGGATTTTCTGACAATTGGATGGATGAAACCCCCCCGATCCTCAGGAAGGTGTGGGAGGAGGCTCATGGAGATACTGGCATTTTTCTCCATGGACGCATCCAGTAGGCATCCTATGGAAGATGCACGCTGTTTTGGCCTTTTGCTCTGCTGTCATTGCTTTTCCTTTTCCCTTGGTTTTACCTTTTGGGGAAGTCTTTGTTTCAGATGCTGGAGCGATGGCAGCACGCGCACTGGTGGGCTTGTCGGGCTGCGATTTCTTTGGCAAGCTGGACTTCAACAAGTTTCAATTGATTGCGCATTGATGTCCTCTCTTTCCTCAAGCAAGTGTTCCTGCAACCTATTCCAAAGATGATCAAAATCACGGAGCGGCGACTGAGCATCGCTTCTCTTGAGCTCATCAATGGTCCTTTCCAACTTGCGAACTTGCCTCAACTGATGAAACAACCACTCACCTATCATGCGCTGAGACGGCCAATCTTCCTGCGGCACACTATTCAAAGTGCGAAGGACACGACCTGAAAACTTTTGCAAATGCTTGGCGCTGTAACCATCAAGCCGTATTTGAAAGATCGATTGCGAAGTAAGCAATGAACCACGGGCGCAATCAATGTCAAAATGCCTGGAAACAATGTGCAACAAGTATCTGCCCCTGGGGTGGTTTCCAATTCGTGTGCATCCTTCAATGTGCGCCATGATCTTGAACTGCAATTCAGGCACGTTTTCACAATCTTTTGATATTGATATTTCAGCTGCCAACCAACGATCTAAACGCGGGACGCAACCAGAATCATGCTTGGTTACTTCATCGGAATTCACTTCATAAGCTTTTGAAAGCCCATGTGCTAAGTAATCCCTATCATCCCTATCACTGATATCCAACTTTGCCATGATCAGCAACAACTCGTTTTTCCAGGCCCTGAAATCCGAAGCACTGGAAGGAAGCCAATCTAATGTGGCATACCGAAGCGAAGGAACACCCACGATGTCCCTCCCAACTAGATCATGGTAGAGCTTTGGGGCATGCGATCTCGAACAAGTTCTTCATCTTCATCGTCCATCTCCGCCATCATCTGATGGAAACCCTGGTCCCCCTGATCCGGCAAGTGCTGGAGAAGGAGGATGAGGTCTTGGAGGAAGACCAGAAGGTGGAAACCGAAAAGACACTGCCGCGCTATTATGGCTCTGAAATTGATCGACATGAACCGCTTGAGCATCTTCAAGCGCTGGCATACGAGTCGAAAGATCTTGCAAAACTTCCATCATGGATTGCAATTGCGCTGAAATGGCCGGAGGAGGAGCAGCAGACCTGACTTGATCAACTGGTTGAGCGGCGCTTTGTGCAGCCAAACTCATCTCCACATCTTGACAGCGTTGACGAAGGGACGAATTCTGAACTTGAGATTCTTCCAAAACCAAACGTTGGGAGTCGACCGAATCCTTCAGCTGGTGGGCTTCACCCATCAGTCGTGAAATTTCGGCATCTTTGTCGTCAAACATGTTGGCGGAGCTCTCAACTCTTCTGCCCAATTCGTGATTCCGAGTGATTTGAGGCTCCAACTGAGCGCGAACATTGGCCACTTCTGAATTTAATTGATCTGGTCAAATTACTATATTTCACGGGTCGTGGGTCGAATTTCATATTTCAAGGTATGGAATTAAGCAAGGTCGTGGTGACTTAATGAAAATATGAGGTCGTGCTCCCAGAAGACGTGCAGCCCCACTTTTCTAGTCAGACGAGGACGGCTCCGCAAGTGCAGGCCTACGGCACTGCGGTAGGAATCTTGACGTCTCCGGATGAGGTGCGGGAAGGCTCGGGGGAAGCCAGCCTACAGCACTGCGGTAAGAATCTTTACCTCTCCGGATGTGGTGCGGGAAGGCTATAGGAGGGAAGCCAGCTTACGGCACTGCGGTAGGAATCTTGACTCTCCGGATGGGGTGGGAAGGCTCGGGGATGCCAGCCTACAGCACTGCGGTAGGAATCTTTCCATCTCTGGGTGGGGTGGGGGAGGGCTCGGAGGGAAGCCAGCCTACGGCACTGCGGTAGGATTTTTTTACGTCTCCGGATTCCGGATGGGGTGTGGGACGGCCAGGAGGCAGCCTACGGCACTGCGGTAGGAATCTTTCCATCTCCGGATGGGGTGGGGGAGGGCTCGGGGGAAGCCAGCCTACGGCACTGCGGTAGGAATCTTGACGTCTCCGGATGGGGTGCGGGAAGGCTCGGGAGAAGCCAGCCTGCGGCACTGCGGTAGGAATTTTTACGTCTCCGGATGGGGTGGGGGAGGGCTAGAAGGAAAAGCAGCCTACGGCACTGCGGTAGGATTTTTTTACATCTCAAGGGAAGAAAAAAGGATGCAGGCACAGGAGAAGAACATTGACAGTGGAAAAACATCGAATCAGCACCCTCATAGTTCACTTGCACATCACGAGCTTAATTCGGTATCTAGGTCAAATTTCAAGTGAGGTCGTGTGACGTCGCTGTAATTTGCTCAGATTGATGGATCTGATTTTGAAAGCCTTGATTTGATAGCTGAAGGCTCTCAACACCAAGCAACTCTTGGATACGTGAACAAGCCTGACTGTACACATCTTGAGCAAAGCCTTCCAATCCCTTGATTCTTTCATCAGATTCCTGAACCGCCCTCTTGGCTTCGAGGACCATGTTGGCAAAATCCATGGGATCAACACCGACATTCACGTGCTGAGTGCGGTGATCATGATACTGGACCGTCTGTGAATGATGGATCCCGGGCATCAGGCTGACCACTAGACTCTACTCTTGGGGAATGAAAGTCGCAGGTTGGGAGGCCGATGCGGAACGATGCAGAAGAGGAACTGGTGACATGGCACGCTCATGACTTGACGCCTTTGGCAAGCGCTTGAAACTTGTTTTGTTCTTGACGACCGTCCCCCTGTTTTTGGAATCCCTGATGAGCTTCGGCTACGTGATGAATGAACTGTGACTGCACCTCCCTTAACATGCATGGACTCGGATGACAGATTCAAGGATGAGGAATTTGGATCTGGCGTGATTCTTGTTCCAGCCTTTTGCCAACAAAGATTCTGATTCAAATGCAATCCAGTCGTAGGTCACGGTCGACGCGGCAACATGTGTGCCAGGTTCAAGGCACCTGGCAGCCTTTGAAATGAAATCCCCAAAAACGGTCAAACAGAAGCAAATACGACTGATAACCAATTGATTTTGAATCTGTTCCCCCCAAAGACAAAACCACAGACAAACACAACAGTCAGCGGGCTTGTTTTGAACATCTTGAGCCAAAATACAGTAATAGATGAGATGATGAACCCAATCAGGAAGGGAGTAACTAGTATGAAGATGATGGATGCACATGAGAATCTTCAAGTATAATACATTAAAATACTGCTGAACTCAAAAGCACTCCTAAACACTTTAGGCTAGTAGCCCTTCTGATGTTTGGAGGGTGAGATGACTTGGTGGACTTGGGTGCTGAATCTTCCTTTTGAAAGGAGTCAATGGGTCATTCAACCACTGCGACTCCAAACTTCATGAAACTATACTGATAAATTGATGCAAAGCTTCAGAAGTTTCATAGGGGAGGGCACTGTGTTGTGGCCTTCCCCACTACAACGACCAGGTAACGACATCCAAAGGAAAAGGAATCTAGCCAATGCAACATGTTTCTTTCTTGGTTTCCTTGAGTTGGAATGAGTTGGAGATGGCCTTCATGCTGTGCGGATGGATTCCTACAGTGTCACGGCTCATCTGGTGCTTCAATGGGGGCACTCGACTGTCTGCGTGCTTTTGAGGCTTTCTTCATCCGTTGCAATTGTCTCCTTAGCAGCTGGGACAACATGCGACAACACAAGAAACAACTTTGAGTTTTTGTTGAGCCTCTATGAATGTAAGCGTAAGCCTATGTGCAATGACTGTGAGCATCCTCCCGGAGAAGTGCTATGGGAATCACCTTTGGGCTTGCTGTGGCCGACTTGTTGTAAAATAATGCGTAGATTTTCCCTGATGTTTTCTGGTTATCACCAAACTGGGTGAGGTTCTGGAATGAGAACATCCTCTGTAAAACAACAAGGCCACAGCAAACCCACATAATTTCCACGCATTCTTTGGTACGTCCGATGCTGTTTTGGCAAATTGGCTGTGGTGGTCTACCAGGACACCATCATGACACATCGCGGTGAACCGTCGTGATAGTCACTGGGTTGTGAGACATGTAGCCATGTCGTGTCATGTCATGTAGTTCTGTTCCAATGCCCCTTGCGAGCCTCGAAGTAAGGCATTTAAATGTTACAGGTGGCATTTCAGAAAAATAAAAAAGGCGTAGAACCGAAGCAACTCAGAAATCTAACTTTGTAACCAGCACCTTGTCGACCCAGCAATGAACTGATTTGGACGTTCGAAAGGAAAGCTATATGTTCTACTGTAAGTCTGTAAGTTATACTGTTATATTCAAATCCTGACCTGTGCAAAAGCTGCACAAATTTCCAAGTGTCTTCTGACCCTTCAAGAATGCCACTTGGGATGCTTCAATCCTTGGCCACAGCTATGCCGAATCTTAAGGCCCTGCTGTGCGCATGGAGTTTGACTCCCTGTGTTATCATGATGTTCCGCTGCTATGTTCCGTCAGGTCCCTAGTATTCGTGGCAAAGAGCATGGCCATATCAAGTACAACAAAGCAGAAGGGTACTGTTGGCATCCGGAAATATATAGGAAGATGCTACAAAATGCGTTCGTCATCAATCTGCAATAATTATATCTATATATATATAATTCTCTCTCTCTCTCTCTCTCTATATATATAAATAATTTATATATATAATTATATATATAATACTATGATATATTATGTAGCTGAACAGTGTGTGGCAGAGCTCTGCTGCCATCCTCCGTCTACCAATTCTACAGTTTGCAACTACGCTCTGCGGATCTCTCGGGAACCGGACGCATCCGGGCAAAGGGTCATGAGGTACTTCTTCAGCCATGCCCATGAACTTGCCTGTGGCCAGAAGCCCATGACATCCCATGACCAGGACCGTGACGTGACATGGCATAAAACACTAATTAGATCTGACTAGGGTTCTCCACCAAAAAAACGTTCATATAGATTGACGGTGATTGACTTTTGATCATTTTGTGGCCGGGCTGGGTCCACACCAGTTAGGCCAGCACACACACATGCTATGTCCTGAC
Source organism: Cladocopium goreaui (assembly GCA_947184155.2). Classification (NCBI taxonomy): domain Eukaryota; class Dinophyceae; order Suessiales; family Symbiodiniaceae; genus Cladocopium; species Cladocopium goreaui. Next base: position 449,983 of record CAMXCT020001624.1, on the reverse strand, counting down.
GTCTTGCTGGGCGTTTCAAGGAACCTTGTAGGCACTGCAACTTTTTACTTTGTAGCTATCTAATCATTGGATATGAAGCATTTTCATACCCTGGTGGGGCTTGACTGAGCATGTCAACCCTGCAAAATGCGGAAAAAGTGCGTGCCAAAATGTGCTTGTGGCTCTTTTGGACTTCAATGAATGCAAAGCATTGAAAGCATGACAGGGATAAGATTTTAAATCTCTTAGGTGAAACTAAACATGCCCCTCATTTTTCCCTCTTGAATGTCTTCAATAAATGTAAAGTTTAAGTGGATCAATATTTCCAACGGGTATGCGTAAGTGGAAACATCCCTTTGCTACCCGCTTGAATGTCTTCAATGAATGGAAGTTGGGGGAGTCCTAGACATTTCTAGATTCTTGCTTTGACCCAGATTCATCCACCAAAGTGCTACCATGCCCTTCTATGGGCCTTGGTTTCAAAGGGGTCCTCTCTGTAGGGAGTCCTCAGCACTCAGCAGCGTTGTTTGTGCCATCGTGACATCGTGGCGTGAAATCTGTCGCTGGCGCCAAATCGCTCACTGGACCTTGCCGAGGCTCATGGTACCAGCATCCCAAAGGCAAACCTCACGGCCAATCTTTGCCACCACTTTGTTGCATGTCTCCCTCAGGGTGTCATCCAAGACCTTAGATATCTTTTGCGGCAGTGATGGCTCAGGTCGTCTCATGGAATTCCTCAAGTGTGACAAGATATGACAAAAACAACTCCGCGAGACCGACCATAACTATTCAGTCTGTGCACAACCCCTTCCCAGCTCTTGCATCTGTATTACTTTACCTCGAGCTGCAAATGCAAATCCGGCTTTTTTCCTGCCCACCTGGGGTGCTTTATGAATGAAGCATGACACACAAGGGACAAAGTTTCAAACGTGTACTGTAAAGGACTGCAAATATGCTAAAGGCCTGCATGGAACGATTTCCCCCTGAAACCAGCAGCAAAGCTTCAGGATCGTCCCAAACAATCCCTGACTGCTGGCTCGTGACAATGGTCACTTCAAGCTGCAGCTCGCTGAAAGCTTCCAGGTTTTCCTGCGCTGGCGCTGGATGACCCTGGGGCCAGGGTATGATGACAATGGGATGGGTCAGTGAAATGCAGCAAGCCTGAATTCTGAATTGAGCACTTGCTTGGGGTTGGAAATGGTGGCACTGGAAAGCAACACCTGAGATGGTGCAGGATCCTCAATGAAGTGGATCTTGGCAAGACAATTTTGAGCGATCGTGAACTCTATCACGATGGGCAGCTTCAGCCCATTCTCCTCAGTTGCTCACTTGCAGCTCGTGCTATCAAACTGATTGCGGGCAATCTGAATCTAGCGCAAACTCTTTGGATCAGTGACATACTGTCAATTAATCCTCTGATTCAATTATATTCAACTATCACGTCGCATTCGTTCAAGACTTAGAGTCTCGGGCATGCCATGCCGAGACTCCCATAACGGCCGCTTTGGAGCTGTGTAGTTTTTCTGCAGCACTGGCTCCGGTTCTTCATCGAGATCCTGCAAAAGCGTAAAGAATGGTAAACAAGTTACAAGTTCAACTTCTGCAAAAGATATGACCACATCATACCACATCCTATTTTCTGCCCAAACCGCAGCCCCACACAAACATAAGCCAGCAAACACAAAACACCTTTGTACTGCAATTCGTCATTTGCAGGTAGGTATGTAATCGTTACAGACTCTTTGTTAGATCTCTCGAACAAATCCAGTCCCAGTCATCATGAAAATGATTGCACTATCACATAGTCACACACACAGTTCTTCCTGGATCCTCTTGAATTTTCTATGCTTTTCCAAATTGATTTCAACGATCTAACGAGTCTTCGTCACCGTTTGGCAAAGCGCTTGGCCCTCCTCCACGTGTGGTTGTTGCTGACGCATCTGATCCACCTGGGGCATCTGGTGTGTGTTGGAAACAAGAACAAAGTGACACCGCGGAAGGCAATATGATCAATCAATTCAATATCAATCACATAATTGTAAGCTAATCATAGCCAATCTATATTCATAATATCAGTCAATATCATGTATGGACGGACAATGCAACAATATGCAAAACCGTTGGTACCCGGTAGTACGGCATGATCTTCTACTCGAGATATCCAGTCGAACTGCTTTGTTTGGCAACGTGTACAACAACCAAATCAAGTCATCTGGGGCTACAGATACGCTGGTTCAACACTCTTCAACACTGTAGGCAAATGAAAGCAATGAATGCTCCTCTGGCCTGGAAATTCAAGTTGCAAACTTCTATATAACATCCTCTAACTACTTAACATCGATTGATTTTGACACAGCTTTAAGTGAACAGAATAACTTCTACCCTGTCTTACAGCTACGATTCCAAGAATATAAACTTCCTGCTAGAAGAACGTTTCCTTGTTATTTAGATACTTAGACCTAAACTTTGATTGTTCATGATTGTTCCATGTTGAGTGAACTCCACGATGTTTGAAGTGTGGGTGTGACAGTGTCACAAACCTGCTACTGTGCTGCTTCTGTCAATTTGCATAATTTGCCGGGGATTTGTTTTAAATATATACCTGATATCTGGTGAGAATGATGAATCTCCCCTGGTTCTGGTTCTGTTCCCAAGCGATCAAGCCGTCTTGTGGGCAGGACTCTTTGGATCATCCTTGTGATTAATGGTTTTCAAAAATCATTCCTGAAGATTGCCTGAGTCTAAGCAAAGGTTTCTAGGGTACCTCCTCCTCTTCCCTATCGAACCACAAATGTCATTGTAGCGATTGTAGTATATTGTAGATATTGTAGTATTACACGGTATAGATCGGTATGGTCATGGTATGTTATCATGCTCGCCCTTCCGGTCCCTATGTTTCGACTGCCTTCTGCTGCAGCGTTCGCAGCTCACGCCCAGGGAAAAGCCAGTTCAGAAACCTTTCAAACGAATTGAAATGCGATGAACACTTGCCTCGCGACTCACGCAATTGCATGCTCAATGTATGATGCATGAACGGGCAATTGCTTGAATGGAAGTGTGTACTGTGAGGCGCAACTGCGGATTTCGATAACTCACACAGCACTACAATTTGCGACAGGGTATCTCCAAGCAGCTCATGAGGATCAAGACCTCACAAGGCTCCCCCAACCCCAAAGCAACAACGGGAGCTCACTTCCGCTTCTCATGACTGCAGCAATATCTTCTTCCCCTTTTTCTTTCTACCTTTTTCTCTTTTTCTCTCTCTCTCTCTCTTTTTTTCCCTCTCTCTCTCTCTGTCTCCATTGGGTCTTCTGGGTTTGGATGGATCTTCCCACATCATTCTCCCAATCAAAAAGAATCCAAGGTGAGAAGTTGGCTTCACTGCTTCAAAGGTGGCATGCCTCAGCAGTCCAATTAATGTCCTTCTGGAAAAAACATGTCGCCATTGATCCACAAATTGTTTACTTCGGATGACCTCTCCATTCAACAACCAACTTGTGGGAAAAGGACATCATAAGGACATCTATGATAAGTGCCCATGTGGTCTCCTGCCTTCATCGTCATGCCCGATGGACAGATACGCGTGGAGCTCGTCGGATGCTTTACGCGAGAGCGGCACACGGCCGGTATCCACCACAAACCACAACTCCTCGAATGCACGGCTGAACCAAGACGACATCATTGTTCATTCGGTTCATTCAATTTAAAATCCTAAAATTAGGTCTTTCCACAACTGCAGGTAATGCCACCGATCAAGACATCTTGGTAGAGTAGGTAGCACATCGGCAGCCAGCTAGACTCGGAAATCATAACTGAAATATCAGGCCAACTCTATCCAAATCAAATTTATATAGATTCAAACTTTGCGGTTTTGTGGCCGGGATGTTTCTCCACCATCTTGCTCATTGAGTTCCGTTTATGCCGGACTGCATGTATATAAGTGTGACCCCTGGAAAAGCTATAGATTTCAAATGATTTACAAGCTCCATGCGAGAATCAAAGCTTCCGAGTTGTCAAGATTTGTCAAGATTTGTCAAGTTGCTTTTATATCTTTTGAGTTTCAAACACTTTGAACATTTTATGATATTTATGAGGGCTGCCAAGTGCATGCTAAGTGGATGCCAAGTCGTGGCAGGACTTGGCAAATCTTGGCAACAGCCCGGCCTCTTTGGTGACCAGCAACTGCTCCAATTTTCGGAAGCCCTGAGAAACAAAGCGAAACAAAGCGACACAATGCGAAACGCAGTTGCTGATGCTGGCCATGTTGGAAATCGATAAAACAACATGTTGGGCAGTTGGGCAACATGTCAAAAAACAAGATAGGTTGCAACAAGATGGAGATGATTTGGGACCAGGCCAGCACTAGGTCTTGAATATTCACAGAGTATTCTGGTACATTCTGGTTTTATCCAGCATCACCGAGTACATTATGTGCATTGAGAATCATTGAGATATAATACCCAAAAAACATGCCAGGACATAGACCAAAATAGGTTGGAGAATCGTTCGAACTGGGATTTCTGACTAAAAAGTGCTGAGCTTTGCACGCTGCCAACAGCCAGTGCTTCGAGGAGCCTTTGATGAATCATAGTGTCACAACATGTCACAACATGTCACAACATGTCACAACATGTCACAACATGTCACAACATGTCACGACGCAAAAGTAGGAGTTTGAGGGAACGCCTTGAAAGTGCCTTGAATATCTTCCTGGCTGGAGCATCTTAAGCTGGCCAGGGAAGCCCTTCCCGCCCTTACCAGAGTCGCAACAAATGCAGCCATCCGACATACTTCCGACATCATAAGCAATGCAAATCCAAGGGGCTCTCGGACCTGTGTGTCGTTCACAACTTTGTGGAATCTCCGGCGGATATTGCTGTGATAGTTGTTATGCATTGCAAACTCCCATCCTAGCGTGGCAACCGTCGCAACCGTGGAAACAAACAATGTACACACGATGAGTCCTGGACTCTGACTCTTGAGATCTCTTGAGCTTAGTTTGATAGTTCGCCTCTGGATGCTGGCGTCCTGCTACCCTACGCCCTACGCCTATACGCGCAAAACTTAAGGCACAGAAGAGGGGCAAGGCTATGCAAGGCTGACCATCATTTTGGAGTCTCATATGTTTGATCACGGCATATTTCCGGTCGCAACGTTCGCATTGGTAGCCGAGAGTCCTAGAACTTGATCTCGATCCAGCAAGCCCCGTTGTTCGAAGTCCTTGGGCGGAGCAAAAACTCTCCTAGGCCTGGCCAGGTTGTCAACAGTCTTGTCTCGAGACATGAGTTCTATTCGATTTCTGACAAGTCTCCAGGGCATCAAATATCGCGTTACTCCACTGTTCTGTCATCGCTTCCTGCCAAAAAGTGGGGCATGCAAGGGGTGCGCAAAGTTTGACTTGGCAAAACAGAAGCTAGGAATGGCTGCATAGGTTGCATTGTGAACGCAGAACATTCAGAGTGCAAACCTGACATGTACCCAGATGTACCCAGCATGAAAATGTACGTGGCAAAAATGCTTCAGTCTGAACCTTGCCCTGCGCGATTGCAAAGAGCATCTCCGCAAAAGCCCTGCGATCCAGCAAGCCTGGCAGGGCACAAAAAACACGTGCGGGAGTGCCAAGTTGGTTTGCTCATCCTTATGTTGCAAAGCTCAAAAGGAGCTTGCCTTAGAATTGTTGATCGTCCGAAAGCAAGAAGAAACACGTTAATTATATAATAGTATATACTAATGAATATAAAATGGATTTAATGAACCCCATTTAGGATTGGGATGATGGATACCCCTACTGTAGAGGTAGATAGAACAAGCAAAATGAAGAAACTGCTACTGTAGCACCCGTTTGCTCGTGACATCTACCTCGCCAAGTGCCAACAGTGACCCGAGTGTTACCCCAACAAATTCAGTGCGCGCCTGTGCTCCCATGGGCACGTATCTGGCGGGACAAAGCTGTTACAAATGGTAGGACGACAATTCATGACAATGTGACACAGCAAACATCCTCGAGTTTCGAAAACATCTTCACCCAAGCTTACGGATTCTCTGGCGCAGGCCCACACACAGGCGTACAAAAACCAATGTTGCACTTGATCGTCAGCGTGGGCAAGAGCATGAACCCCACCAAAATTCAGCTTGGACTCATCGTTTGCTTCACGGTTCCTAGCGTTTTTCTATCGTATAAATAAGAAAAAACCGCTACCCGCTACCCAAAGTTGAATCCCAATCAGACTCCCTTCTCGCTTGCAAACCAAAATTGCTGTGTTCCATTTCCCTGTGAAGTGATGGAAGTGATAGCGGCCTTGTCATAGTGCTCGAACATATCCAAGGCTGTTGGTAGATCTAAAGCTCGCACCGTAGCAGGCAACCTCTTTAGCAGGCCGTCGGGCATAGATGCATATAATGCAATGAAGAAACTTACCATGCAAACATACAAAAGCTGCTTTTATGGCAAGGCAAAACCCTCGTGACCTCCCTATACCTCATTCTACCATGTTGTGTATCTTGGAGGGCCGGGACCTAAGAGGCATAGAACAAGAATATATCATTGAACATCTATAAAAATAACATAGAATAATAAACAATAGCAGGCTGGGTTTCCATGCAAATGATGGCCAGGGAGTTGCACTGGGTCTTGATCTTCACCACCAAGGACGACAGTTGTTCCTTCTGTGGGCAAGGATTTCTGCTGCATTCTGTGGTCTGGAGTGTGATTCCAGTCACATCGGAATGCACCGGCACCATGAACATGTACAAACATGAGCAAACCATGTGCACAGGTACGCGCGGCAGACAAGCCAACAGTGCTGCCCGCTGGATTGCAACCATATCCGGCCGACGTGGCTGGCCATGCTGGCCTTTGTTCCTCTTCTGGAAGGCTTCTTTGGCTTTGGCCTCCATGTGAACCCGGAAGATGCCTCAGCGGGCACCCTACATATCAATGAACCCTCAACATGCACTTGAAGATGTCCCTACAAGCTACACTAGGCGGCAGCTGTTTGGATGTTTCGTGCTGTGCAGGTGTGTTAGGCCCACCCGTCAAACACATTTCCACAAAGACGCACAGACCCGCAAAGACCCATTCTTGCCCATTTCTTCCAATTCGTTTTCTTTCCGAGTTTTGCCAAAGCTACCCTTGGTCTCCTTTGAATTTGGAGATGAAGCTTCGCCCTTCTTCGGGGCCTTCTCCTCCACCTTGCTTCGCGGAGTCCCCACCTGCCACCAGGCAAGGCCAACAACTAAAACGGGCCACAGGAGTAGAGAAATAAGCCGTTGCCTTTCAAAGTGAATCCGGTCAATAGTTTAGGTGGGCAATGGTAGGCATATGTATCACCAATTCCACAGTGCTTCATCACACTCTGGATAGATGGGTGGAAGCAGGAGAACGAACAAACAAGCAAAATAACCCACACCATGACGACCAACCTCTTGGCACAGACATGGTTGCTTTGCTCAGCAGCGTGCGTGAACGAATGTGGAGGAATTGTACTGCAAAAACACACAGGAGATGCCTCAGTTGTCCTTCGAGACATTCGAGATGAAGCCTCTGATGGTCTTCTCGAGGCCGTGTTGGGCCTTTCCTTGGGCCTCAGACAACAGCCAAGGCAGCAATGCTCACCATGGCCCTAGTATGCCCTAGTGGTATTCAGCAGTTGTAGTTGGGTTGCCCACATTCCTCTTAAGTTTGATTTAGTTTGGGAATGTCATTCCAGATCCTATCAATCCATATGAATCCAACCATAATAGATAATCATCAGATAATCCAAGATAATCAGATAATCCAAGGAACTCTTCCGGCAGTTCTGATCTGAGGAGCATTTTCGATTTGCGATGCTCGAAGGCTGCCAAACCCAGACCAAGGCCTCAGTAACAACCCTTGACCGCCCGCTGAAGAGACTGTGGTTTGCTGCAGGATCCGGTCACAAACAAGGAATGTGTATTGTGCATTATATAATAATATATACCTATATATGGTGCATATATAATCATATATACACATTATATACTGCATATACGAGTATGCAAAAATATGCTGTAGATGCATGGATGATGACATGTAATATATGTAATTAATGATGTATTCTGTATTCATATCCTGCATCTATGTGTCTAAACCCTACCCATACCTGTCCATAACCTATCCATACATGGCCATGTCATGGCCTTAATTGGCCTGGACCCTCGGACATCTCGTAAATCCGAGTGACATGCGCCCGATGACAACTTCCGGTCTTTTAGCGGCTTCTGGGAGGGCGACACAGGATCCTGGTACGCCATTCAGAAAACTGAACCCATCTGAACCCATCTGAACCCATCTGAACCCTTGCAAATGCAAATAGACATATCATTGTGGACTCAAATCCACAAAGAAAACTCTTCAGATTGTTCCTACGAGTATCTTGGAGGAGTCCAAAGCATCCAAAGCGTAACGGAAAGACAAAGAAATCATCACAGCACCAAATCAACTATCATCTGGTATCATCTGGCCATAGTGGGGTCATAGTGGCAAGCGGAACAAAAACGTGAGGTTTGCGGCAGATTTCCAACAGATTCGCTACTGTGTAACTCTGCCAAACATCGTCGCAGTTGTCACCAGGATCTCACCGTCCTCGTCATCTGTGTGACTCCCATGGCTGGAGGCACGGCTGGACCTGGAGGCACGTGAGAAGCGTCGGCTCGACTTGGAGCTCCTCCTGGCCGAAAACGAAAATTCGTCACATACGGAAAACAACAACAAAAAACATGTATTAATTAGATGGATAGGATAGGATAGGATTAGGACTAGGATTAGGATTAGGAATGATTAGGATAGGTAGATAGATAGACAGATAGACAGACAAACAAATAGACATATGGAAGATATAGAGATAGAGAGATAGAGATAGTCAGGATATATAAATATATATATAATAATATATAATAATATATAATAATATATAATAATATATATATAGTATCATATATATGTGTATATATAGCAGACAGATATTTGCAGTACACTAAAAAAACGTCTTTCCAAGTTTCTTGCCAACTTCAGTTTGTCGGAGCTCTATTCATGAGAACTTCCAAATGTCAGCAAACCTCTTGTCGACTGGTCCACCTCTGGTCCAGCTCTTGTCGGCCAATGACCCAAATCATGGAATTGGCGTCGAGGAACGTGCCAAGACAAGAAATCTGAAACATCATGCTGTCATATGCTTTCATATGCTGTCATGCTAACAAAAACCCGAGCGCCCAAACCCGGTAGTAGATTCATTGCTGATAGGGTACAGGAACATGCCGAAGGCTGGAATTCGCATCAGGACAACCCGTATGCCTATCCAAATGCAGAACATTACCTGCTGATACCTGCTATGTTGAGGAAGCTGCTTGGTGTTCAGTCCATCCTAGTACCTGCATTGACAGGAAGAGCAAGCACCGATTCCCTGCTGACGGCTCCTGCTCCTCCCTTTGTCAACCAAAGCCAAAGCACCAGAAGATGTGGAGGGTCTGTGTGCGCTACCTCAATGTGTGGTTTCCGTGCTTACTTACTTCGCTTGTGCTGGAAAGCACATCTTAATACTCAGCTTTCTTTGACATCCGTGCACAGAATCACCGGGGATTCGTCCAAAGCAACTTCACCAAGGATTTTGAGAATTGCGGGCTATAGATGGCTATAGGACGTGTATGGACGTGTCTTGGCCTCTCAATTCCCCTAAGTCCTCCAAGTTTGTTCCAACTTCGACCAGTTGCTGAGAGCAAGCGATCCTATCGCACTGATGGGCCGCGAAGGTCCCTTGGAGGAGCTTCGACTGCCTGGGCCTTTAGAAGACCTTCGACTGCCAGGTCCCTTGGACGAGGACCGGCTGGGAGGTCCAGGACCTCGGACGGCAGACGGCGATGGACGGCAACTGGGGCAAAGGGGCAAAGGGAGGCCAAAGATGAAGAAATCACGAAGGAAAAATAGGGAAGTACTGTGATCCAACATTCTTTCCATTTCTACAAGTCCGGTGGCACGAACTGGCCTGAAGAAATCAAATCGACATTTCTGCATATGCTATCCGCCCAACGTGGCTTCCATACTTCCTTACTTTGGGGATCTTTGGGGTTCTTCATCCACGATGCCCTTATATGCCCTTTGTTGTTCATCAACCGCCTGCAATGGCAAGTTGTGGCAAGTTGTGGCAAGTTGCTATGTTGCCGCGAGTGGCTGGAGCCTGGCCGGCTGTTGCTCCGCACCGACCTCGCCTGGCAGCTTGTGCTGATTGGACTTGTCTGAATGCACGTGCACACATGGAATACGTACTATTACGTACTCATCTTATACATTCCAAGCTGCAGGGCTATACTGTATGAAACTCAGATAGGTAGTGGAGCTCAAGTCATATATAGACCGATAAACCTCAAACCAAAAAGAACATCAGAATGTCAAATGGTATGCAATATTGTACCATGAACTGGTTGTGCGCGCCAATGGGTCGGTACCCGTTTGCTATTCCACAGAAACACCACAGAAACACCATTCCCTGCAGCCGAACAAAGAAATCCCATCCCCCCCCACGCCTCAATCATATCCCATTCGCCTGGCCACAGGTGCACATGTAAACTCCCATGCGTCGGGTGGAGCACGCTGTACAGAGATTGATAGCGATTCCGGCTCCTGATTGCTTTCACAGTAAGGTCTTTCTTTAAATCTGCGAACTTCAAATGCAAAATGCTGTGAATTCAGGCCTTGACCTCTTCCTGCATCATCTCCCAGGCGCCGCTCCACCACGGCCACAAGGTCTTGAGCCTGCGCGATCAAAAAGCATCACATACAAATAGCACTTGGTGTGGCTGCATAAGAGAGCCACACAGGTGAAAACATGGTATATAACATGGCAATAACACCATGCCAAACTATGCATGGCACAATACTCTTGCAGTAGTGTGGTGCCTTATCAATGCGTGTTGTGTCAGGGATGGCTAGAGGATGGCTAAAGGATGGTGGCTAGCGAGGTTAGCCTTGCAAGAAGGAAGAGATAAAACATGATAATGCACGCACACGAAGGTCCACATCAGAGCTGCAAGACCGCTCAGCTCATTTCCACATCCAAAATTGCACATGGGCACCAGTGGGCATTGAATAAATCTGGGGCCCGGCAACTGCAACCTCCCCGGCACATTGCTATTTAAATTCAAGGAGCAGTATATGGACGGCTATGATCCTGCCACAGTGGTGGGTTGAGGGCAAGAATCAGCAAGAAGGTATGGAGAAAACTGTCATCAAATTCCGCATCACAAGGTAAGTTGAGAAATATGGGTAGGCCCGTAAGTGCAACTTTTTCCAATGCTGGCCACAGACTCAACTCGTTTGAAGATGGAACGGTGCATTCTATTCAACTCTTCATCGGCGCTTGCATCATTCTGGTCAACCTAAACTTCAAGCAAGAGTTTCACATTACTCTGAACTTCATTCTCAAATAATACTACCACATGTTTCCCCATGTTTCCCCAATTCTGTTCTAAATGTAGCCAGGAATATCCAGGAATCATCGGCTGCTGGGTGAACAGCAACAATGCATGCTCTTTTCCACACAGTCCTAGCACAATTCTATCAACGAGCATGTTCTGCCTGACAATCAGAAGTAGTTTTCTCTTCCGGCTATCTGGTCCTGCAAAGCTGCCAGCTGCCCAATGTTGTTCCAGTCCTGAATCGAACATGCGGCGCTACAGGTGTCAGGCTTGAAACTAGTGAGAGATAGTGAGAGTGGAGAGGGGGTCCGTTTGTCAAGGTTGGATGACCAGGACCTTTCTGCGACATTCTGCGACATTCTGCGACTAGGCTGGTGCTCTGCTCGGTGTCTTGCGGAAAGCACTCAATCTTTCTCTGAAAGAACTTTGCTGCTGGATCTTGTTGGGGAGCTCCGCCGATTCATCAAGACTATTCCACGTGCCATGACTGGTAGCCCAACTCCATGGTCTGATTAGTTTCAACCAGCAAACTCAACGGTACTGTGCAACCATGTTAGGCACAGTCCTGGATGGCGAAGGCTGTTTGCGGGCGACTCCAATCCTTGCACGCAAAAGCCCAAAGGTGTCAACATTTCCTCACTACTGATTCAGAACCAATAGACTTATAACTTGGACTTATAATCATGTATGTCTAATTCGCATCTATCACATCTGTACCAGTACTTCGACTCAAGAGCTTGGAAGCGACCTGTATTGGGTTTCTCACTCTGCACATCCCAGCCCCGCAAAAAATGAACCATGCAGGGCAAGTTTCCTGTAGTTGAAGCTGACCTAAGCAACTACTGTAGCGAAGACCCCGGCAAACATCTAAACATGAGTCTTCCCCAGCGAGCTCGTCCACACTCTGAAATTTGTGGCAGGTTCACACAAGCTTTTGATCGATAAATGGATGGATGGATGGGCAAATCTGGAGCCAATGGATCAACAAATGGGCATGGTTCACTCATGGTGCGCGCATCTGTTGACGGTTACATCACATCACTGCATTGTTACAGCCACGTTATGCCAAGTTGCTGCTGAACTGGCTATGGCGAGATCCCATCCGCTGAAGCCTTGCATCCTGCCAGCTCACAACGTGGGAATTCGGCCAGCAAACCTGGATATGTCAGAGAATTTCAGAGAAATCATGGGTGTTTGCAGGGTCAAAGACACAAAGAATACACGGAAGAGGTTGTGGGTTGTGCTGTGAGTTGAGGTCATGTCCCATCGTTTTCTGCTTTGCATGTCAAATGCTGTTGTTTCGTGGATGCTTTTTGGCTTGGTTCTAGGCTGTGTTAGTTGTGTGCGTTTGATTTTGGAGTCTGTTTAGTTTGCTTTTGCATCGTTCTTTCTTCTGCATTGTTTGTTTGCTTTTCTGATTTTTTTATCTTCCCTCGCTTTCTGTTTTTCTTCGCTTTTTGAAACATTGGTTTCCAGCGAAATCTGTCTCCTCTACATGCCGTCTCCAGGAGATCAAAATTTCATGAAGGGCTTAGACTGCTTAGACTGCAACTTGGCTGTTCAGCATCCCTCATCGGCTAGGCGGCTAGGCGCGGCGGATAACCAAGCCAGCACAAAAGGTAACGTGTAACCTTCGTTTCTAGTGACAATTCTTTGCGCTGCAGCGTAGTCCTTGTAGGATCATGTGCAGGTTTGTACGGTTTGTATATCTCCCCGAGTTCGCATGCACAAGGGGAAAGCCCTCCAGGATGCTATATAAATCTATATAATTGTCAAAGGCTTGACAGAAGTCCCATTTGTATTCATGTGCATGATGTCCAACATAACAAGCTTTGAGAAATGAAAATCCTCAAAATTGTGGAACATAATAGGCAACCGCCGAAGAGAAAACAACCAGCTGAAATAGTATCGTCTGTGAGTTGGCACTTCGAAGCTTTGCACATTGCATACCAGGCATACCAGGCATACCAGTGCACCATAGTGCTTCCCTCCTCCAAGAGCAAGGGAGCGCTAGCGCCTCAGGTGGATTCGGGCCATGGTAGAGGAAGGTATAGGATGCAGATTGCGTCCCGGTTGCTCCAGTTGTGTTCTTCAAAACTTCAAAACTACCCTACTTTGGCTGTATGGAAGCAAAATGAAGAAAAAAAAGGCAGGAGCTGGAGCCAAGTCCAATTTCCATTGCCATGTCTTCCATGTTGGAATGATATCCAACCAGCCTACCTTCCCCCAAACACAGCCGTGGATGATATCACACACACACACATATCGAATGAGATAGGAGATTCCTATCGCAAAGGGCATTGGCTAGCACTCCTAACAACCAGCGTACCCTGCTCTTTTTTACAAACCTTCCTCCCTGTTGTCTGAGTCCAAGTGTCTTGCAGTTGACACTCTACTCAATGGCCGATGGCCGCTTGGTTGGCCAGTTGGTTGCCCAGTCCCGTTCACCCGCGTCCGCCTGGCCTGCGCCCAACCATGTTCGTGGAATCAGCTGACAAAATGCTGATGACACAACATGATCAACATGATACAAAATGCTGCAAAATGATAAGACTTGACGTACCAATTTGCATTGACTTGCAAGTACCCCTGCATTTGTGATTTCCTGGAAGAAATGATGAGGATGACAATCTCCAACAGTCCCACCTGCATCGCGATGGCTGCAGGTGATTTGCGCAGCTGCGGAGGACCATAACCTGGGAATCTGGTGCTTTGGTCATACTTAGTCATAGTTCCAGAAGTAGGAAACGGACAAATGGAGTCACAATGTCGTCTCACGGATGACAGAGACTGACCCATGACATCCCATGACCCGTTATTCCTTCCATTCCCTTCCTGAAGCCCTTATCTGATCAAGTGCATGACTTCTAGACCTTCAGAGCTACTCAGGGCGACCTCTTTCATCCTCCATGTCAATGTCTAGCTGTCTCTTTCCACCATTGCCATCGGACGCTTATGAAACATGTTTCTTGTCAACGGCTTCAGGCCGAGCACACATTGCATGGAGTTCTCTGGCGGAGATGAACCTCAACAGCGACAAAAAATGGCTAAAGTGCATGAAAGTGCTGGCATCCGCAAGGGCAGGATATGACTGTGGTGAAGCTGCAGCTGGCATTGCGGTGGTTGAGAAAATCTACAGTAATCCAAGAATGGATATGAATGTCTTCAGGTCTTTGTCTCAAGCATCCCTCCAAAAGGATCCAAAAGGCTTGCGGATCTGCATGTTCAAAATGGAATGCAGCACACACACACAATTGAACCCCCAAAATCCTCAGAAAAGGGACTGCCATCAACGTGCCGTGCCTTAATAACTTAATTACCTTAACTTACCTGCCTCTGTTGCCAGGGAGCGGTAGTCGTCCAGCAGTCTGCCCAGGAGGTGCTTTGGACACCGCCCAGCCTCGGTCGCCGCCATCTTCAATGCTACCTGCGATCGTGAAAGCAAGGCTGGGCAAGGTCCACTCACACAAACTCCACACAGGATGGGTACATTGTCACAAGGAACGTCAAAAACAACCAGGGTCAAATCATATAAGATCAGGATATGTAAAGGCAAAATTGCAATCCCAGCTCCGAACATGTTTGAAACTTAGACGCAGCAAATGTGCACGGCGTCTGAAACGCATCTGGATGCCCGCCGTAATCAAAGAGAGTCACGGCATATCAGACCAGTAGAATGATCTTATCTCCAGAATTTCAAACTCTCCAATGTTCTCATGAAAAGCAATCCAGGACAACCTGAATGCCCCGCGCTTGCGCAGTCCTCTCTCCCCGTCTCAGCCTACATCGAGCATTCTGGCACCATACTTCCGCATCATGGCGACAGCTGCTCTCCATCGACAGCGGCTGCGCGCCCCACCTACCTCTCTTAAGGGATGGCTTCTCCACCTTTCGGATCCCAAAAGCACGAAGGCTCCAGTTCTCTAATTGGCTTGTCCTGCCCTGGGTTTACAATGCTACCGCCATGTATCTCTTTCTTCAGCAATGCTGACTGGCTGCTGACTGGCTGCCGACATGCAACTGGAGCCTTCAGGTGGTTATCTGCTTTGCAGGTTCCACGCTGCAACAGGTGGAGATTTGAGGCATTACAGCAGCAGAATGACCCATGAATCTCACAAGGACATCACATGCCACGTCCCAGTATAAGAATGCAACATCGTCCACCGACAACACGATGGTTCTGTAAACATCAAGTTGTTCAGTACATGAAACAATGGACTATTGAAACACCCTTGACATCCCTTGACACTTCCCCCTAGCATAGGTGCTCTTGCGGATAGAAACCTATTAAAAGGGAACTTTGCCCACAATTCATGACACTTCCACATAGTTCTTGGTTATACACTATGAAACTAGCCGAGGCATCTCTGACTCAAACTGATAGGAGTATTGTAGTATTGCCAGTGCAAGCACCTGTGAGAAATCAGCACTTCTTTTTTCCGGACAAAGGACTCAGGATGGAAAAACTCCCTGAGGGTTCATTTTTTCACTGGCTCGAGGTCAGAACTTAATATCTGTCAAGGGTCCACAGCCTAGGACTGAGGAAGGGCATGGGGCCGTCGGTTTACATAATGATATGTATACCGTTGCGTCGATATGTGAAAAGGTCAACGTGCCCAAACTCTACGGGAACCGCTGAAGACATGATGGCACAGGGGGCAGCGAAATGAAACATTGCTTGATGCTGGTCAACTGCAAAATGAGGGTCCATTTCTATCCATTTCTCCATTATCCCCTGAAATTTCCTGCGATCCCTTGTATTCTCATGCTGTGACCCTTTACTTTTCAAGATTTTCCCTGTCACTTCCAATCTTGGCACTCCAGGTCCAAGGCACACAAATGCACTTGTAGTAGGCGTCACATGTACCGCCCTTGGCCTTGTCTTTGAAGGTCGACCTGTCTCTCTTTTCAGCCAAACAGCCTGTCGTTGCCGGTGGGGCCGGTGGGAGATTGAACATTTTGGACAGTGGTACTGTCAGTATTAGGATATTGCCATATTGCGCTACTCATCCATCAGCTCTCAAGCGGAGCCATCCTGTGTTGCTTGACATCTTGCAGCGTTGTGGCTTTGTAGCTGCTTGTGCCCTCTAGTCGTGCATGATTGCATGATGTGGTTGCTAGTCTCCGTGCTTGGCATACCGGCACTGGAGAGGACGTGTTGCACTGGTACTTGGCAACATCTTGATACGAAGAAAATTCCTCCGCGGTCTACGGTCTCCCTATGCAAGTTCATCGAATTCAGCCACTAACTCCTTGCCCATCCCTGGTTGTGCCTGCAGGTGATGAGGACCTTACTGCAACCCAGTGCTGAAAAGAGCATCCGCGGACATCGATGTCACAATGTGTGTATGCATGTTTGTGTAAGTATATGCACATACTAACCGATTTGAGGCGTTCACTGCTGTCTACACTTGTGACATTGTGTGTACAATGGGGACATGGATGCAGCTATGACATGGGACCTCTCCTGAAGCACCTGAAAAGTGAAAGCCCGGTTGCCCATTACGAAATGTGGCGCTTGAGAAAAGACCGTAATGTTGTGGCCAATATTATGATGATACAGATACATGATGCCACTTTTGATGATACTTTTGATTACAAGCATCAGCACAAACAAAAGGGTGGGTCCACAACTACTGCGTCCAAAACGAACATGTTCAGAGCTAGCTATCATTATCTAACATATTGATACGGTTTCAATTTCAATATATATATATTTCGAGTCATACAATCACTATTCTGCACAAACACTTTCGCACCCGTCCCTTGGGCGCTCCCACTTGAAGAATTTCCTCTTCTTGAACTTGAAGCCCAAAGATGCAGAGCCTTCTCTCCTTATAGAGCAATTGAGCTTGTCAGGGGCCCTTCCCCCTGCAGGAGGTCCATACTTCCAAAGCCCCAGGGTCCAGGTGCATTCGACTTTGGGCCAACAATCATCAAAGTTGGTGACCTGACACTTTGAAGAACTTCCACTTACCATTTGAGTGGTGAAATGATCGCCTCATTTCGTGCTTAAAAAGTCCCAAGCTGGGCCCAAATTGCTTTGAAGCCTTGACTTCCGGTCTCACAAAGGGAAACGTCTATCACTTAGATGTCAAATAAATTCAAATGATCGAAATGATGTCAAGGTGCTCACACTCCCACTTTGAGGCTTTCCGACGGTTGGGCTCGTCCTCGCACCGGCCTGTGTCCACTAGTACCTTGGGTCCATAGGGGAATGTCTCACACTAGCAACCCTCAGAAATGCAGCAAGCCTTCCATAATCTGATGCTGCTGCACTGAATGTGAGCCTTAAATCTTAAGAAGTCCCTGAGATAGGGCATTTGGATGCATTTGGCACACTGGGAAGAGATTGATGAATCGCTCACTTTCGCGGAGCTTGGTCCACTGGAATGTCCAAACTGCTGCTGCCATACATGTATAGATTTAGGCGCGCATCTTACTTTCCATATCTTTCCATCATCTCTCCCTGATTGTCCTTGTTCCAACCCCTACCATTTTCTGCCTGCGCAGCCATGCGCACCCCAAGTAGGGCCCCAGTGCGGGTGTGACATAACAAACATCAACTGACATTTCACTGGACAACTCTTGTTCTTGCCATTTCTTGCTGTGGGCTTTTGAACGAATGTTGAAGAGATGTCTAACTCTTGGATGCACACATTCGTCTCAGATGGCACACAATTGTGGGACGGGGACCCTGTCTCAGCACTAGGACCACCTTTCAAGCTGCCGCATGACTTTGGCTTCTAGATTGTCAGCCCTCCTGGTTTTTCCTTCGTGATCCATTTCTTCAAGCCCAGCTGCTACATTTAGAAACTGCCATTCTTTCTGCATGTGCGTATGTATGCACGGAGGTATGTCTGTATAGCTAAATACTCCTTACACTAATAATACATATGATTTACATGCTGCACCTATGTAAAATGCAGTGTGTAGGCGCGCACACAACACAAACATCACAAACACAAGCACAAACACACAGAGGTTCACGTCCACGTATAATAATCATCTATAATAATCTGACATTAAAGGCGCACTGATGCCCAGTCACCCGAGTGGGCCATAGTGGGCCCCATGCTTCGTCCTAGCCGACGCCAAGCTGCGTATGTTGTCTTTTTACTCTGGTCGTAGCCCTCCACGGTGAACTCTGGGAATTTGTCTTCTTCGATCGCCTGATGCAAACCAAAATGTGTGGACAGCAGCAAGGGCAGGAAACAAATGATAGAACTGGAAAGATATTGATAGATATTGTGTTTTTCCAAAAACCCGCACGATATAGGGGAGGACATGCTGAGTAAACACAAATGAAATCAAAAACAAAAAACATGCAGGAAACACTGGGCTGGCACATCACTGTCCGAACAACTTATGCAAACAGGACATCAGCAAAAGTCAGAGAAACCACATCACCACAGCTTGCCACCAAAGCCGTTCAAAGCCGTTCAGATCCTTCAGTACTGAGCTGCCACACAATGCGCCCGGCGAGGCTGGAGAGCAACTGACGCAGTGCCAGAAATTCATCCTTGCCACGCCTGAAACAGTTCGAGGATGTTCGAGGCAACAAGAAACGCCAAAGCAACGCAAAGCGGCACGGGATGCTTAGGGAGGCAAGGAACATGGAGGGATAAGGGTGAGAGCAACCAAGCACCCAAAAATGGATCAGGAAAGTGTATCGTACGTATATATGTACGTATTTATTCAGGTCACCAGGCGCACGCAACATACTTCTTTGATCTTCTTTCCGGATTGTTCCGCTGCGTGACAACACAAATATATATATATATACATGCATGCAATATTATGTATACAAATTATGAACATGCAATGTTATATTAGAATTATAGAAGCAATCAATAACATAGACCCGGGCAAGCCGGCGGCGGAAGTTTCCCAAACATAAATGACCTATAGTTCAAAGACAACCTGTCCCGACCGTGTCCTTCCCTCGACACTCCACACCTCACACTGCACACTGCACTCTTCGCACTCCAAACTTCAAACTTCACACTCCACACTTCTCACTGCTTCTTCACACTCCAAACCTCACACTTCACACTTCACACTTCACACTGCACACTTCACACTTCACAGTCCACACTTCACACTTCACACTTCACAGTCCACACTTCACACTTCACACTTCACAGTCCACACTTAACACTTCTCACTTCACAGTCCACACTTCTCACTTCGCATTTCACACTTCACACTCCACATTTCACACTTCTCACTTCTCACTGCTTCCTTCACACTCCAAACTTCACACTTCACACTTCTCACTTCGCACTTCACACTTCTCACTTCTCACTTCTCACTGCTTCCTTCACACTCCTAACTTCACACTTCTCACTTCGCACTTTTCACTCCACACTTCACACTCCACACTTCACACTTCTCACTTCTCACTGCTTCCTTCCCACTCCAAACTTCACACTCCAAAACTCACACTTCACACTTCTCACTTCGCACTTCACACTCCACACTTCACTCACACTTCACACTTCACAGTCCACACTTCACACTTCTCACTGCTTCCTTCACACTCCAAACCTCACACTTCAGACTTCACACTTCACACTGCGCTCTTCGCACTCCACACTTAAACTTCACACTCCACACTTCACACTTCTCACTTCCCACTGCTTGCTTCACACTGCACACTTCACGCTGCACTCTTCACGCCCCACACTTCACACTGCTCTAAACCTACGTGCAACCAAAAAACACTAGCACCAAAATGGAGAAAATCTGCTAACAAATCCATTTCGCAGCCTTCATGCAGCCAGTCCAAGACGATGTACGAGATCCAGCTGCAAAAGACATTAGGCATGCAGCCAAAGCAAGAAGCAACCTTGACACAGCCATTCCAATGCGATCTGCGGAGACTGAGTTGCAAAACACAAGAGAACTACGCGCAATGGCATCGGAAATTGTAGCTCCAAAACCGGATCTCGACGCCAGAGCGAAAAAAAGACGATTTTGAAGCACTTTTTAAAAGGATTTTTAGAAGGAAAATTATTAGCGCCAAAATGGAGAAAATCTGCTGACAAATCACTGTGGCAGCCTTCATGCAGCCACTCCAATACGATTTACGAAGTCCAGCTGCAAAAGACAATAGTATTACGCATGCAGCCACAGCACGAAGCAACCTTGACGCAGCCATTACAATGCGATCTGCAGAGACTGAGTTGCAAAACACAATAGAACTACGCGCAACGGCGTCGGAAATTGTAGCTCCAAAACCGGATCTCGACGCCAGAGCGAAAAAAGACGATTTTGAAGCACTTTTTAAAAGGATTTTTAGAAGGAAAATCACTAGCGCCAAAATGGAGAAAATCTGCTAACAAATCCATGTCGCAGCCTTCATGCAGCCACTCCAAGACGATGTACGAGATCCAGCTGCAAAAGACATTACGCATGCAGCCAAAGCAAGAAGCAACCTTGACGCAGCCATTCCAATGCGATCTGCGGAGACCGAGTTGCAAAACACAAGAAAACTACGCGCAATGGCATCGGAAATTGTAGCTCCAAAACCGGATCTCGACGCCAGAGCGAAAAAAAGACGATTTTGAAGCACTTTTTAAAAGGATTTTTAGAAGGAAAATCACTAGCGCCAAAATGGAGAAAATCTGCTGACAAATCACTGTTGCAGCCTTCATGCAGCCACTCCAATACGATTTACGAAGACCAGCTGCAAAAGACAATAGTATTACGCATGCAGCCACAGCATGAAGCAACCTTGACGCAGCCATTACAATGTGAGTTGCAAAACACAATAGAACTACGCGCAACGGCGTCGGAAATTGTAGCTTCAAAACCGGATCTCGACGCCAGAGCGAAAAAAAGAAGATTTTGAAGCACTTTTTAAAAGGATTTTTAGAAGGAAATTCACTAGCGCCAAAATGGAGGAAAAAACGCATTTCGTGCGAGACTTCCTTCAAAACTCCATCGGCAACTCATCCACCAGCACCACTTGCAATCCCATTTACATTGCGGGAACGATCCTACACTTGCAAATCACAATGGAATTCTGTCGACCGCACATGCACGAAAAACACTTGAAACCCCATTTACAATGCGAAACCGATCCGACCATGATCCGACCATGGTCCGAGAATGATCCGACCATGATCCGAGCATGATCCGACCACACACGAGACCGTCTCGCAACCGTCGCACCGCAGAGGTAGATCATCGAGGTTCGGGGACGGACTTTGCATGGAAAAACATAGGCTTTCGTGCATCTGCTATCTTTCAAAAACGCATTTCGTGCGAGACTTCCTTCAAAACCTCCATCGGCAACTCCTCCACCAGCACCACTTGCAATCCCATTTACAGTGAGGGAACGATCCTAGAGTTGCAAATCACAATGGAATTCCATCGGCAACTCATCCACCAGCACCACTTGCAACCCCATTTGCAATGCGGGAACGATCCTACAGTTGCAAATCACAATGGAATTCTGTCGACCACTAATGCACGAAAAACACTTGAAACCCCATTTACAATGCGGAACCGATCCGACCATGATCCGACCATGGTCCGAGAATGATCCGACCATGGTCCGAGAATGATCCGACCACACACGAGACCGTCTCGCACCCGTCGCACCGCAGAGGTAGATCATCGACGTTCGGGGACGCACTTTGTCTGGAAAAACATAGGGTTTCGTGCATCTGCTATCTCTCAAAAACGCATTTCGTGCGAGACTTCCTCCAAAACTCCATCGGCAACTCCTCCACCAGCACTACTTGCAATCCCATTTACAGTGAGGGAACGATCCTAGAGTTGCAAATCACAATGGAATTCTATCGGCAACTCATCCACCAGCACCACTTGCAACCCCATTTACAATGCGGGAACGATCCTACAGTTGCAAATCACAATGGAATTCTGTCGACCGCACATGCACGAAAAACACTTGAAACCCCATTTACAATGCGGAACCGATCCGAGCATGATCCGACCATGATCCGAGCATGATCCGACCACACACGAGACCGTCTCGCAACCGTCGCACCGCAGAGGTAGATCATCGAGGTTCGGGGACGGACTTTGTATCGAAAAACATAGGGTTTCGTGCATCTGCTATCTCTCAAAAACGCATTTCGTGCGAGACTTCCTCAAAACTCCATCGGC
The DNA here is from genome assembly GCA_947184155.2 of Cladocopium goreaui. Lineage (NCBI taxonomy): Eukaryota > Dinophyceae > Suessiales > Symbiodiniaceae > Cladocopium > Cladocopium goreaui. The sequence goes on along the minus strand of CAMXCT020001624.1, from coordinate 427,435 downwards.
AACTCCTCCACCAGCACCACTTGCAATCCCATTTACAGTGAGGGAACAATTTCTTTGACTAACTCGTTCCCTAACGAACTCTTTCTTTGCTAACTCTTTCTTTGCTCTTTCTTTGACTAACTCTTTCTTTGCTAACTCTTTCTTTGACTACCTCACATATCCTGACTAACTCTTTCTTTGACTAACTCTTTCCCTCACTAACTCTTTCTTTGACTAACTCTTTCCCTGACTAACTGTTTCTTTGACGAACTCTTTCTTTGACTAACTCTTTCTGTGACTAACTGTTTCTTTGCTAACTCTTTCCCTGACTAACTGTTTCTTTGCTAACTCTTTCTTTGACTACCTCATATATCCTGACTAACTCTTTCTTTGACTAACTCTTTCCCTCACTAACTCTTTCTTTGACTGACTTGTTTCTTTGCTAACTCTTTCTTTGACTACCTCATATATCCTGACTAACTCTTTCTTTGACTAACTCTTTCCCTCACTAACTCTTTCTTTGACTAACTCTTTCCCGGACTAACTGTTTCTTTGCTAACTCTTTCTTCGACTAACTCTTTCCCTCACTAACTCTTTCTTTGACTAACTCTTTCCCTGACTAACTCTTTCTTTGACTAACTCTTTCCCTGACTAACTGTTTCTTTGCTAACTCTTTCTTTGACTAACTCTTTCCCTCACTAACTCTTTCTTTGACTAACTCTTTCCCTGACTAACTGTTTCTTTGACTAACTCTTTCTTTGACGAACTCTTTCCCTGACGAACTCTTTCTTTGCGAACTCTTTCTTTGACTAACTCTTTCCCTGACATTCTAAAAGTCCGTAACACGGAAGTTTCTCCCCCTAAACTTCCTTTGATGATATGGACATAAAGATCATAAAGTAATGTTAAGATACGTTAAGCGTTGTGCAGTATATGCCGTTATGATGATATATTTTGTTTGGAATACATCTCCCTTTCCATGTTTTGGCGCAAACGAGATGCCGAACAAGTTGACAGGACTGTACTGATCACGCGGGCCTCTAGGTGATCCTACCTGCAATCTTTTCCAAACAAATTGGGCGAATCAACTGCAAGCAAGTCTCTGAAGTTCTTCCTGGGCGTTGCGCTTCACCACGTCGAACCTATGCATCTTAAAGCCGGAGGAATATGCTACTCGCTCTGACACATTGGCTGCGTGGCCCTATAGCTGGCTCCAATATCATTCAATAATATCCGATATCCCCCCGCAAAATCTCTGCACCATTTGCATCCATTTGCCGCGCTGAAGCTGATCCCGTGCCTCAACTCTTTGAAAAGGCCTTGTCGTACACCGCGGTCACCTCTGCAGCACAGTTGTTCCATCGTTTCTTTGTTGATTCTTGTCCAATCTTGTCTAGTTCCACCATGATCCAACCATGAGTGTTGACTCTAGAGGGACCATAGCGCGGTGCTCAAGTGAGGACTGATACAACATGATACAACACCATACACCCATCATGAAAGTATGTAGCAAAGATTAGCGGATTAGCGAAGCACGTGGTAGGTAGGACTCAGTAGATGAATGCGGTTGCCACATCAAAACATGGTTCTCATTCACTGAACATTCAAACCTTGCTGCCTGGAAATCTCCCAGAAACACATGCATGAGTCATGAGAACTTAAAGGCACCATTGACACAATACCATCGGCAAACCAATATCTCTCATTTTTTTTACCAGGGACCTTCAAAGCATCCAACGGGATTTCTCTGTGAATTCAGACTTCGGCCAGCGAAAAGCGTGTCTTCAAACCTTTCAACAATCAATTCACCGATTCACCTGCAGAAAAAAACAACCAAGCAGCTGGAGCATGCGAGAGCACGGCACATGCTGGCTCATTCAGCACTGGCTGGTCTCATGACCGTTTCAAGAAAACCCTGATGCCAATGGTCAGGTGCAAAGCGAGCGTGGAACATAACAGCAAACCGGAAAAGGTTCCTGCACGCAGAATCGGGAGCATCCCACGGATGGCAAACAAAAACCACTAGCATGCTATGACGGCAACACGCGGACACAGTGAAGCAAAACAGCACATTTTTGGGGAATTCGAGGTATAGACTGCTTGGCCTTGCCGCTTGCCCGTGTCAGCCTGCAAACACGGATGGTCAACTCCAACAGATCAAACCATGGACCAAGAAGGCCAGAGATGATTTCTGCCAGACTTCTTCTGAAGGCATGATCCATTCGCTGGCTGCTTGGCCCATAAAACCCCACATCACTGGCATAAATGTTGCTAGGGCCGACCTCGGGGGTGAAAACTTGCTCTGCAAGTTCGTGGGTTTGAAAGCAATGCGCGCCCTGAGATCATTGAAACTGTAGTAATTTCACGGATCTCTCAGCGCACGCTGTTTTCATATGCCTCTTGGCTACCAAGCCACGCATTCACGCATTCCTTGACCAGTTTCCGGTCAAAAATCACTGGCTCACCTGAAGGGCTGCGGTGGTTACTGTTGCAACAAGTACTGGAAGCAGTATCGAAAGATATGGACAGCAACTGCTGCTTCATGATGTCCAAATTCCGGAAATAGCGACGCAAAGTGCCGACGCTCACATTGCCTGCCACTGAGCCAGAGAGGACAATAAGCACAGCAGGAGCAACAAATGCAGCTGGTCCATAGGCCACATCTACTGGTGCCAGGAAGCCTGCAATGTAAACTGTCCCCAGAAAGGTTAGCCTGATGATGAGTTTCTTTTCCTGATCTTTCTTTCTTGCTCTGCAAGAAAGCTGCCAGCTCGAACAAACACCGCAACCGCTGAGTCCAGGTTCGATGTTGTTGGTTGTTGTTGTTGTTGTTGTTGTTGATGATGAAGGACGTTAAGGCGCCATAGTTGCCAACCACAAGAAAATCACTCACCATCTCGACCACGAGTCGGGCCATGGCCGAAAAGCATTTGCCAAAAAGGTTGTGTATTCTCCTTCTGGGCCTCTTAAAGGCAGCAGCCCAACTGGCATCAGAGTGATGCTGCACAAGAGCTGCCGAAATCTCCTTCTGAAAACGTGCACTCTTGTTGAGAGCACGGCAATGAATAACATCTGGCCAACCCTCAGGTGGTCTGAGTCCCGGTTGGATCCCACAGAATTAGCATCGAGTCCGATTTTCAGCAGTCCAACCAGACTAAAAATAGATTGAGCCGATTGACGATTGAGCTTTCAAATCGGTATCCTTTTGGCTGATGCAAATGCAATCCACGCAGAACACCATTTTGAGGCTGCCAAAAGATCATCACCAAAATGGTGACTATGAAGCCAGACCAAACAGACTAAACAAACCAACACGAATATCCGTGTTGAATTGCTCCTGTCTTTCCAAGGTGCAAATCAGGCAAAGTGTTTAAACAGAACAATATCAATAGCATTACTAGAAGAGCAAAGAGCATGCGAAAGAAGGCTAAAGACAGCTGGAAAACAGATTGTATATGGTGATGAGCGATGATGAGCGTAATGATCTTCTTCCAATGCCCTCCATGCCAGGAATGGCTCCAAAACGTTGATATCTTCTCACTCCTCTCAACCCTCTCACTCTTGAAATAGAAATCAACATCGCAAACATCGCATCCAGCACGCAAGGCAAAAGCACACTGCTGAAAGACCCGAAATGCTCACGTCACTCTCGATACCTCTGGGCTTGTGATGTTCCTCTCTGCCACACACTGAACAATCTTTTGAGTATCCTGGAGTTCTATCTGTGGTTCATCGCACTCAGTCTCTGCCTTCAAGCTGGGCATGCCAACAGATGCCAACAGAAACTTGTCCTGTCGGCCTTGGTGAAGAGACAGAAGTACGGCTCACACTCATCCGCACCGGTGTAGCTGGCACATTGGCACAGCTCATCGCAGTCACACAGTCACGCAGTCAACTAAGACAAGGGGAATCATATCAAATTTCCTTCCACTGAGCCTCTACATATGGAGGGCACACACACACACACACACGAGACGATGTCTGTCCCGGATACGGTAAACCGTGGGGATCTGTGGGGTCCTGCTCTCACTGTGAAGTTTAGCTACTGCTGCACTGCAGCTGCTTCTCAAACAGTTCAATTTGTGGGTTCAATGAGCAAATCGTCGCAAGTTGCAAAATCTACGATTGGTTCGTCACCTTTAAACAAATCGAACTCTTCAAAAACATATGTGATATTATGTGATACAGGCTATTTAGACAAAGCACCAGCCATCACCGGCCCAGATCAGATCAGTATCGAGGCACCCACAGAGTTGTACATGTCCTCCGTCATCTGGCGAAACGTTGCGCCGCGTTTTTGATTCCCGGCCTTTTCCTCGGTAAATTCGGCAATAGACAGATCGTGAACAAAACTGCTCCAGGATTTATTATGATTTATCTATTTTCAAAATCTTTGAATGCCCATCCAATATAGTGACTTATAGTGCAATGGCTGCAATGGCTGACATGAATTGACATTGCATGTACCATCATATCCATCATGTACCGACTTTGAAGACTCAAGGCATTGCCCAGGTTCATCATCGACCGCCTTCTGGAAGTCTTTCCTGGTGTGGCGTCCCGTGGCGTCCCGTACGGCCAGCAGCTAGCTTCAGCTTCCCGACCATTACCTTACTTACCTCACTATGATTTGCCTATAGGATTCATTAAGATTCTATAAATATAATGAAGTATATCTAGCTTCTTCATGTTGGTTCGTTGCTTTCAGATCGATGGGCTCTGTGTCTAATTATTGTGTCCTACCGTAGATGGACGAACTATTCAAACCCCTTCTATCCATACAACCCCTCGCCCCCACAGTTCAACGTGAATGACCTGAAGTGCGTTTGCCCCTATGGACCAAAGAAATCACACCCCCCTGACATCACTTTTGTGAACACCGGCGCTGAAACATTGAGATTTGGGGGCGTGGGGGTTCAACGTAATGATCGTAATGTATGTTGCAGTGTTTGAACGCTTTGTCCATCTACTGTATTACGTTGTGCTCTGTTCTATTGGTAGTAAGCTTTGATCATATTTGATAATCTTGTAGTCTGAGAATGTCTGAGAGCTTGCCAGCAGGCAATATACTTGGAGCGTTCTCGGAAATTGGACTGGGTTCAATAGCCCCAGTAGCAGCTCTCGCTGCATCCGCTGCTATCCTATATCTGTAAATGCGGTCCAAGCATCCAAGTCCCCAGCAACATGTCCGCTGCTTCCTCTTCTATCCAAATGCTGCGCTTTTGCTCAATGCCCAAAAGCACTGCCCTGCAGTAAAACGAGGATTGCAAATTGGTGCAAAGGAAGAATGCAATCATGTCCAGCAGCCATTATCCAGCTCCTACTCAAAGCCCACGTGACATTCCATGACATCCCACGACTACATATATAGCTATGACTCTGACGTAGCAAATGGCCACTGATACAAACTCTTCTAGTGGCAAAACGAAGGCTGTTCAGATCCTTTGATGTCCTTTGGGAGTTGCTGCATGCTACTCGAGATCCCAAGTTGCGTTTGCTCGTGGTGTGCCTGGTATATCTGAAGGCCTTCCGGATGTTGCGTGTGAGCAAGTTTCCCTTCCTGAGCTGCCATCGTTTGAAGTCGCGACACAATCAAGCTAGACTTGCTAGGGATTGCTAGGGTTTCAAACGGGAGGGCTCAGGGTTGGGCCCTGACTCCCACGCTCATTCTGTGAACATCTTTGCCAAGCGCAGGTCACTAGCTACATTTTTCGTTGCGCACCACATGTAGTGTCCAATCAGTTGCACTGGGGCAACAAGCAACAGACAAAGATCTGCAGGAAGCCATGCATCATAAATATCACAACATATCACAATAGAATCAAAAGCGGGCAGCCGATTTCGTAGATGGCGAACAGAGATTCCGACAATGCGGTGCTTCTACCAAGAGACACATAGCCCATCATATCCAGAACCTTGGTGATCTGCATGTTCACGATTCCTTAGCCGTTTTGGAACACGATCTATGCGGCAATACTCGGCATTACCATGCAACAGCTCCTTCCGCCGTACTTGCCTAATTATGAACCAAAGCCTATCCACAAAGCAAAACCATGCAAAACCAACAACCTGCAAAAACTTACGAACAAGGCACTTATGTTGGTCTCCCAGCCAAGAACTTGTTGTGTCCGTTCAGTGCAACAAGTCTGAAACTCCTCAGCTTGAGATAACAAGACATTGACATCGTGTATTGCAGTAAGTCTGAACTGCTGACCCTTTCGAAGTCAAACGTGACATTCACTGTTAATGACTCTAAGAAAAGCTAGTTAATGACATCATTATGTCAGTCGCATGCCATCCTGAGATTGGGGTGGTACCGAGGTGCTTTCCACAAGCCACTTCGCGTCATCTTTCGAACCTTCCAAGAACTCTTGGCAAGCTGGGAACAAGACACTTTGGTCGCAGAAATGGTTGGCTATCAAAAGGCGAGCAGCTGGGAAAAATATGCAATGAGCGCTGTGCTACTGTTGGTTCAACATCTAGTTGCCTTTGTGCCGCGCTGATCTAGTATGAACCCATGACCATAAAGACCCCTTTTTGCAGCCGACATCCAGCTGGTCTGGTGTAACATGGTGTAACATGTGTATAGTAGCAAGCCCACTGCCCATGATAAATGAAATGCTGCATGCTCGATGAGCGATGAACGTGAGAACTGGCTTGATTGGCAGTGCATTTGGCCCATCACAACATGCCTTGCGAAAGGAGCAATCTTTCCTGAGAAAATGATGACATATGATGACCATATGAAACATCCCAAGCAGTGACAGGAACAATCACAACACAGAAGACCTTACGTTGGACGCTGGGTAGTCACGATGGTGACCCCAGCCTTCATTTATTCTTTTGTAGGACACTGGTACACTGGTTTGTTTGCGGATCAATGTAATGATGAATCCTTGCTCTCTGTGTGGCTGTGCGTTTTAGAGTAGAGCAGGGCCCCTGCCGCAGGGGAGATGAGTCTCTGCTGCCCATGCGTAAGATACAAGCCGGGATTCGCATCCGCTTTCACAAGTTTGTCAATCTTCAAACGGGTCCCTTGGCATAGCAAAAGGCTTCCGAACAGATCAAGGATCAAGATGGATCACCAGAACTGCAGTGGCCACAATAAAAAAAAACACAAATTCACAAAACAAATTTCTTGGTCCTACGTGATTTTTACTGATCCAAACCCATGGCCATGCTCGAGGTGGCTGGCAATTCACGGCAGCTTACTTTCACTCAATAAGCCGCTGGATACGGTTGTGATGTTTGCACCTGGAACCGTGGAACACTGCTATTGCAGCAGCCTATCTATACGTAAAACGGATTGCTACATTTGCTACACAGTGCTTCATATCTTTCTATTTCATTCCAAAACATAAGTACTGGTATTCAACGGTATTCATTCCCCCTGACAATTGCGCCAAGTGGCGGAACAAGTTGAACGGATTCAGCCACTGTTTGAGTCTTGTGAATCGCGTCTGCTCCTGCACACTTGGACAGTCCCTGAATCAACGAGCAATGACCAACCTGCCCTGCCTGTACGAAACAAAGAACACCTTTCCAGCATCTACCAGCATTTACCAGCCGGTATCTTAGCGACAACTGAGAGAAATACCATGAGACAAAAAGAATCAAAAAGAGCTACTTTCATTTGCTTTGAGAATTTTGAGACAAAGCAAAGTGCGGGCTCTGCTTTGAGACAAAGGAGCAGCCGGAAGTCCTCCTCGGGAAGAACAAGGTAGAACTTGGTCAGAACATCAAGGAGTCCTTCCAAGCGAAACGCTGCACAAGAAACAGTTTGCGCAAAAGAAAATCCGAAATACGGACCTACTCTTGGGAAAAAATGATTATAAATCAATTCTATTCAAATCTCCATGCCACGCGCTGCATTACAAGTCAAAATCAGAAACCTCTGTTGGAAGCAGCTCCAGTGATCTGCGACACTAGGCCAAGAAGTACTTTTGGCGGCATTTCCCTCCGGCCAGGAAGTGAAATGCATCTGAATCTGCCAGGAAGCACTGCCGTTTCAACGCTCGTGAGCCCAAGAGTCCTGTATCCTTTGGCGAGTACTTCACACCTCGTTGACGAGCTTCCACAAGCTTGTCCTCGGCAGCTGTCGCAATTGTGCTCTCAATCTGATGCAGAGTCATGATAAGGCCAGAAACTCGAGCATGTGCGTCATTGTTTCATTGTTTCAATATTGTTTCATTGTTTCATGTTCAACGTTTCAACATGTTTCAAATGTGAATCATAGCAAGGAGAAGCTGGCATTCAGTAATAATCACGCAACGGTTCATACAAATAAACATGTGCAAAACAACTCTTGCAGATGTGGATCAGTGGCGTCTTTCAACGCTGAGCTCAGCTCTTCCATGATGGGGATATACTTCCTGGGCAGCTGATGGCAGATCGGATCGTGGTTTCATCAGGCGTTTATTTTATCATATTTATATTGTTATAAGTTATAAATTATAAAATATATTAATACGGTAATACGTTATTTGGATTTATTTGGATCCTTATTGCATTACAGTATGGTCCATGCAATCATGATTGAACAAGAATGATTGCATTCAATCCCTGCTTTCAGCTGCACACTGGTCCCTTCTGCACAAAGGTGAACACCGACCATGCAGATCTGAGCCAAGGGTCTCATGCCGAGCAACCACCACAGAGTAGCATTTCACAACCTCCGTGGCAACGGGAGAATTGAGAGAACATGAGAGAACGATATCGAATGATATCGATATATGATAGGCGCCAAGAGCACCACAAACTGGACCAAACGTGCTGCAGTAACACCTGTCTTTTTTCCATATTCATTCGTACATAATTCAAATATGTCTAAATTGTCAACCAAATGCCAGATTGAAAGTGGGCTATTGGCGCTATCGGAGTCTGATGGAAACAAAGCAAAACCAGTCATCCACAACTTCCTGGACACTTGCCATCACTTGCCACTTCCGACCCCTTCCGACAGAGTCAAGGCACCTCCTCCCTGTCACGGGCCTTTCGCTGCAGTTGTCGCCGTAATTTTGAAGGCGCTTTGCTGAGTGAGATGCTGTCCATCACCTGCCATCGCTGCCATAGGGGCCATGTGGAGCAACACCTTGCCACTGACCTTGCCCAGGATGGCCTATACATTCCACACATTACTTAACGCCTTCGCTGAGAGCTTCAGTTGGATACCAATATTATTGATCCTTATGAATCCTTATGATACCTTCATGTTCCATCAATATACTATCAAATGACTGGTATAGACTATAATGTATATCATCGCCATGTACATGTCGTTCCTACACCTGGCATGCCAATATGCCAATACCTGGGACAATTTCACTTTATCTCGGTAATTTCATGCAGAAATGCCTGGCTCATCGCCCCAAGGTTCTCCACCAACAAATCCACTCGATGGATCAAGTCTTCAGCCGCCTGCCTGGCGAAGCGATGCTCTGGAGCTGCTGGACCAAAAGACAACAAAACCAACGTTAAACACATCAAAACGTTCTAAGATGTTCTAAGTATGTCCAAATCACTGCAAAATATGAAAGTGGTTATGAAAGTCTTGTTCAAGTGGAATACAACGCGGACTGCAGCACATGGATTTCCACTACATCTAATAGATTCTGATATCATCTACTGCCCACTGAGCCAACCCACCTTGCAACTCGGAGGTTCACTTTGGTGTCCAGAATGTCTGAGATGAAGTTAATATGAGTCCTTGAAAGGTGAAACAGGCGTGCGCGATTTTCTGGCCCATCTCGAGTGTCGGATGCAATTGAGCAACTGGCTTCTGCACTGATCAATGGCGAATCATCAGTCATTCATCAGAATTGCCAACTCCACCACCAAACATCGCCAGCATCATTTCTGTGCCTATGCTCATCCTGACTCATCCTTACCTTCCAAATCCTTCCAGCTATCTTCCTGTCCTCAGCAAGGTGGCCTCTTTGAGCATCAAGAAAACGGCTTCCCGAACTTTCCTGGACATCAACCCCTGTGTACCTCAGGCGGATCTGGCTGCGCCAATCTGAACCATCCTACCCGGGCTCAAAGGGCCCAAGACCCTCATGCCAACAAGGCAAAGTGCTGAATCCTTCAAAAGTCTGACCAGGCATAAAACAGAAGTATCCAGACTAGCACGCCCCGAGAGTGTCCTGTGGCAGCGCGCAGAAGCAAATCAAACTTAGATAAACTTCGATTATCTTATTAATTATCAAATGATATCAAGCGCATCGTGGAGCACAGTCCCTGGGTGGCTCAAACTTTCAACCAGTGCATGGCACGGAACTTGTTCTGGGCCATACCCTCTTCTGCGTGAAGGTTCCGTCCCAGGCAATTTCTTTCAGCAAAGCTTCCCAACCACCTAAGAGTGTCTGAATGCAAAGGGGTCGTGTCCAGTCAAGTGATTCAATTGTTCTGAATTCTTTGCCCGAGGCAATTGCCAAATAGACAACTGGAAACATCTTACGACCAAAAGTTGAGCTCCTTTAGGCCACGATCATCGTCTGCTATCCATTGCTATCCGGCTTTTGTTTGTCCCGGTTTCGGTCTGCAGGAGAGCAGCTGATAGAAGATTGGATACGATCATCTAACTTCCACAGAACCACCTGTGCCGAGTCGAGACTCTCATCTCTTTACCGGGTATTGGCGGTATTGGGGGCATAACATATCTCGCCATTGCTGGGACGCTGGGCTACTTCAATATTCTTATTTATTTCTGTGTCTAATAATTAGAATCTTTACGTGCTTTGTTGACGTTTTTCTTTCTCCTCTTGTGAGGCAAAAACGGTCCTGCGAAGGAGGAAACTGTAGAAAAGCTGCACTTGAAGCACTGCATGGGCCAGTAGGTCGGGAAAATAAAATAAGGATAGGTAAGGTACTATATGGTCCAGGTTTTACCTATCCCGCTTCTGACTTCAACCTTCTGTAGGATGCTCACAGCTTTAACTTTGCAATGAATGCCAGGTTCAACAGTTCTGCAGCAGTCCTGCCTGTGGGCCTGAGAGGGACATGCTCAACGGCAGCCTCGTAGAGACACTCTTCCACTCTTCCTTGGAGCCAAGATGACAGTAATTAAGATTAGAGATTCATAAAATCAAACAGAGGCTATTGAGAGACATCAGAATTCGGGAGAGGTTTTGCTCTCCACCACACTCATTCCGGAAACAGGGGTGGAAAGGAGAAACCATTTCAGTATATTATATGAAATGAAATGTATATTGTCTATGAAATGTATCAAATGGTCTTCAAAAACGGTTCTTGTGGTCTTATCATCTGCAGATCTGCTCTATCTCTTTCATCGTTGCAAAGGGATCATTCCTACCCTTTGGCTCGACCACAGAGCAGGTCGAGTTGCATGGCCCGCTGCATCCAGGGCGATTTGACGATCTCCTCCGGCGCTTCCGTCTGCAGCTGCATCGTCTCAGTGACCTGGAAGCCATGATCCATTCATCACTGCAGCGCAGCATCCGACCGAAAGAATTCTCAAACGAATTCGGCAATGGAGCAAGGCGATGCAAGGCGTACAAAACTATGTTTCTCCTGGTTTGCTGCAGTTTGCTAATCTTGCATGAGGGAGACATTTTTTTTAATGGGCCTTGGTCCAAGTCCGCGCCTTCCCAGGAGGCGCTGGCAAGGTATCCTGACCCGCCAAGAGCAATGGAGATGGATTCTTCAGCGACTCGCGCACCACAGGCTTCCGCTTCACCAATGGCTGGCAGTACTTGTTGCACACATTCCCGGTGAGTTTGCCTCGAAGCCAAGAGATCTTCAATTCAAACCCAGAGCTGTTTCAATTCGAGGATATGCTGCATATGATATGCTCCACAACTGATTTACAATGATTTACACGCAACTAGTCACTATACAGTCTTGCATTTACATTCCAAATTGCTAGTCCTGGGGACCTCTGTTCGAGTGACACTGGCAGATTGGATCCTAAATGTCACAATGGTTGTGCGGCAAAAGGGCTTGGCTGAACGACATCAGCTTAATTGCACCTTTGGGATCTTTGCCAAGCAGCTGGTCCATCCCCAGATCAAACTGCCCAAGGTTGACCTTGACATCCCACAAAATTGGGCGCAACTGCCAGAAGAATGGTAGATACTGGGATCAGGAAGTTGACTTACTTACATTTACTTACAACTTACATCAACTTACATCAACTTACCAACATCTTGGATATCTTGGAACCTGCTTACATGCCGGAACATCTGAATCGGCATTCAAATCATGATGGACTCAAACTTCAAAGATACGATTTCAGGCTGCTATTGTCCTCGCACTTCCAAAAGCAAGAGAACAAGACTCGTGATACTGCACCATCCACACTTGAAAAACATGTCTTGAACCTTGTGATGAGCATGACTGGGATCTCCGACCTTTCTTGGGCATCTTTGATACCAGGCACTGCATCCATCATGTCATTCAAAGTGCCTTCACAGAAGATCTTCTGCTGAGCGTACATCCCTCGGCGCAAACACTCAAAGGCTAGCAGCTAGCAGCAGAGTGAATGGAGTCAAGCAATCCGACAACTCGAATCAATCGAACCTTTGCCAACTGATGTCTTTCGTCTCTGTTTCTGTCATGTCTCTCCATCGGATGCACTCACCTCTCGGCGATATCCCGACTGTGGCAATTCCATGCAATTCCTATATATTTCTTATATGCTCCACCTTGCCCACCCTCTGCAATGCAAAAGATGTCAGAGGTGATCTGTACGATATCAATGGATTTCAAGGGTCGGTGCACCTCAACAACTTGAAAGTATCTCTCAGTATTGCAACATATTGCAACACTTCTACAATCTTCTACACACATTGGCAAAAAATTGCAAAATCTGGTTCAACTCAAAGGTGGTGGAAAGACAAAACGTTGCATAGCGCCGTTTGACGTCAAAGTTGTCCAGAGATGTTCCTGCTGAGATGCCTGGTATGGCCTTGCAGAACTTCTTGGGTCTCATGCCAGCAGCAGCACGCTGAACAAATTCTATGCACATGCGACACTGCGAATCCGCATAGGCGTCAGTGCCTGCACTGGAACTTCTTGATTGAGTGTCAGATGCGTCAGGACAACACCACATGTATGAACACATGTAGCGGTCAAACACAATCCACGTGCAATACATGCAAACTCCTTTCGGCTTGAAAACATGATGGAAAACCATCGATAAACCAGGTAACCAGGGGTCACAGCCCTGCCTTTCTGCAAGCCCGGTCGCATGTCCAGTTTTGGCAATCGACTGTTCTCTTCCTAGGCACTCGTGGCTCTGGCATGCTCTGGCACAATTTGCCAGAGGACCAATTGCACACCACCCACTGGATGAAACTGCTCGAATTTGCAAGTGCGGAGCATTTGGGGAAAATAAATGGTTCAAAAACAGCATCGCTGGTAATATCTGGCAATCACCCACAACTCTCTCCGAGAGAAAAAAAGAAGCATTGCCTATCATTGCTCATCATTGCTCAATACCAATCTTCACTCAGTTTGATGTATGTGTGGCAATTTGAAACTTGAAACTTACAAATTTAATGACGTGTGTCTGGTGTGCGCGCTTTTTTTTGCACCTTTACTAGACCATCCCATGACAAGAGTCCGAACACAAAGTGCGTGCTGAGCACACCTCATCTGTTGTGGACTCTCTGCCAGATAGTCGGCGCTTGTCATCGGTGCTTCCCAAATATCCTGCACAAATGACTACACTCTAGTGGCTAGACATGGCTAACCAATATGACCATATTATGAGTATATTGTGACTATATGCGGGGTACTAATCTAATATACCTAATTATAGAAGTCGCTGATGGAGAGAGAATTTGACTCTGACTGTGACAGGGTTGGCTGGGCTGCAAATTGGGCCGCAGCAGCAAGGTGCAGGTGAAGTCCTTTGTCACGGTTAGTTACGCTTAGTTAGGCCATCTGTTACCCCTGTTGCCTTCATTATAATTATATCCCCTCGATCAGGGGCTAAGACTGAAAAATAATTGCCGAAAAAACATGGTGCAGCACTGGGCTGGAGAAGTACATGAAGTAAGACCCCTAACTACCACCAAACGAAAGATCTTTGGAGTCCAACAGTCTACCAGAAATTGAGCCCTGCTACCAGCCATTTGGAACAGCGCCTGCCAAATAGTGGCATTTGAAATATCGGCCAAGATCTCGAGCATAGGATGCAGACACATTCCTCGAGCGGAATCCATTTGAGCGCAAGACAGTCAGAATAAGATCTCAAATGTTCGCAATCATGTGAGACTTGTCATCCATAATTAGCACAAGATTAGCATCAACTATGGAATAAATATATCCTAATAGCAACGCAACGCGGCGTGCTTCAAGTTTTAGGACCATATCCCTTGGCCCTTGGCCCATAACGGGACAGAAATTATAATTGTGACCAGATTCTCGCTGTCTGGAAGTTTGAAGGTGCTGCACCACTCGTCTGGATTCTGCGATGAAGTATACCTCGAGGCCGAACGATCGATGTTGCAGGGGCCACATGTTATTAAGCAAGGCTTGGTTCAGAAAATGGACTCTTGAATTGCGGCGTCTGCCAGAATACCTCAATCCTGAGCATGAAACAGGAACAGCTTAACAAATGGTAGACTGATTATATTGTAAGAGATTTCCTCGCAATCAACTTCAGAGCCTCGCTTTGCTACCTTCAGTAAGCTGCGGAGTTGGCCACGTTCCAAAGCTTCAGGTAAGGCACATTGAGGCCACTCCCTGGCAGAGTGAGCACTCTTCGCTGCCGCACGACCTATATATGTTTCCAGGCGTGAAATGTGTGATGAACAGGATGAACATACTCTCTTCATCTCTCTTCTTTCTGTTGGTTTCGGCGCTCGTATGCGCTCGTCAATGCAATAGCAACAGCGCTCCAGGCTTATGGTTCATTTGATGCGGTGTAGAGCTGTTCGGTCTTTCTTGCTTCGGTCCGTGACTCAACGCAGAAACAATGCATGCTGCCTATTCTGCCATCGTACTTGGCATAGTTGACCAAAGGCGGTAACCGACAAGTTCCCACATTACATAGTGAACAACCGTCAGCTTGATCTCATGCAGCCACAGGACCAAAATGGAAGAACGTGCTTGTCACAAACCGCAGCTGCATAAGCCAAGGCTTCGGTCCGAGGCATTGCTTCATCTTTGCCCTCTTTGAACAAGTGCTGCCAAACGAATGGCCGCAAAGCAGTTGGACCCAGTTTGGTGTCACTGGACGTATTGCTTTCCTCAGCTGGTGCTGATAGTGCACGTTGGGTCAGGAAACTAGTGGCACATGGCACCCACGCAGTGAATGAACGGCCCAGACTATATTGCATCAAATCCGTGAAAGTGTGGATTGGATTTGAACTACTTACTTCATCTTACTTCACAACAACAAGGTTGCTGTCCTGGATCAACAAAACCGTTAAACAGTCAGCAAGTTGGGCCATTTGAAAAGCCGCTTGCAAGTCGTTCCAACTGCTTGACTTGAGGCCACAAGCCTCAAAATATCTCAGAATGAGCTCCGAAGAAGTTTGCTATAGTTTGCTTTTTATTTGAAGCACCAAATTTGAGCTAGTTTCCGTCACCCCATTGGCCTTTGCTAGTCCCTTTACCGGAGCACAAATTGGCAGCAGGTTCTTTTGGCTGGCCTTCAGGGTCGACAGCTGCAAAAGCTGTGACAATGAGCCCGAAAATAGTTATCCAGAGCGATAAATTACACATATTCACCAACGAAGCCCATAGTAATCAGCTTTTCTCCCTCGAATGTCATATCTGACATACCATACAAGAACCGCAGGCACCAATCCTAGCCTGAGCCGCTTTGCTGTCCTAAGTGGCAGATCGGCCGTGAGTTGCAACTTTGCATGATGGAATATGATGGAATTGATTGTGCACACGAAACTGTCATGTGACCAGTGCGAGTAACAAATGAAGGAGAGGCAAACATTGGACCCATGTGGATAGAGACCAGTGCTCCGAGGAAACAGCCATTTAGCCAGCCAACCGTGCACATGAGAACCTGCGTGCATTCGATTTGGCTCTTGCGTGTGCATGTGCATGTGTTTGGAATACCTGCACATGCCTCAGGTGTGCAGCTAAGGAGGCAAAATATGGAGGATGAAGTGAGCTTGAAGTCAAACTGATCCAAAAGTATTCTACAGCAATTCTAATCGAGGCTCCAATCCAATGTAGCCATCAGGATCGATGTAGTTGTCACATGTTTCCGGTCTGTAACATGCAGCTCGGCACATAGCATGTGCCACGGCACAGGGAGACCTCCACAGTTTTGACTCCATCCAATGCGGTAGACCCAATGAATGAACATCCCATTGGATCCATTGGGGATTGTTGAGACCTTCTGGAAATTGGATGAAATTGGGATAAGTTATGATAAGTTGTCGGTAGTTATTTTTTGGGTTGCTACAAACATTGGGTAATATATGATAATATGGAAGGAAACACTGCAGCAACATTCATCAACTCCATCAAATCAACACATGATGGTCGGATGTCATGGCATCGGCTGACTGACCACTCGGTGTCCTCCCATAAAGTTGGGTCCACTAGACACTGACCGTTTTTCTGTCACTGCATGAAGTATTTGATTCAGCCAAAAGCACTGTTTCTCATCCACCAGTTCATAGGTTCTTTGTCTGAAGAAACCTTTGCCAAACCTGAGCACCTCAGCGCAGCGACAACACCAAAAGCAACAGCTGATCAATTCCAATGAGAATTTATATGAAGTCCAAAGTGGAGTATTAATGTTGATTTCAAATGATTTTAACATATTCCAATTCAAGCCAACTTCTGTGGCCAGCGGTAGGACGCTGCCGTGTTGGAACATAATGAAACAACACTTGTGGCAAGGCGCGACTCCATGCGGCGCTTTCTTGCTCTTGGCCTTCAAAATGCGCAGTCCTGGAACACACCAGGTTTACCCATAGGATTCCATAGCATGCACCCAAACGGCTCCGCCCCCCAAAAAAGACGTATCCAAGTGTCCTTTGATGTCCCGTCGGCCCCCAGCCATTGGAAGGAAATCCTGGCATGATCCGGCCCTTGTCCAGAGGATTCCAAATGAAACTAAAGTATTTTAGTATACATAACAAGCGTAAAATTGCAATAGGTAATCTTGCTGCATGTTGCTGCAATGCTTCACTTCCGCCCAACTTCCCAGCACACCTCGCAGCCTGCATTGTAGCGGAGCACGGTTGCCCGCTTCTGGCGTTTCTTCTTGGGGAACTCCACCAGGAAACTCATCCGAGAGACCACCAAACGGACATCAAACTTCCGCCGGAACAAGCCTTTGCCGAATCTGCCATAGATCCTTCCGAGGCCAAAGAATCTGCTGGACAAGACACGTCTTACCTTACTTGAAGGATCAACGCCTTTTGAGAAGTTTATAGGTATGTACTAGAATTGGTCAAATTTGGTTTTCAAAACGAACTGCGCGAATGAGAGACGATGAGGTTTGAAACCATCACAACCACAAGAACAGTGACAACTGCCGCCAGAGCCAAAAGGACCATCTCAAAATGTCGCAATTGTCTATTCATGTAAGGAACTAAGAAGATCTATATAAGAAGCACACGGCGATTTTAACCGATTGCTAGCACCGGCCAGCAGCTTTGTGCCGCCAATCCCACCAACTTGGATGAGTCGTCCTGGCACCAACGGTGTAGATCGTTGGAGCCCCTGATTCGATCTCGCGAGCAATCAGCACCTTCCTCAGAAACTGCTACGTTAAAGGATTCAAAGTCCAGTCACAAAGAGTTCCAACATTTTCCAAACAGTGCTCATCTCACCTTGGTTTACTTTTACAGTACACCAAGCTTCAAGGTCTCATCGTCGGTTGCATCTGAGAACATGGTCACCTCAGGTCTGGAGGGCTTCAAAATGCTTGAAAAGGTACAGGTAAAGGAGAAAGAATTGGCCCATGATGGCCCACCTTCCAAACCTACAAGCATGGACCAATGGATTCCTGAAATTTCCTGAACTGCAGAACAAGCCAACCGGCAACCGCAATCCACAATGAAACACTGCCAGTCCCTCAGCACTTCCCTGCATCCAGTCACAGACCACGGTGTGCATTGATCAGGATAGTTCAAGGACTGTGCGGTCGGGCGAGTCCACTACTTTTGTGGCAAATGGCCGGCCAAAGATATGTGTGGCAGCAGAACAGAAATTAATACTTACTTTGAAGACCACCTTCAGGATCGAAATCTTCAAGAATCTGAGTTTACATATGTTTACATTTGCGGGATTGACCAGCTCAAATCCAACAAGTGTCATGGTGCCAGGCCAAAAGCAGACTATAGCTTCACTATCTTCACATTATATCCATGGCTGTGTTGTGCTGCGTTCAAGGGGTAATAACAAAGGCTCCTACATTTCCCGTCAACGATCAAGCCTTTGCCAGGAAAGCCTGGGTATCTGCTCGGAACTCTGCCTCTGTCTCACGCTGTACTTTGACCTCACCGACGGACATGCTGGGTGAGCATTGAGTGGCGGAAAGAAACATTCTTCAAGACATATGCATCGATGCTGTGCACATGCACAAAAACATGGAACTAGTATGAACTAGGTTGAAAAGCAATGAAACAATAACCAGCTCATGTGCAACAGGAACTCATGCAAATGTCACAGAGATCAGAGATGATCAAACATGATCAAAGATGATCAAAGCACATGTCATCTGCAAAAGTTTAATTTTGGTCTAAGTTTTTATGCAACGGCCCAATAAGGTCTTGTCAATCCAGTCCCTGCAAGGCATTGGAAGGCGCATCAGCTGCTTTGCCCAAGAACCTGCTTGTCGTACCAGGCCATCACGTTGTTGACGCAGCAGTCCATTTGGGGATCTTTTCCTTAGACATCATCATCGTATCTTTGATCGGCATCATCTAGGTGAAAAGTGATGACTATTTATAGTGTCTGTGTGCCGCTATCCGAAAGGCGGTAGGCATGACCCAATGAGTTTCAGTATTCAGCACCAGAAAATATCAGAAATATAACAAGAACTCATCCTGCATATTTCAAAATCACTTTCGAAAAACAAATGCTAGTAAGCAAATCTTCAGCTTAGGTGCCACACAGGGTTTGTTTCTTGGAATCTTTCCACTCGCGCCATTTCTTTCTGGCGTACTTGGCCAGCTTGTAGCCTGTCAGCATGTAAGCAGAAGCAGGACCCCCAAGACTCCAACACAATATAAACAATGCAAACAAGAGATGTAAGATCATACAGCATCATACCAGTGAACCATTCTTCCGTCAACATCATTATTGCCCTCATGAAGTGGGCGCTCCTGCGGCTGATTGCAGCCAAGCAGCTCAAGCGAGCAGCTGTGATAATCCAACCGAAGCCGGTAATGATGTCCAATGCTGCCTTCAGAATTGCATGCCATGCGGCGGACAACATCCAAAAGAATCTATGATCAATCCGCAGCATGATTAATCATATTTGCCCAATCCATTCTCAGTTCGGTCTTGAAACCCCCTACTTCACTCCATCTCCTATCTGTCTCGTCTCCTCTGCTTCACCTCTAAGCATGCAAAGAAAAGATCCGGAACCAAGGCCAGGATCTGTTCGGTCATGGACCTCACAAGCGGTAGGCACCGTTTTGATCTGCCAACAATGGTTGCTCATTGGTGGTTCGTTGATCATGCTGATCCCTTGCGAACAGTTTTCTAATATATGAATCTGCTTCTTCCATACGATTTGTATGTAAATATATATTATATAAATATATGCACATATTAATATCATATAATTAGTGGCAACCACAATCAACCTCAATAAGGCACAGGAACTGAGGTTTGTTTCGGGCTGGATCATCGTAAGAGACAAATCATTCAAATGCTTTCTACGGATCTCAAATTAGTTTGCTTTTGCCTGGACCAATCGAATAGGCCCTTTGTGCCAAGCGGCTTGGCTGTCTGAGCAGCAAGCTCCAACACTCCTGAGCTGTCAGTTTGCTCCTGTTGCGTCCAGCTGTTTTGCCAAAGTTTTCCCCAGAAGCAACAAATCATTAATTACCTTCCACCATCTCAGAAACCATTATAGTGACAAAAAGGATTGCTGTAAATATGTGTTTTTAAATACACATCATTATCTATCTATCTATATATATATAACTATATATATCTATATATATATATCATTATATATCATATATCCTACTGTATCATAACTTGCTGCACAGATGCTCTGGGCAATGCGCTTTGCGCAGTCCACAAGCTCATCGGCCACGGCATTCAAGGTCTCTGATGAGGTAAGCCTCACGACATGGCGGTTGGCACCTGGATGGGCCAGTGAGAGGTCGTCACCAGGCCAGCCGCTTTCTATGGAGATCGATGAAGATTGTCTAAGAAGAGCATTGAGCAAACTAAACAACAGTAACATACAGTAACCATCAAATCATCATGATCTATCTACATCACTCTACCATATGTTCGATATTTTCTGACAGCTTATGCATCAAAAACATTGTGAGATACCTCGGCCCGCCCAGTGCAAAGTGCTTGGGGCTTGATGGGACATTCATGAGTTGGCATATGTTGGCATCAAACATCTTCCAGCCATTTCCAGCCGATACCCACAGGAATTGATGTCAGCGAAGCGGCTCTGCCATCGCTTCGTCCTTCAGCGTCATGGCCTGGTTTTTCCTCGAGGGCGCTGCCCAGCAGTTGTCACATACTCAGATCAAGCACAAGTCTAAGTCTGGTCATGTCTAGTCGCAGTTTCTGCCCTTTGGATAGGGTTGCTCTGGTAGATTCCAAAATTTCCAAAGGCACACTCTGGTTGGGTAATTAAGGACAATTGTTGCAGTAGATTCTTGGTGGACAAACATAGGGACAATCTCCAGTGGAGGTAGGTGGCTGCATGACATGGAGAAGAATAACAGGGGTAATGGCGAAGCATGGCGAAGCATGGCGAAGCACCAAAGGATGCTCAAGCAAGTGCCCGCTGCACACCAAATTCAAGGCCGATGACCGCCTTTCTTTGCGAAACTGCACTCAGCCAAACCCATGTTTGACACCCGGAACTATTGGAAGCTACCTCTGAAAATATTTCTAAAAACCTGAGGCACAGAATCCTCCATGACACTGTAGCGCACATACATGTGCATACCCCACCTTGGTTTACCTCAGACTCTTGTATCTGATCATCCAGATCTGCCTCATCTATGCTTGTATTTCAAATCTTGCTTGCATTCACTATAGTGACATAAAGTGACTACAGCACTGTATCATACCCTCTCACATTATTGTATCTACCTTCTCAGGCTTTGCATCTTCCCTGTTCGCTGAGAGAGTCAATTCTTCGGCATCTGCTGCCATGGCTTCAGCTTCTGCGGCCATTTCCTGAGCCTCCTCAGAGTGCGCTTGCATTTCCTGTCAGCAAAAGCCAGTGAAACAAATATCACATATGGAAGGAGGACAGTGGTTCTAGTAGCGAGGATTGATTATTAATTATGTAGTTAAGATCAATTAAGGACGAATAGAAGGACTTTGCACCCACCAACATCAAATATGAGGAAATAACATTGTAATATATTGTAATAATGTAATAACATCAAGTATAATCCAATCACATATCAAATCAAATCATATCAGATCGATTCAGATCATGTCAAAACATCAAATCTACACATCTCCGCAGCGGGTTGAAACATCAGCCCCCAGTTACCCCCAGTTGCTCCCAGCCTCACCCAGTGCAGACCCACGATCGGCAATGTCTGATGCCTCTTCCTGGTGGGTGTCCATCTCTCCGGTGAGACGTGCAATTTCCTCAGGACAACGTGGCTGGGAAGGCTGGGAAGGCTGGGAAGGGCTCGGCCAGATCCAAATGTCAGGGATACGTTGAACCTTTGGATGTACATTAAATGTAAACATATACGATTTTTGATCTATATTGATGTAACATTTTGCAACATGATGATCGATTGTGTGAGGCATGGACAGGCCCTCTCAATGCCTCCCATGCAGCGCAAGACACATCTGGATTGCATGATGTTTGCCCAGTCAATGGATTAATGGGCTGCCGGCACTTGTCAACCTCAACCTGAATCGGCAAGTCGCCATCAATTCTTGGTGCAGGATGGTGCAAGCAGTTGCTAGCAGCATAAACACACCACGCTCCGGGCAAATTTCTTTGGAACTCTAAGTCCTGCTTTGTCTCATAGTTTGTCTATATATAGTTATATAGTGGTGTCCTTCCAGCAGAATCACGTCTTCCCTCTAAAAGGCTTTGTTCTTAAATGAACTAATTGCCAAGTGGTGGAGGCGAAAGGTCCCTAACCTCGACCTTCCCAAATGATCCAAATGAGCGTTTGGTGGTGGCTGAAACCATGGCTAAAATAAACCGCGTTTCTTTCATCTCACACCCTTGGCCGCCCTCACAAACGGCCTGAAGGTCAAGGGCGGTCTGTTGCATTCTCTCCTGCGATGTGGCATTCCGGTCCAACCCAGGATAAAGGTGTGGAACTGTCAGGCCTCGAGTAAATGATACTGGGATGACCACTATGAAGGTCCGATGCCTGAGATGGCAAGTACTAGAAGAATGGGTGTGCAAGCACCACCATACCCATTCTGGCTTCTGCCGTTCTGGCTTCTGTAAAAGGAGCTCTTACTTCCCCATGCAAATGTATGCTGATTTGATCCAAAGAAAATCAGGAGTACCCGTATTTCCACGTCTTGACTCGAATGACTCGACTAATCTTCAAACCGGAAATCACCAGAATCCTTGCCACCCAGGCCTGCAAAGCCGCGCTGTCTGCCTGAATGGATTGAGCTTCTGCCATACCTCAGCTGAGGTGCCAATCTGGAAAGGAAACTGCTGATTGCAAGGCGACCATACTAGCTGGAGAAGAGACAAACTGACAAACCCTTTCCGGCCAGTGACAAGTCATGACAAGTCCATAGGATTCTATGACAGTCTCAACGTGCCGATTCTAAACAGGTCCCTGGAGCCCCTGGGCATTGGCGGAGTTACTGTTCTGGGCGTTTCCGATCATATCACTACCACTAGCCTGGAACTCAGCTCCTGAGGTACAGGATGGATCAGGATGGATCAGGATGGTACAGGGAAAGCACAGTTGAGGTCAGGTGGTGGGCCTTCACACCTTTGAACAACCCTAGAGTCATTGCATGTCATTGCAATCAAACTGGGTGCTCCTTGTGCCATAAGATCTTCTGCTCCAGTCTGCAACTCCGTGGCTGCATCGACATGGTGTGCCAAGTGATCTGGACAGGGACAGGAGGGAAGCATTGATCAGATTTCTTCTCGATAGCCACACAAGCGACGCAAACATGCTAGAACATGGAACACCACGGGTTACCAGGAAATATAAATGCTACTGCTACTCAATCTGCTTGAAAAATATTCACATCATTTTGAAATGCTTTGTGGAATCCAACAGGCTCACAACACAAAGAGCGCTCATCATTTTGAGCCAACGCTTATTCTGGTTCAGTCCTCCCCACCAGCATGAACTACTGAACCCGCTGTGTGCTAATCCCTGTGAGGAAACAGAATGCTCCCCTAGACAATGGGACCCAAGCCTTTCTTTTTTCGTGTATGTAAGTGCCCCTGCGACACCATTGATAGCATTGGTTCCGTGTGGCCCTTCAACACAGCAGCTGTCCTGCATAGACGGTATCGGCAGAGGCCATGCCTTCCTCCTGCAGAAACAACATGCGTTCTCCCTGTGTAAGAAAAACCCAATTTAAAAACCTGCGGGAAGATATGACAACCTGACAAGACAATTTCCAAAAACATCAAAAAAACATGCTGGTTGGATTCTGGTTGGATCATATGCAGGGCGCATCATTGCACATCATGCGACATGCGGGGTTTGGACGGGTTGGTACATGTTGGTACCATATCTCTTCATATTCTCCATACGGAGCAGCATGAAACAACTGGATCAAGTCCACGGCCCGTCTCCTGGGCAATTGCCACTGCCTCGGTCTGGAAGTCAGCGAGGTGAGTTGAGACAATGGCCTGGGAATCCGCGGTGAAGGCATCCCATCCAGCTTTCGCTGGCTCACCTGCAAAAAGAAGCTCCCCTTGTTGCAGAGTGTACTCCAACAAATTCAATGACTTGAAGAGGCATCAGCAATGATCAGCAAGCTTTGCAAATCGCTCCCCCTGCTTCTGCAAAAGTCTTTCAAGCTAAGCGCCACTCTCACTGACTCTCACTAAAGGGGCAGCTCTATGGATCTCTATGGGGTGTATCAAATTCATCTATTTAGAATCTACTTATATAGAATCTATTTCCAGAAGCCTTTTGGACTCGGATGGACTCGGAGTCGCCTTTCAGAGCTTCCAATGGCCACATTGGATCGGAAGTCCAACGAGCCCAGTTTCGGTGAACGCCCCAAATCCTTGGACCACTTGGAAGCTCACCGGCCCACGCCAAGCGGCAAGAATCTCCGCACTGACACCCTGTAAACATCTGTAAACATCGGTAAAGTCCTCAAAAAAAATATGGAAACTGCATTTGGCAAGTGGCTGAAATGCGTCATGTGCAGCCAGAAGTGCCCCTCGCTTGAGTTTCTTGATCCTGATGGAATCTTGCAGGCTGGTACCCGGACCCAGAAGCGTTCAAGTGAGCATTAAAAAACACACAAAAAGCAAAATCAGTGAAGCGGGTCGGGCATGGCAGGTCTTTGTGCGTTTGTTTCCAAATGTTTATCAGAAAGAGTAGCGTACCTGGACGTATGAGTCCATAATCTGCTTGATTTATTGCCAAAAATTAACCAAAAAAAAGGAACATGGCACCTGGACCTTGGTGGCTGACTGGCTTGGAAGGCATCTCAGTCACTACTAGATATTCCTGCAATCTTCCCTATCTTTCCCTCAACAACCAAGCCCCCGGCCCAGAAATTCACTAAGTGGGGCAATTGTAAAATCTTCTCGCTCCAAGGAACTTCTTCTGATTCTCTACAGTCTGCTCCACCTCGTTTCCTCGGGATGTTGATTGAACCCACTTTTGGGACGGCTTGCGGTCATGCCGAACATGTCTATTGGGATGACTTGCATTGTGGAGGCTCCGAGAACCCGTCCTTCCGTGTCACCAATTTGCAATCTTAAATCATCTTAACATCATTTCGACAATTTTCGTAATTGTCAGTTTTGCGCCCAGGACGTGGCTCAACTAAGCACTTCCAAGCGACCGTATTTTGTCCTCAGCTCTTTCTGTTTTCGTTCCTTTTGGTAAAGCATGATCTCATTCCCCACGCAGGTTTGATACTCTGCCAAACCTGAGCAAATTGACATTAATTGACGCAGTGCTGGACGGGCTTGGAAGTCCAACAAAATGGACCAAATGGATCCAAATGGACCAAATTATACCAAACTCCAAAAAGAATCAAACAAATCCAAAAAGCAAGGACTAAATGGCTTTCAAGGCAATAGTTTTTCACTTTCGGGCCACGCCGCATGTCAAGTAATTGGATGCATCCGGCACGTGCGTGTGCCATGCTAAGCAAAATTGAGCCAACAACAGGAAATGGAAAAGGGGAAACTTATTGAAACTTCTAACAAAGAGCTCGTTGAAGTTAAACTGTGATCCTGCCCTTCCAGCCTACGAACACTCAGTTGGTGATGTTGCTGGTGGCTTCTGACATCTTCTGACTCTCTACCATGAAAAGGAAACAGTCTTGACATGTCTTGACTCACCTCACGGTCGCCTGTGCCCTGGCCCAGTCAAGTTCGGGGAGCTGCTGGCATTGGCGCCACAAGCATTGCAGTCCAAACTGGGAAGAAATTCGCAAAGCTTAGCCTCAATTTGTCTCAAGCTGCAAAAAATGCAAATATTTTCGGAAAACAGCGGTTGCCCAAAGTCACCCAATCGCAAGGAGCAACTGGATGATGCGGGCGCAACACGATGCAACAAGGTGCAACAGGATGAGCATAGAAACTAGTTCTGTTTTTGCTCAACGCAACCGCCTGGCAGGCCAATGAACAATCTTAATACACATGCATGAAACGCAAGCATTGCAAAACCTTTTACGGAAAAAGCGCCAGCTTTCCTCAAACCCGAAAAACATCATTGCATCCGCATGCAGTACCATGACTCCTATCTCTAGAAGGGACAACATTGCAACCGGTCTGGCAGCTGCCACCAAGGAGCTCGAGTGAAGGCATCCATGGAATCCACATCCAGCTCTTCCACCTCCCAGTTTTCTGGTGCTTCGTCATTTCCTGGCAACGTCAGTTGAAGAATCAATGGAATCAATTGTATTGCCGTGGGCAGTCCAGGTCTCTCTCTCTCTCTCACTGATTGTCACGGACATGATGTTGGCTGCGTTCCCTGTATTTCTGCGCGCAGGAAAGGAGCAGGAACTGCAACAACACTTGCATGGGAAACTATGAAAAGTGGCAATGCATCAAGAAACTCATAACATTGTGATACTGAGCTGCATCCCCAGCAGTGGCACCTTCTGCCGCCTGAACAGCCAAATCGTTCGCCACTTCGGTGAGGTTGTCGTCCTCTGTGTCGTCCAAAACTTCGCGAGCATCACCTGAAGGCTGGGCAGTGGAACATTGGAACATTGAATCATACTTTGCAATTTAGAATTTATCTGAATTCATTGCAATAGCGCAGTGATGCGCAGTGGAACCCTATTGCATCGGAGTCTATTGCTACGGCAATTCCCTATCATCGACATCAAGGCTGCATCCATGCTGCAAGCAAAACCTGCACGGCTATCAGCGTATTATATTCAAGATCATAGTTCAACTTTAGCAGGATGTTCCCAATATTTCTCAATGTTCCCTAACAGTGACTCTCTCTCTCGCTCTCTGGCGCTGCCTGGAATTTCAGCAGTGTCCTCACACAGGGGAAGGAGCAGAACATCCAGCATGGGGTTGACTGAGACAGTTTTGTGGCATTGGGAGCGAATGAATGCTATGCAAAATTTATAAATTGCTATCTAAATTATCTAATTCAAAAATTCCCATCTTGCTGTGGTCAAAAAAAGCACCCGATTTCTGTCCTGGGCTCCATCCACCATGTTCTGAACCGCAGACATGTGCTCCAAACTCAGCAAGGAGAATGTTTTTTTCTGCCCTGCAATCCCTTCCGCGTACATTTTGATGCAGCTGCATAATTTTCTCTCACCGCTACTATAGACTATATTGTTGTCATCTAGTTTATCTAGAATCTAGTTGTTCGTTCCTATGAAGAGCACACATCAAGATGGCAGCCGTGATCCGCTCAGCTCCTGGCAGCTTTCCCTCAGTTTTCTTGAGCATCTTGTCGTCACCACGCCTGGTTCAGATTGGTGCCATCAGAAATCAGGCATCAAACATGGTTCCTTGAAGATCTTGAAATCGCGTGAACAGTGCCGGGGATACGCCTTTTCTAGATCTGTTGATTTGTTTACAGGCTACCTCAGAACAACCGCAACATCACGACTTGTCAACCATGTGCAATCAAGACGCCGCTTCGCCAACTTGGCAATGCCTTCCGTCAACTCTCCCACTTCTTTCCCTTGGCGAGGGGTACTCTGGACACAGCTTGACACCACAGAAACACTCCGGAAAATGGCCATGGTACCTATAGAAAACCTATAGGACCTATATAATACCTATATTGTATCCTCTTGACATGTATTATAATACATTATGTGAAGGGTTTTTCCTGCGTTTTCATCCTCCCGGCCTGGATCTGTGTCCTCAGAGATGTTGACTCCATCATCGTAGACCAATGGATCCCCTGTTTGTCCTGAGGAATGCTACCGGGCACAGGCAAAGTCCACGGACAGGAGATCGTTGTGCAGTGAGAAGGATTTTTAGGGACCAAAGTCATTTTGACGCCACATATGTTTCAACAAACATGATCCGCTTGGGCTTTTACATTGATATTCTCTGTTCTGTTTTCTGCTATCCTGTGAGCAACGTGCAGTGCGAATGCAGGCTTAGTCCGGGTATCTGCTCCCGTCATCCAACACAAAACCTCCAGAAAAAGACAATCCAGTTTCAGGATGAGAGATGATAAGAACCATACCATACCTTCATATTCATTTGTTTTGACTGCGCCCTCCACACGGACCTTCGGCGACGCCACCCCGCCAAACCCTTATTGGGCCCGGCTTCGCATGCACCTCAACCTCCCTCAAAACAGACAGCCAGCCTACCCCTTCACTAAAGGTTGAGCACTCAGGTGAACACAACCAAGGACTAAGAGAAACTTCACACACAATGTGTCGATCCCAAAGCTCCTTGCTTCGGACAGGAATAGAGAGAGAAGCTAAATAGCCATCCAAATAAAAAATCAACGTAGGTGAATGATAAACGGAGAAAGCTCTGGCAGCAAAAGTACCACAATATCATCAAATCCAAGGACCATATTCATTGGTTACTGTACACATTTCCGTCCAGGGCAGATTTTGGTGTGATTTCCGTATATTTCCGTCATATATTTTTCCATTTCAAAATAAACATGAATGTCCATTTCCGAAGAACATGAATGTGTTCATTCTACAGTCATGCTGACTCTGCCTGGGTATTTCCGCCCTTTTCGCGGAAATTTCTGCCCTTTTTTCGAAAGGTGCCAAATACAAAAAATTGACCACAATATTCAAAAAATGCACAGTTGCAGATCCTTCGCAAGGAATCCATAGAAATCCCCCAATGTATCCCCTCGTCAGAAATCTTGCACAAGGACAGTTATTTGCGTCTTTTCCAAGCTCCAGGTATGCAGCATACATATTAGTAGAAAAAATCGTACGATCAGAAATATATGGGGGCTGTGCAGGCATGTTCCAATCAACTGGGAATCTATCAACGTTCAACACAGGCTAAGGCTGAATATGATTATACAATGAAATTGAAATATCTGGATATAATATATAATACATATATCTCGTGATTGTGCTTTGGGCAAATTGATGATGCACTACTATGCGCTACTACTCCTATCAATAGCTCAGCTGTTGCCTCTTGCCCTACAGAGTCTTTCACCAGTCACGAGTTCCAAGCATTGGCCACCAAGCTTCGAAGATTTTCTTTGATGGCAGCGTCACTTGCTTTGGCCTTTCCTGCTCTTGCAGCTGAAGCACAATCAAAGAGCATGGCAAAACTAAGCTGGGTGCGGCTGGGTGCTGCCGCGTGCCCGAGGTCGAGAATCTGGACAAATCCTACACCCTCGCGGAGGCCCTGGCCCTCAATGGAACTGAGTACTTACAGTAAATTAAAGACTGAAAGCAGTCGAGATACCAAGAACATCCACCATCTTTTTCGACACTTCCAGGGCCTTATCAATGACCTCGGCACCACTTGAAAGGTCAAAGAACGTGAGGCAACCCTTGCATACTACTCTTGGCAAATGTCTCCGTCTGTGCAGATTTCCTGCTGCACATTCAAAAGTACACAAGCACACACACACACACCCACACATCAACTCACTATAACATCTATAACTCACCATCTCACCCTCACATTCACTGCCATCAGCAGGAACATAACAAACATCGAAGCTTTGGATTGGATGGTTTGGAGGATTCTCGGGACAGGTACTAGTAGGTATTAAATGATGGTGAATGCCCCAAAAAATCGAAAAAAATCATTCCTGACCATCCGATAGGCTGCCCACCTTCTGATCTGTCGGAGTTCGATTGTAATCTGAACTTGCTGCCTGCGAAGGAACTTGACTGGGGTATGAAATGCATTTTGCCTGCCGTGCTCCATGAACCTAACAACCCGGAAATTTCATGAAATTCCTGGATCTTGGAATCTGGGAGGTGATTTCATTCAACGCTGTGTGCTGTAAGTCATTGTAAGTCAGGACTATGACACGTGCCACCGCTTTCTGTCCGCCTGTCCCAGGTAAGATAGTTCAGCGGTTAGATTCATGGCATGGTGCCTGAAGCACTCTACAGACAGAGTCTTGGCTTCAATATCTTGGATAACACAGTTGCAACTGGACGCTGCTCTCCTCGGTCTCTTCCAGTAGATTGAGCACTTCCGTGGCCTCATCCTTCCTGAGATTTGAAAGGCCACTGGAGCCTTCCCAAGTTCTCATGCGCGCGTCGGAGGTTTATAATTTATATAATATAAATCATGGTCTTCTGATTTCTCTTCCAAGTGTAGTGCTTGGAGCACGATAAGGGGCGATTACATCAAGTTTCGGTCTGAAACAAGGTAACTGGAGGAGGCGTAGAAAACGATATGTCGAAGTTTCACTTTTCCAACTTCTAACATCTTCCAGCTGTCCAAGTTACAGTAGGCGCGTAATTTCTTTGGTGCTCGCAACAAGGCCACTGATGGCCACATTCATTCGCGTCCTGCTCACCAGCCCAGGACATGCAACCACGCAAACATGTGTGTCAAACTCATCAGATTGATTCAACGATACGATATCATATATCCATGAGATGGCCCTGAGATGGCCGACATGTCTTCTGGAGCCCTGCCACTGTCGATACTAGCCGATAGGCTCCTTGCAACCATCTCCGAAGAGCTTACAGCAACTTCTGCGGTCAGCAGGGCTGCGCCAGCCTACGTTTAAGCAGCAACCAGGAGAGAAGATTATAGACGATTTAGGGCGGCCAAAGTCACAGAGGCGTATACTGTATCCCACTATATTTGGCAATTGATCCGAATGTGAAGTTAACTCGAGCAAAGGCAATGCAATGTTGACAAGGAGAAACGGGGTGAAAAGGCCAAGTCCAGTCCAGTGTTCTTCTCTTTCCCAATTAGGACCTGTTTGACCCCCCAAGCAGCCAATGTTTCTTGAAATGATGAACCGCCAAACTTCCAGCGGGGATTATGCAAACGAGTTGCAATGCTCGTTTCCAGCAGTGACCCGCTGGAGATTCTGAAGTCCTCAAATCCAACCGCCATGTCAAAAGCATCACAACCAACAAGATAAGATGAGATAACACAAGCTGCGGAATATCTGAGAGTGTTCCTGTATCCCCAAAAGCGTCTAAATCTCTTAATTATATTTAGTTATGCTGACATTCAAAATCTGGACTGTCGTGGACGCTTGAAATGGCTCAAACAGAACCCACAACAATCCACATCAAGTTCAGACCCGGATAGACCCGGAATTCACAGCAGAGGTCGTATTCCTGTCTCTTGCCCGCACGCATCAAGTATTGCAGCCCAAAGCACCACTCCGAAATCATCAAGCTCGGCATCATCTTGTGCCTGAGATTTTGTCATTGCTAGGCTTGGCCCACGCTTGAAGTCTGATTTATGTCAACACTTGACAGATTAGCGTTCTGATATATTTATATATACACAATATAATATACATGTATAATATAATATAATATAACATAATATAAATATAATAGAATATAAATATAATATATATATATATAATATTATATATATTAAATATATTATATATTACATTATATATATAATATATATATTATTATATAATATATTCTGATTGATAGCCCAAGGAGTCACTTTAGCACACACACACACACTACATATACTAGTACTGTTACATATATTATATAAATGCAAGAACATCTTGGAGCCCTCACTCATGCGCGACCAAGATTCGAATAGAGACAGCTGACAGGCTGAGGAGGGAATATGAATAGGAAGCAAAACGAACCACCAAATCAGCGAATTTCAAAAAGGGTTTTCTGCCAGGCGAGCTGCGGAGTCTTCTTGATCCGCGTCGAAGTCCAGATTCGAAAAAGCCTGTCACAACCGTTATGCTCACTGTTGTCATCTTGACCGGGTTTTGGAATATTCTGATGACTATCTATGATTACCAGCACATCTGTCATGGAGTTCAGCACCGTGCATTCTTCATCGCATGGTATACTTGGACCATATCGCTCCCTGTTTTGAAGTAGGGTTTGAAAAACAGTCCCACAAAATGCAAAAAGCTCACAAAAGCACACCAGTTTGTGCTGGAGTATGTCTATCATGGGACTGCTATTAAACTATGAAGATAAAAACCGTAGAACATCATAGAACACCTTTAATGCTTTTTGCAGGTCATCTCAAGGCAGCAAAAGGCTGCTTGCTGCCCATCGACCTCATTCATGTGTGCATCACGAATGGCTGAAACTCCATGATCTGACCAAATCAAGAGATGTAGGAGAAACACTGCCTTCCTTCGAGTGCTCCTGTGGAGGAAACACGAGGAAATTGTTGAAACATGAGGAAACTACAGATTTGCCAATGAGGTGAAGTTAAGAAAGCGTCAATTTTAACGGTCACATTTGAATATATAACTGATGTCGGAGCAGCTGCAATTTTGTCCCTGAAAAAAACACCATGACGCAATTGGATGGAGCCAATGGACCCTTCTCGTTCGCACCAGTCCTCCATGAGCTCATGGTTATGAATAACGCAAATATGTGCAAACAATTTTTGGATCGGATAAACCAAACAACTTCTTCGAGCCCGAAGGGCTCCGGACAGCTGCTTTCATCATAGATATGTCATGATATGTCTGAAGTGTATTCATCTTCTCGCTTGTCAGCCTCCCACACACACACACACACCCACCCACCCACACACACACACACGCGGAGACTATCCAAACATGTCAAAGTTTAGTCTATAATAAGTGAAATTGCAAATGATCAATGTTGCTATGACTTGGCCAATCTTGGCAAAACATAATATAACAAATATATAACATACACATCATGCCCATCTTCAAGCACCAAACCTGGCATGACCCTGTCTAGCATTTTGTGCATGGTAGCACTTCTTGCACAGTCTTAAAATGAAAGAACTCGCTGGTTTTGTGCCATCGATTTGCTAGTCATCAGCCGCCGGAAGATCATCTTCTTCTGGCTCCTCTGACTTGGCATGCTGCACTCTGACCATGAACATGGAATAACGTGGAACTAAACTGGTAGCGGTCTTAGCATCACTAGCCCACAGAAAACTCTCCTCCTCACCCACCCTCGAGGAAGCAAACCATGTAACCATGAAGGGATTATGGCTCTTGCCACCACCAAAGCATGGCTTAGGCGAGCATGCATTGGATGTGGCACGACCAGCTTCTCCTGACATTCCTTTCTACGCTTTGCTCGTTCTGTTCGCTTTCGTTCCATTTCTTCTCTTTCTGCCTGAGCTCCGACAAATGCAGACTTGTCTTGCCTCATCCTGTTGACAATGTGCACAAACAAACATCCTGTCCAGTTGAAGATAGTTGAAGTCTGAATACCCAACCACCATCAGCCACCAACATCCACCAACGTCCCCAGCAGTTCCGATGCCTCTGTTGGATTTTGGAACTTTTCCAAGGAGCTTCTGGTTGGACTCAGCACGAGGTTCACGAGACACTGCCTATCTCTCAACGTTTCCAAATGTTTCCAACCTAGATTGCAGTTCTGGGAGTATGCGGCTGGCTTGCTGTCTCATGTCTTCTCCCAACCCAGGGCGCCGAACTCCAGGACAAACTTCTCACCGTTCCTGCAGCGAGCAGCAAATGATGCAAATCCAACATGGTTGTCCCAGCGGTGTCCAGCCTGGGATGTTCTGGCATACCAGCCCAGGTGGCAAAATGATGTAAAACCTTGGAGCTCAAAGCCGTGGCAAGTCGCAAAACGTGATGGTCCGAGATGTTTTCTTGTCTGCTACATCACTTGCATATTAGCTCCGCATCCTCACTTTGTGGTATTTTGTGGTGACTGTGCGTGACGGACCTGAAGATATTGGTTGGAGGTGGTGTTGCATTTTAACATATTTTACCAAAATATGTTAACACATTTTACCGTTGTGATGAGCCCACCTGAGCTGACAACAATTGAGCCTGCGATGGCCACATTCAGCGAGGCTGTGGCTCCTGGCGTGGCTGCTTTTGGCACAGGGGTCAGCTGCCCTGGTGTGCCCCGAAAAGTGCAATGCCATGAGTCGAAATGAAAATCCATTGGGCACATCGCCTGTGTGCTGTGGGATGTAGACGAAGAAATCACAAGCTTCTCGTTGCGCCTGCGACATGCCTTCACCTGTGAAAAGCGCGCTGCCAAGGGAAAGAATTGTATGCCAAACATTTACAGAATTTATTTGTATTTGAACAACTCCAAAGTACTTAAAGTATTAGTTATAGTACTATCTATCTTATATCATATACTTATCTTCTCAGAAACTTGCCGTGGGCCGTTCATGCATTCAGCAAAATCGCAGCTTTCTTACACACCTTCGTTACCCAGCATAAAGGCCGTGGAACCGGTGAAGGGATGCTGTGTGACCTGATCCCCAAGTCACCACAGTCTGGGTGGGACATGGTGGGACTTATCCAAGAGGTCTGAGAGGGGAAAAAGGTGGAAAGTCGGCTCTCAGCACAGAAATCTATTCTAAAAGCCACAAGACCTTCAGGATTCTTCAGGTCTTGAAATTATATAGAATATCTCAGAAAGGAAATTCAATGTGTCTGGTGTTGGTGGAAATTCTATTGACTTGGGTGCAAGATGCAACCCCAAATTAGAAATTGGAATCCTGGCGACCGTCCTCACAATC
Source organism: Cladocopium goreaui (assembly GCA_947184155.2). NCBI lineage: Eukaryota > Dinophyceae > Suessiales > Symbiodiniaceae > Cladocopium > Cladocopium goreaui. The sequence continues at coordinate 393,027 of CAMXCT020001624.1, read as the reverse complement.
TACAGCTTGCTTAGGTCCTCACAGCTTGCGCGGTGTCATCAATTTCGATGCCGCAAATTCGAGCTCCTCCAAAAATTCTCCACAATAAAAAAGAATCGCTTTTTCTGCTCAGCAAAGGTGTCCGGGCATGCTTCCATGGCTTTTCTGGGTTCTTTGTCAAAACAATGGTGGAACTAACAGGCTATCAGGCTATCAGTGACAAGCTCTGCACTTTGTTCAAGTTTGTTTCATGGTTTCATGCGTTGCACATGCAAACTGCTTCGGAAAAGAACGTGTTGGCCGCAAAATGGCGCAATTGCTGACTCAGTGGCAATCCCCGACCTCTTGCGGCAAGCTCAGCTTTGGCCGCCTGACCAAAAGTCTTCAAGCGACGACAGCACGACATCCAAGTTTGTAGGTTCAGGCACTTCATGGTGGAGAGACTGTGGAGAGCTGCAAACGGTATTGATATGTCTTGATGATGATTTTTTGATCCAATGCAGCCTTGAACATCTTGAAAGATTGAACTGCCTCATAGAATTGAAAGCATTCCGGGGCCCCAAAGAGACAACATAAAAAATAAAAATAAAGAGTCCATGGCTAATGTCCTTCTGGCATCTTTTGGCAACTTTGCCTTCAATGCTGTTTGAACCCAAGATCTGTTGGTCATTCACACTTTGTCCCAGCGCACATGTGTGTGGCTGTGCGGTCTCCAGCTTCTCCATTCCAACAATTAAATCATATATCAACATAATTATTATGATTATATATATAATATGATATAATATAATATATATATAATTATATATATATATGCCGGGCCTGAAGTGTTTCGAAGTGCCGGACATTGGCCTTAGCATCTCCCAACATCTGGAAGGTTTCCAATTTGTACCAGATGAACAATTGATCCCAAGTTTGGCCATCCGGCGTGTGCCATTGTACCTTGATTTCCAAAGGTCCTCGGCGATCAGGTGAATACTAATCCGTTTCAGGACAAGGATAGGGCATGAATGAGAGGTGAGTGGAGGACATTGGGGCTGGTAATTATCCTGGTGTCATCTTACTGGTGTGCAGAAAAAATATCATGGAGGAACTTGGCCTATGGGATTCCCAATCAAACAATCAGCCAAAAAGGCTGAAGCAATCCCGCTGCTCCGAACCGCAGCTCTCAGGGCCGCACGCAATTTTTTTCGCGCCAACAACCAAGACCTGCCAGGTTCGTATTGGCAAATCACCTTTGAACGATTTTTGAGATCTCTCATATTTTTAGATTTTAGATATTTTGAGATCGTGGTTATTAAAGGACCATGAAGGACCGTGTGCCACCTGCACTGCTTCCAAGCGCCTCAGACACACCAAAGGCGCATGCCGATCGAAGCAAAGTGCCTGGTTGTCTGGGCACAGCTAACAGCCAAAGGGTGAACTGCAGTCAGAACCGGTTAACTGGACTTTAAACAATTTATATATAGTAATGGTCTCCCAAACCAAAAACATGAGAACCATTTTGGAAACGAAATGACGCGTTTCCTTTTTGGTGGTCCAAAACATCTTGGAGTTGTAGTAAATCTGGGACATTGTATCGATTTTGCACTGCGATTGTGCGTTTGAAGATCGCATCCCACAGAGCCACTCAGCTGAGCGGCCAAAATTCTGCTTCTTGCTGACCTTAGACACGCGAACGCAGGTCCAAACCAGTCCTGGTGATGTACATCACCAACTTCCACTCTGACCATACCTGCCAACAATCACCCCAAAAACATTGTACGTTGGCCACCAGCATGGATCAAACTGCACTTTGAGTAGGGACGCGAGACCCGGTAATATGATGAAGTCCAGCAAAACGTGCAGGTAGGATTTTGCGAAGTTCGTGCTCTGAATTCCCGATTTTGCCTCTTGGACATGCTTTGGCATTTGGTGGGGTCCCATAATTTCGGGTGGCATATTGCAGGCTATTATTCTGCAATCTCATTTCATCTCATTTCCTGACTGTGCAGTAGCCGCGGAAGGTTTCTAAACCTGTTGAAGGTCTGAGGCCGACGGGATAAGAAATGCAACAATCAGGATTAAGGGGACGTGACCAACTATATGACTACATGGCAATGGCTCAACGTCATCTCGGCCGTTTTTCCTGTCAAAACATAAAGAATCAGAGAGAGAGAGAGAGAGAGAGAGAATGGTATCAACAAGCCCAGCTGTCCTTGATCAAACTCGGGCTCTCACATTGAAAATCAGCAGAAAAGACTCGGGCCGGGAGGTTTGCATTGACCTGCAGGAGGTTGGCATGGCTTGTTTGCCCAAATGGAAAAAACTTTCCTGATGATGATTTTGACCCTGCCACCTCTGCACCGTGTGTGCCAAAGGGATTCCTCATGCACTTCAAGACCAGGTTCGGAATAGAATGTATTTGCCAGGAAGAAGCATGCTTTGAATAACTCGAGAAATATATGATAATGTTGATAAATATGATTGTGAGAGCCTGAGCCACTGCAAGGTGCTGTGGGGTCTGGGCTCTCACCCCAAAACCGCTGCCTCTGCTGGCCACTGCTTGAAGCTGGGCTCGGGGAAACCTGCATCTAGCACATCTATGTCAATCTATTTGCTGCAAAAAAGGAAGGGAGTTATTTTTGACAACTTCGGGTTACATGAACCAGGATTGATCATTGCAGCCTCCCCTTCAGGAACATCAGTAAGATGTCAAATGATGGCAACATGTTTGCAAATATTGACGAGAAAGGCACAGCTCCGCCACAGCACAGCCTCCATTGTGTCAAGATTCCAGCTCTGGTGCCATGGCAAATGGAAGCAAAGGACAATATCCACTGAGGTCCCTGATGAGTTTTCTGAACTTGTTGGTATGGTGTTGGGTTGGTAAGAGCTGCTGTCAATGCGAAGATGGACACTCTAATCTTGGACTCGGCCAAGGGGTCCAAATGGTAAGTCAAACAGGGTTACAGTGAGCGTTGGTTGGTTTTGCTTGAATTTGCGTAGAGACGCCCGGCAAATTGAAAAAGTAAAGATTACCTTTGCATACCTTTACCATCCTTTACCTGGTCAATGAGCAATGTCTCCATTGCCTCATTCTCTGCAGATTGCAGGTCGGGCCTATACCGGTCCTAATATGTAATTAAAAGATTTAATTAAACACGTGCTAGCAACTCATTTAAAAGACTTTTTACCTGGCTAGGACTTAGGATTTTTCGCATAGGCTTGGCTCAAGAACTGCAGGACGTATGCACCTATGCCATAGAAGAAGTCGTGCCCCGGCTGTAGAAATGGTAGAAATGTTTTTGCCCTCCTGATCCATGCCGTGCCACAGGCAGAAAAGGTCAAACTGACATCGTTTCAATTGGTCATGCCATACCAGGCAGTGATTGAAAAGGGACAACTTCAGATATGGCGAAAAGGGCGTGCCATGGCGTGCCACCCGGTCTTCCAGGCTTTTCTTTGACAGGCAGAGGTTGGTCACTTTGCCCACAAGCCCATTTCAGCTCCTGGCGGTCGTTCTACCCGAAACCATCAGAAATATAGCAAAAGAATTGCTAAGGCCAAGGGCAGAAAGTCTGACATGAAAATGAAGAACACCAAACAGCTGAGTCAGTTCCAAATGTTCCAAATGCTTGGTGACAGTGGTGGTATTCTAAATGCATTCGCCATTCGCTCTATGTATGCTGCCTTAGCTACAGCATGCAGTGTATGCAATGTCCAGTCCTGCACTGCCTGCCAAAGCATAGATCCCTGCTCCGATAAGGGCTGAGCCCTGAGGAGCCAATGGTAAGACCTTAGCCAAGGGATTCCAAGTCACTCCGAGGGACTCCGGACAACGATCAGGAAAACCATGGAAAACCCACAGAACCTACATGCATTACTAGGCATTGCAAATCATTGCAGCATTGCATAGAGATCAACACGTTACATCCATATCATCCATGAATGCTGCACATGATCGTTCCAAGACTAGACGCGTATGCAGCCTCACAGTGCCAGGCCATTTCGTCTGTCCATACCTATCCAGACCAATCCTTCTCAGTTTTTCCAATCGCCAATGGAACGTAAATCAAACTGGTGGAGCATATTAAGAATCATAAGAATTCAAGCGATCAAAACTTCACTGCAAGGCATCACATGGACTGAGTTCTGTCACACTCAGAGCTTGGGGCGCCTTCCCAAACACAAGAACTCGAAATGTATGCACAGTATCATCCAGTATCACAGTCGAGACTGGCAAGAGCCCTCAGAAATACTCATGGTACCGGATCCAAATGGACCAAAGAATGCCAAGTCTCCCAGAAACACATGTTTCAACGATGCAATTCACCACGACTCCTGATTGGTCTTCTTGCCACTGCGGCCACGCCTGTCCAATGAATGAACACATCAGCTCTGGCTGAAAGATTCCAAGGCATTGGGCACAAACACTGTTGGATACTGTTGGCGGTTCACATGGGTCAAACATGGTAAAACCTCTGCAGAAAAAACATCCTGACTCCAACTCCTGACTTCATAGCACAATCGACGCGTGCGTCTCAGCTCTCAGCTTCTTGGTGGATGCAGTATCTTCGACTCCTGAAGATCATATTTGTTGTTGTGAACTAGAACCAAAATCATCTTGAGACTGTCAGATCCTTGCAGGAAGTCCGGCTATACCCTCTTGAATCCATCTGGATGTTTGCGTTGGAATGCTCATCTGAAAATACATGTTCCATCATGTTCCATCATGTTCCATCATGTTCCCGTCCAATGCAAGTCTGCAACTTCAACGTCTTCAGCATGGACGTAGCACTGAGCTCCCAACCCTCAGGACACACAAGTTCCTTGGGCAAAGGGCAAACTTGGGCCGGGGTGGATTTACAATGATTTACATTCATGAACGTGCTGCAACTTACAGGAAATGCTGGCAGCGGAAGATTTGCAGTGCACGTTAATGCGCCAAAGAAAGACCACTCGACCGCATCTTTTTTCACAGGGATCCAGCCGTTCTGACTGCCGTTTGGATGGCTTCGTAAAAAGCTCACATGGCTCACTTCTTGGCGCCGGCCTTGGCCTTCTCTTTCCCTCGGGCCTTCTTCATACGATTCTTGGTGTCCTTCTTGGCACGTCGTCCAGGTCCCTTCTTCTCACCTCCCAAGCCAGTGCGCTTCAAACGATACTTGGGCTCAAACTTCTTCAGCTTCTCCAGGTTCTCATAGATCAGGCCGAAACCACTGCTGCGTCCACCTCCAAAAGCTGTTTTGAAGCTGAAGAGTTGGATGCACTGGACGTCATGGACCTTGTACATGCTGCGCAGCTTCTCAGCCAAGTCCTTCTTGGAGACGTTGGCCATGCCCGGATGGATCACATCCAAGACGAACTGCTTGCGGCCCAGCAAGGGGTTGTTCAGGAACTTTCGGGTGCGAACTGTGAACTCACCCATGGCTGCGCTTTTGTCTTCACTTTCAAAAGCTATTGGCGGTCCCTATTGCCTGAGTTTGAGCCAAAACAAAGCAAACAAGTGTCTATAGCAACTCGACTTCAACTCGAAGTGACACATTTCCAAATATCTCATGTTGCAGTCCCCTGGGTTTCTTTCTCATTCTCTTGCAGCACTTTGTGCAGCGGAAAAGATATATAGTTAAATTATCCAAGATCCAAGCTCCAGAGGGGCTAACAAGCACCTGACAGGACTCATGCAGGTCTTGTTGCACCTTTTTGGATCAATGCAAAGGATCATCCTGCCATCCTGCCTCCTGCATGCTAGGCCAATTTGATGTCGCCACTGCGCCAGCAAAACAAATGCGCCTGACCTTCCGAGGCATCAAAAGCTCGGCCATCGCAGTTGCCAACAAAAAAGCTCTGTATTGCCCTGTGCCCAGTTGCCCGGTACTCATTGGGTGTGAAAGCTGCGTGCGGTATTTGCACCTGGTGTCGTCGGACGCTGCAGAATTGGGGTACAAACCTCAGCACCACTGAGGAACCCCCTGGCATCCTCGTGCTAATGAAGCATGAGACATACATTTACATGATTGTACATGCCTTCAGTCCCACCGCTCAGGGCACTGACTGGGTGTGAATGAAATGCTGCCACCTCAGCCGTCATACTGGACTCACAGTCACGTGCCAGCTGGGATGTGCTGGGTTTTCCTGGCTGTTTGGCATAGGCTTGTGAGGCAGCCACCCGCCTGGTGTAGGCAGAAGGAATCCACAGTAAACTGTAAACTGGCAAAGGGCAAGATATTACGGCAAAAACACATGCCATGGGCCCTGGGATCTCCACACTAAAGCATTGCTGACTCCTGGCCGGTGGCTCGCCCAAAACATAAAGTAGCTGACTTGCGCAATCACACCTCTAGCGCCTTCATATTACATCATATTACTGCCATTTCCACACCTGCTCCGTCTTCATCTGAATGTTCTGGAGGAGGACAACCTGACTGACAAAACGGAATGCATCAGAATGGGTTTGGTGAAACGTTTCACCATTGTGAAACTTTGAGCAACTAGGGCCCTGTCCAAAGGCTGCTTCAGCGAGTTCCATGCCCCGGCGGCCCAAGACCAAACTCACCTGCGGAATGGATCAGAATGGTGGAACCCAGTGAGGACTAGACCCTGGCCACTTTGACGACTGGACCAAAAAGGACTTGCGAATTTGTGACCGGACTTTTTATCACTGGCATCCGTTATATCAACACATTATCATATACTTACATACATATACCATAAATACATGTTGAGACACTTCCCTTTGCTGATGCACTTGGCCTAACATACCGACATCATTGAGACTGAGGAAGAGGCCCATGGCATACTCCAAGGCCTTGCCATAGTGGCAAACTCCTTGAGCATCACCTTCTCAACATCGTCCACATGATCCGTGGCCGAGACCCAATCGCGCCAAATGCCACGGTAACTGAGCAGGGCAGAAAACAGCCAGGAAGGGATAAGAGAGGTCAGGTTAAAAATTGAACACATGAAATTGCCAGGCAACCTACTTACATGAATACCGTCTGGCCACCAGCTGACGGGCCTGGCACCAGAGACAGGCACTCCATTGAGGTTGTGGCTTCGAGCACCTGTCACTTAACTGCAGTTCCCAAGGCGGCGATGGCCGCCGAAACGACCCCGTAGGTCAGTGTCAGTAGGTTGTCAACGAAAATCATCTACTGTAGGTTTGAGAAATTTTAAAACTTGGTACAGCTTGGAACAGGATCTGATGGCCACGGGGCCACACCTACTGGAGAAGATGGATCCACCGCCGCTCCTTCCTGCAATCTGCTCAGCAGTCCCTGTCTCTGCAGTGCGCCCGACCCCGTCTTGAAAGGATGCAGGATTCAAGGTTTTGCAGACCGTCCTCATCCGAGATTCCAAATCCAACACCGGTGCCAGCCTAGGAACATATAACATAAACGGGACCGACCAGAAAACAGTGACTTGGTGGACATTGTACTTCACTGAATTCAGCGTCCGGAAGATCGTTGAACTGGGAGGCAAACTGAAAAGCACGCCAGCTGCGGTGGTGGAACAATACTTCGAGAGCATCCCAAACTCAGGGCACACAACGACACGCCACCCGCGTTGGTCAAATGATTCGAATAGTCTGCACTGCTTTCATCTGCTCTCACTGGTCCTCAAGATCTTTCGTTAAACACGTTCTGTAATTCTATGCCTTTGGTCCCATTGGTTGTGGTGATTTCTCATGACTTTTGGCCCCTGCTCGAAAGTCCAAAACAACTGTATCCATCGAATCTACCTCTATGGCCCTGGCAGATGTGCTGAACCATCATGGAGAATGAATGTCCGATCGCCTGGAACGGGAACTCACATCAAAAAGTATGGACAGCACAACACACACACAGAAAAAAAACACATAAATGTGCATTGGTCTGTTCACTACATAACTCAATCCATTCGCATAAAATAATATACATTACACATATAAGAAATATATAATATAATGTATATTCTTCTTACTATTATAATTATTCTTATTCTAATCTAATCTGAAAATGGCACGTCTTGGATGCGGCATTTCACCAGCTGAGCTATGGACGTGGCAATCCCATTAGATCTGCCACGTGAGGATCAGGACGTCCCTCCCATTGCAGTGGATGCCCGCCCACACACCACCAGTCCTTGGTGGCAGCTCTCAACTCTCAGATGAGCATAGCTGAACTATGTCTCACACAGCTTCAGCTGCATATCTTTACCTGACAAACAGCAACAATAGACAAATACACACACAATCATTTTGTATATATATATATATATTGTATATGAATATGCTGATACACAACAAGCATCAACAACCAATAACTTCCAGTAATAGCCCCGTTATGCTGCTTTCAGGTGAATATCTGTGGGCAGTGTTGGGGAGCCAGACATGTAAGACACCAGTGGCATGTTCAATGTCCCCTGCAGTGGAGACGCCAAAAACGACCTGCCCATTGGCCTGCCACATTTGGAAAGAAATGAGTTGCTTCAAGGCACTTTGAAATGTGTAAGATGTTGTTGGAAAACTTGCTGATTCTGGCTGATATATGATATATCTGATATTGATTGATATTGGGTGAATGATCCGGACATGACCTTCACACTCATGCCCAAGTGGGCCGGCATCAGCCAGCCTTCTCATTTTGCAACTTGGGAAGGGCTGCAGCCAACCAGGCATCAAAGCCCTCTTCGCCCGGTGCCTGCAGAGGCAAATCTCAACACCTTGCAGGACCTCTCAACATCATTGAATGAATTCAACATCTCTCAACTTTTGATCTTTCTGCATCATCTGCTCCACGCATATGGTCGCACCATTCCCAGCTGTGTTGGAGGTTCGATCCACTCCAGCTCCGGAGATTCACCTGGCATCCGAAATGCGGCAGGGATTGCAGCACCATCTGGCAGGAAAATGCTTCTCAGATCTTCTCAGCACCATCCTCATAATCTTCATAGATATCTTATGATCTCGCATACCTCCATCCATTCGCCTATCCTGGGCTCTACTTTCACTTGCACATGCCAATGGAAATTAATGGAAAACAAAGCAGCGGAAAAGGAGCTGCAACTGCGGCAGTCTTGCACCTTCGCTTGCTGCAGCCGCATCCATCAGGCTTTTCAGACTCGATGCAGCAAAGAGAGCCTTGAATCCAAGAGCCATCAACAGGACTGATCTCTGCTTATTGTCCTATTGGCATCTAGTGGCATCATATCATCTTGGTTTGGGTTTGGCCACTCCCAAGTTTCCACTTAGCAGCGGTTTTGACGCCGGTGCCACCAACATCGAAGGTACGGACTAGCCGCTGCTTTTGTGCCAGCTGTTTCCTCAAATGCGGCCCAGGGCAGAGCTTTGAATGGAGAACCAGCGGCTCAGAAGAAATTGAGGCAACAAATCTTGGATCTGGAAAGCTGATGCATCGCACTGGAACAAATCATGGCATTCGCAACTAGATCTTCAGCAGTTTGCAGGTGAAGCTGTCTCTACATGTCCCTCCTAGCTTTTGTCCAGGCATCGATACCGCGGAAGCGAAATCTTGTAAGCTTGTTGCCTGAACCGCAGGCTAGAGTGTTTGAAGCTCATTTTACAGTAAGCAACACACGTCTTCTTCAGCTGCCGGCTAGCTCATGCCCACAAAGCACAAACCGACGGAACAACCACAAATAGTTCGCATCTTCTCCAAATGATTTGAAGTCTTTCCCTGAACCAATGATGCTGCCCCGGTGTATCATGGGCAATGTTAACGCTACTCGCTGCTCATTCCGCTGCAGCTGATGCTGCAGTTGAAGCTGCACAATGCCTTGGCACGTGCCACTGAAGCATCTACTTTGGACCTTGGCAGCAAAACACTTCCAGGATTTGATCTTCCAGGGAAACGCTGGGGTGACCTGTCATGAAGTCCGGGGCGCTGGTGATTGATTGCTAATTGATGGCAAGTTTAGGCCAGTTCTTGTATCTTTGAGTTGAATTTGTTTAGGCCTGTGATGGCCTGTGGCAAACCTCCAAGGGAAATGCACCATCAAAATTCAAGGCCAAAGCGGGCTGGGTTCTAAGTTCTGAACGCTTTCTTTCCCATGCCCAACCTCTGTAAAACACTTTGAGAGCTAGAGCAAAATAAAGATTGACTGGGAGAAAGGCAGCACCACTGTGATTTTCCGAACAACACAAACTTTGCGGAAATGCGGCGACAAAAATAAAAGGACAGCGCTGACCAACATTACAGTATGTGGCAGTGGTGCCTTGCAAACTGTGCGCCGTTTCTTGTGAATGGTTGCTTTTGTGAATGCGTAGTCCGCGAACCTTGCATATCCTTGCATCTTAAAAGACCTTGCACCTTAGAAACATTCCCTCTCTCTCTCTCACTGGTGTTCATGAAATGAACCCATAATGTGGTGTCCCCTCAGCATCCATCTGCATTGGCAATAATTACTGGCCATTGGGCTGCAGCTTGTTGCGACCGACTGCAGTTGATGCGTTGTCGTCCAACTCTGAGGTTCCGAACCAATTTCGTAGGCCAGCCACTCCTGCTCCACCTTCAGTGTGGACTGAAGTTTCGGACGAAATCAGCACAGTAGCACAGAGATTCGGTCGACAAACGGGCTGAAAAACTCATGAGTCACTCACTCTGGGAGGGTAAGGCTTCAACACCACAGGACTGGGGCAAGGCGTGATTTCCACCTACAAATGCATACAAATGACACACACACACACATACACACAGGCTTTCAACGTTTCCACGTATCATGAAGAATCACATGTCTCTCCCTATCTCTCGCTGGGAATCACCCGTGTGGATCCGCATGGCAGAATCTAAGTTGGAACGGAAGCGCCCAACACTTGTGAACATATCAAAGCTACCCTTCAAGATTCATGCTTCAAGTTGGCACGGGAAACATTTTCGCACAAACTGTATGTCAACAAACAAAACAACCAAGACTGTGTCACTGTATGTCAAGCATTGGCATTTGGCTAGCCACCAAACAACCAAAAGGTGGCTTTAAAAAAATCACCTTGCCTCACGCCAAGTTGACTGTATTTTTTGAATGAGCCTGCGCTTGCAGCAAATTTTGCTGCCAATGATCAGGCTCCAAAGTTCACGTTCTTCTCAGTGTGCAGGCAACAAACCCAAAAACACATCACTTCAGCATGACTGTGAACAGTTTCGACCTGGCCGCGCTGGCCATGCAAACACGATGCAAGGTCGTATGACAAACGGCTTGGCGCCATGCAGCATGCAATAATGATCAATGTCAATGACCTATAACGTCCTATAACACTGCATAAAATTGGTCTAGAGTCTCTAGAGTCTAGAAATGTCCAGAGATGTCCAGAGTATGAAGGTGGGCTGGCAGCAGTGATGTTTGTTTCTCTGCGCAAATGGCCTGTCCCCCATCCTGCTGGCTTGAACAGCACTGTCTATAGATCTTTCTCGAGGAGAGCTGTACCTACCACTATTCACCCAAAATACAAATTGGATTCGCCTGGACAGGTGCACAATGATGCACAATGTTTGTATCTTCCTTGAGACTCCAGCTGCGGCATGGCAGAGGACTGAACGCTGCTCTGCTTCTGTGGTCAGTTTGGCTTTCCGACAAGATCCGTCAAGGGCATAGGTTGAAAATGGCTGAAATATTTGTCGAATGGAGGCCGGAGCGTTTTTTGGCGCCCGTGGATTGCAGCGCCACTCAACTCAGAAATGCAAGCTGCAGCCATGTCCTGACAGCCAAGTCTTGTCAAGTCTTTACTGAATGCCGCACTCCAAAATCTTTGTGAGTCTAGGCAACTTTTGCAGTTGCACCCCAGGAGAAAGTCCTCAAGAAGTTCTTGCCTTCGAAGTCTGACAGAATGGCTTCCGCACTCGGGATATGCATTGAAAACCTAAGACACCAGTATGCAGCAGTCATGATATAGATTGCACATGTAGATGCGGCCTGTTCTTATGACAAACTGGCAAAAAGGCAAACATTGGGCATGGCACTTGGCAGCCTTGGCACTTAAAAAACGGAGTCTCATCTTCTTAGTCTTCTTGTGATACTGTAAGTTTTTCCCAACCAGTTGGCTGATTCCACGATTGTTTGCAACGGTCGGACAAGCAACAGCACACGGCAAAGCTGCACCAAGCACCGCTGGCATGGCACCCTCAAACATCCTGGCACTGCCCGTGGGGATCTTGTGGGGATCCTGTGGGGATCCTGTGGGGATCCTGTGGGGCTGTGGGGTTGCATGCCTTTGTGTTCGCTGCACATCCTGAGCCATTGGCCATGTCAGCAAATTCAAGGTCCATCGCCACAATCGAAGTTTCCTTGGCATGAAGCATCATGAAAATTCATGAAGCGCGTTTGAGATAATTATGGAATGGCTGAATTTATGACAGTATCCCTAAACTTTGGTTCTATACTTTTGTTATGTTTTGTTGTTCCAGTCGAAGTCCTGGCTTCCATTTTCATTCACAAACGTGCCTGCAGCGCACACATGCGCACACTATATTTTTTAACATCTTTTTGGTCCCCCCAGCTGAACTTAGCATGTCCTGTGAGGAAAGCGCCCCCATGGAAGAGTACCACACCCTTCGGATCCTTCGGTCCTTTTCTCCCGGCGAAGTTTCCCAGGCTCCGTCAATACCTTGACGCTTCCTGAACCCGCCGTAGGAAGCAAAGCAGCCATACAGCAATCCTGCCTGAACAGAAGCTTTCTCACAGCTGCCTGATGGGTTACAGTAAGCTCTCACGTTATTCTGGTTCTGGTGCGCTCAGCTGTTAACACGTTGAGATATGTTGAGTGATTAATGACACTTTTGGATTGAGTCGGCCAAGTAGCTTGTTGAGTTGAGATGGTGTTATACTATTGGGTCAAACTAGTGACCAGCCTCATGGAGTAAATGAACATCTTCTATCGAGATAGAATAGTATCAAACGAGTAAAGTGTTATATACATTACCACATCCGTTGGTGGAAAGGTATTCGCTGAATGAACCGGCAATTTGCCAAAGAGCTTATATAAACATATATAAACCATCTTAAACCCACAGGCTCTTTCAGCCGGTTGCTGCTGACACTGCCAGACTTGGTCAGCTGCCACTGCAGCGGCGCAGGCATTGCCGCGAACTTGACCAAAGCACATTGAATCGAGCTTCGGCTGAAATGGAAACAGGTGAAGATGACAAACATGACATGGAAGGCTGCAAAGTAAAATGACCACAGTACTAAATAATACTAGATATATAGTAATCATTAACCTATATATTAACTATGCTGAATCACTGCGCCCTCCAGTTCCTTCTCTATTCTATTAAGTTACACAGCAGCGTGAATACTGCAAATGGGAACACGGTGTGTGTGTGTGCGTGTGCGTGCTGTTTTTCATGCGGACATTCTATAGCATATCATGCGGCAGATACACTGCCACTGGTTCTGGATATTTCTGGATGCGTAATACTGTTGTCAATCTCAGGACCATGTCTCGTCATCCTCAGAGCCTTCAGCCTGAAGTATCCCCCGTGAATGTTTCGTTTAGGTGCTATGTGGCTATCTGCTCCATTTTCAAAGATATATCAAACATGCCACAAATATTATCGAACTATAAACTATGGTGGTGTGCAAAGGGTTGCGAGGTGTTTTCGTCGATAAAATGGGATAAAATGACCCCAGAATTTCAGAGCAAGGCATCCCCATTTTAACATATTTAAACATACCTGGACCTTCCAAAGTACAGAAAATTCTGTACGATTGGGATTTCTGCATTTTTGGGCCGGTTGAAACGTTTAATCTTAAATGTAAACGGTTTCAACAAAAAGTGAACTCTTTACAGCAGTTCTGACTGCCACCTTAGATATGGCACGGGTGGTTAAAATATCTTGCCGCAATGGGTCCCTCATAATGTACCGATTGGAACTGCTGGTGATAATGTCCATGCTTTCCTAAATTTGCAGAGTTTGTGTTGGTGATTGGAGCCCGCAAAGATTCAAAGCCTCAAACATGCAGGAATACTAAGCTATATTTGAAAATACTTAGTTTGAAGCATGCTTAGTTTGCAGAAATAACAGTTTTCATTCCAACAAGCTGCGATTTGATGCGATTTGTCACATGCATGAACCGCAGCAGTTAAGAAATCCCGATTTGCGTACTTTTGCGGATATTTGCGTATTTTTGCGGGAAATTTGCGTACTTTTTGTGGGAAAACTGTCGACATTTTTATTGAATTCAGAGCAGTTTTGGAACTTCCTGCAGGCATTTCTTCAAAAAAAACATGGGCGTTCTGTTTTTTTTTACAAATTAGACAAAAACAGGCTGTTTCAATTCAATGGCTATAGCGGTCTGGTGTCTCCCATCCAGCAAAGATTGCTTTTAGCGTGGCACCAAAGCCTTCTTTGAGCAACTTAATTATTTTGTCATATTCTTCACCAATCTTCACCAACCGGTAGATTTGTTTTTCTTTCCGTCTGCTAAGCAGGTCCACTTTGTTTGTCAACATGCAGAAACTCCCATCTAGCATGCCAAGATACGTCAAGTCAGCTTCATTCTTGCAATTTCATGTTGTTCTAGTGTGTTTCTGAACGATTGGTCCAATTTGAACTATTTGCGGCATTTGCGGTTTTTTGCGGTCATTTGCGGCCAAAAGCCCAAAAGTACAGAAATTATTGAACTTTGGAAGGTCTAGGTATTTAAACATATTTAAACCAACATTCACGCGGGATCCTGATCTCATTGGAGACACTTTGAAGCCAACACTTGGCACAAAGTTATAGGCGCGCCCATACCTTTTCAGTGTGAACCCCAAGCGGCTACATAGAAAATACATAGAAAACACATGACAACACATGATAGTAAAAGACCGGACAGATTTACTAGGCAATTTCATGTTTTTTTTGAAATTAGTATCACCAGCAATTTTTTCGTGTAATAGCTTGCAATCACAAAGTTTCTTGATGATTCCCATGGTGCTGGCAACTTGCAAACTTTGGAAGGCTCAGCTACATCGCTGCTCACCTCAGGTTCCACCAGTTCCACCAGGCTCAGTTCCGGTTCCACTCATTCCACTCGTTCCACTCATTCCAGTCTCAGATGAAAGGGCTCACCTTTCTGATGACGCCTCGCCCCTTCGAGGCATGGTACAGGGTCGTGTAACCCAAATGGAACGGCAACCACGCGTACCTGGGCGATGGCTGTTGAAGGCTGTACTTGTCGCCAAATTGGCAAATTAGTTCAAGTCCTTGCACCTTATGCACAGTATGAACAATTTGTATAGGTGTTACCTCAGGTGTTTCTTCTCCAAAAACATTGGAAAACTAATGACTGATCGTAAGTTGCATGCATTTGGCAAGGCACTGAAAGAACTTCCCCAAGCTCTTGTGGAGGGAGATGGCGCTCTGCGCTGCCTGATCGTTCTTCTTGTCATCTTCTGGAGATTCGGACGAGGCCCACTTCAAGTAGTACCTCCGGTTAAAGAATGCCATGGTCCCACGCCATGCGCTGTATACTATAATAAACGGAAAAGGCAGTCATGTGGCAGTGGGTGGGTCTGGGAATGATATGGGGAAACTAACGTACCATCATTGAATCATGGGTTAAAGAAGTATAGACACTGCGTGACAAAAGAAGACTTAAAATGTGACAGCGTGACAGGGAAATATGAAGGTGAGCATGATAGCACAAGTGTGGTCATTTTCTGTTGCTATGTCAATGCTTGAAGGTCCATCCCGTAGTTGATTACCCTAGATGAGCCAAGAGACTCGCTGGCCATACCAGTCAAAGGAAGCGCCAGCATGAGGAGATAGAAGAAGCGCAAGCTCTGCGTCTCGATCATTTGCACCAGTTCTTAGTCGGGTACAAACTCAGATTACAAGCATTTACAACTGATCGTGGATTGACTGCATCCCATTACTTGCAAAATCATGCGCAAGGAATCCGAAACTGTATACAATGAGGTTGCCGCACTTGTTTTGATTGATCTCAAAGCTGATCATTGACGTGAGCTAATTTCCTTGACGGCAAAAATGTCCATCAACTGCTACATCTGCACAACTTCCTTGTAAAATGGTTTGAACTTGTGCGCGTTGCTGACAGGGTTGAGCTATGTCAAGCTGGAATATGCTGGAATACATGACCATGCAATACTGTACTAAAACCACACGCACAGCAACCACCCCATACTCCACACCAGTTTGCTGACATTCATCGCTCAGTGCAGTTCAGACTCTGTTTCCAGGAAAGCGCGGTGGAATTCCCGACCGCAAACGCGCCAAAGCCCGAACGAAAAGGCCAACCAACATTCCTTGCTCTGAGCTTATGCATGGCAGGCATGGCATGCATGGCATGCATGGTGTCAAAGGCTCCCAATGCATGACTTTTCTGGTAAATGCACAAAACGCTGCACATCGCTGCACAAATAAACTTTGAACGGCAGTTTGCACGGAAAGACTTGACTATGACTCAGCTTGGCCAAGCTTCCAATCCCAAGCTGCTTGTGAAGAATCAGCAGCTTCCTGCGAGCTGGCACATTTGAGCCCGTCTGTGTCATCACAAGCATGCATTTTCAGCAAATTGATACGAACCCAAACGGATTCCAAAGGTAGACCCTGGCACCGCTTCTGTGCCTCTCTTCATCTCTCTTCTGCCCAGTCCTCTTGTTTTGACCTTCTGAGAAAGAAGCTGCCTGCGCTGTGCCTAGTGCCCCGAAGATACCAACTGCCATCAGCAAATGCAAGTGACGCAAAGCACGGCTGTAGGTCAGCATGGACCTGGGTCCAAGAGCTTCGCTGACCGTCTGGTATGAAGAAAACATGCAAATGTCTGATATCTGCGAGCTACAAATGGACTACATTGGGTGATGATATCAGGAATCTTAGGTTTTAGGAATTAGGAAAAGCAACTTAACCAATGAAACAGTCTCAAAGAAAAACGGCAAGAAAGCATTTCAGCATATTGAACATATTGGAATGTAGTACTGTAGGACTATATACGACAATTGAGCACATCAGAAACCAAAAGCATATCATTGAGAAAAGAAAAGGAGCAATGTAGAATATGTTTATTGGACACTGTGAACAAAATATCGGTTTGCATGATTCCAATGTATTCCAATGATCTACATCTAAGAGGCAGAAACAAGCTGAGCTGTAAAGCATGCCCTGATTACGGCGTAAAGTTTGGGAGCATTTGCAAAGATATCAAAAACATTCAAAAACAACCTGAAATAGTCTAAAACGTTAGACTACACACACAGAGACAAACATGTCGCAAATGTACAGTATAGATCAGTATAGGTTCAATCCAATGAACCCAATGCTTCTCAGAGCCGGCTCAGCAAATTCATTGAGTAATAAACGCCACAAACGGATGGCATGACAAGCGTCAGTGGCTTCATATGATGCGAAGTTCGATAGATGTAGACTGTGGCAGAAACTATCCTTGGAGAAGACACTGCATCAATATGCGGCGATGCTGGTGTGAAATACTGCACGAAGAAAACAAGCATGCGAACAAGTGCAAAGATACATGAATGCTGACTTTGAGGCAGCAAGACCTGAACAATGGCAACTGCAACTGACCGGGCTCCATTGACAAGTAACCAAACCCCAGCAGAATATTTGGCTGCGATCATGATCAATCTGTGAAACATGAGGCCATACAATGCTATACATTCCATACATGCAGCGAAGTTGTTGCATAGCTGCTTCCAAGGTTCATAGCATCAAAAGCTTTGTATCTGATGTATCGAGCCAAATCCTAAGGTAGCCCAATTTGGCGCTTCAAAGGCGTGCAGCGTGCGGGACAGGAAAAGGAAGGCAATGCCGACGTGTCTTGATACAAACATATGTGCACCGGATCTGAGATCAAACAAGAACAACTCCAGGCGCTGAGGAGCTGAGTGACTAGTAGTGACTGCGTGTGAACACACAGTGGACACGCAAATTGGTTAAAACATTGTTGATCAAATATGATCAGATTCAAGGCTCAAAGGGTCCATTGACTCTTTTTATTTGCACACTTAAGTCCAGAACCGTCTGATGTCGTTTCACAATGTGAATGTTTACCAATGTTTACCATCATGTATCCATCATGTCTATTATGTTTATTTTCATGTCTGTCATTCCCACTGCTCTCCAGCATCTGATGAAAAATCAACCCAGGAACCGAGCCCTGATCCACACCAGAGGCGACTTCAGCCTTGGCTTCAGCGTCCCAGTCCAAATGCTCCGCTGGCAGCAAATCACCCACCAACAGCTCTTGGTCTCGGCGTACCTCAATGACCATGCCATGGCATCCTAACCACCCTAACCTCCCGCAAGCCTTCATGGATACAGGGTGACTGAAATGGACACATCTATCAGTAGATACTGGAAGATTTTGGTCTAGAAAATCCGGGCTTCAAACCATCCATTTTGCCCAAGGCATTTTGCCAAGCCATACCGAGAAACACGTGCTTTTTCTGAGTGCTCAAAGACTTCAAACTCTTTGGTGCAATCAGTGCCAGCCTTGAGGCTGCGGATCATGGCGGATCCATTACAGCAATGCTGGCAATGCTGGCAATGCACCAACTGAGGAGCAGGCCTTGGATGTCAGAATCTCATCTCCTCCAGGGTGGTTTCCCAACAGAGGCCGCAAATCATAGACTCGATTGTGGATGATCATGAGGGGCCTCAGGAAGGCGTAGCAAAGTGCCAATCTGAAAGTCGTATGTCTGCTTCCCCGCAACTGTGCTGCAACTTGCCTCCATTTCATGAGCATAACAAATATGGTGGATGTTGTGGACTTTGGTAACGAAATGTCCGGAGGCCAAGCAGCTCTTCCGGACCTGTCTTCTTTGCCACTTCTGCGCGTGAGAAAAACGGAAACTCCTGAAAAACGTGGAGTTGGAGTGAAACTTCAAAGTGAGTCACTGGTTTGTGACTTCAGCATTTGGAGCATATCGCAGCCACCTAAGGACCTAAACAAACCAAAATAGAGTTCGTTCTTAGCTTTGCACGGCGTTTTCGTCCAAAACTGTGTATATAAATTCAGTGAAGGTCCTACGGTCCAAAACTTGTACCAAGTCATACCAATCACAAACAGTCACATCTTTTAGAACAATCGCAAACATAATCAGAAAATCCCAAACGCCTTGCCAGCGGTGATGTCTGCAAGTTTCCTGGGGTGCAGTGGAGGCAATGAAGACGTGTTTGCGCCCGTTACGCAATAGGACATAAAGCACAACAAACAAATTTTAACAAATACGCATACTGCAAAAAAATACATATACACATAAATCTAGTGGCATGTAACATGCGTGATAACACCTAACAAGTAGAATGAAATGAATGAACATATGATAACTTAACAGTCAACAACACATAGGCATTAAAAAAACACATAAAATAATGGGCACAAAACTGCGCATGAAAACGAACCATGAAAAAACTAATTCAACAAAATACTAGACTGACACAAATACAAATGACAAACTTAAAACCATGCAATACTATGTGCATGACAATATGCATGCAAAAGATACATCAACAACATAGCAATGTAATCTAGCAGCAATAACTTAATTAGTGATTTGACAATGGCATGTACAGCGATATCCGCCGACCCCAGCCAGTTGCAGGGGGAGCGCGCCCGAGAAAAAGTGGCTTTGCGGGGACTTTGGCGGCCCAGCAGCATGACCCTTCCCGGTGCCCTAGGCTGCCCTTAAACGCGACGCGCCTTTGGCCACCTGCCGGCCAGAGGCTTTTGCTGCATTTTGCAGGATTCTGGGCGCTTTCCAAGAACTTTTCTAGTGGCTGCAGAAAGCGACGTTAGGCAGTAGCCTCCCTCTAAATGCCTCGCAGCGCCCTTACCAGAGGCTTTTGCTGCATTTTGCAGGATTCTGGGCGCTTTCCAAGAATTTGTCTCGTGGCTTCAGAAAGCGACGTTAGGCAGTAGCCGCCCTTCAAATGCCTCGCAGCGCCCTTGCCAGAGGCTTTTGCTGCATTTTGCAGGATTCTGGGCGCTTTCCAAGAACTTTTCTAGTGTCTGCAGAAAGCGACGTTAGGCAGTAGCCTCCCTCCAAATGCCTCGCAGCGCCCTTACCAGAGGCTTTTGCTGCATTTTGCAGGATTCTGGGCGCTTTCCAAGAACTTTTCTAGTGGCTTCAGAAAGCGACGTTAGGCAGTAGCCTCCCTTCAAATGCCTCGCAGCGCCCTTACCAGAGGCTTTTGCTGCATTTTGCAGGATTCTGGGCGCTTTCCAAGAACTTTTCTAGTGGCTTCAGAAAGCGACGTTAGGCAGTCGCCTCCCTCCAAATGCCTCGCAGTGCCCTTACCAGAGGCTTTTGCTGCATTTTGCAGGATTCTGGGCGCTTTCCAAGAACTTGTCTCGTGGCTTCAGAAAGCGACGTTAGGCAGTAGCCTCCCTTCAAATGCCTCGCAGCGCCCTTACCAGAGGCTTTTGCTGCATTTTGGAGGATTCTGGGCGCTTTCCAAGAACTTTTCTAGTGGCTGCAGAAAGCGACGTTAGGCAGTAGCCTCCCTTCCAAATGCCTCGCAGCGCCCTTACCAGAGGCTTTCGCTGCATTTTGCAGGATTCTGAGCGCTTTCCAAGAACTTTTCTAGTGGCTTCAGAAAGCGACGTTAGGCAGTAGCCTCCCTTCAAATGCCTCGCAGCGCCCTTACCAGAGGCTTTTGCTGCATTTTGCAAGATTCTGGGCGCTTTCCAAGAAATTTTCTAGTGGCTTCAGAAAGCGACGTTAGGCAGTAGCCTCCCTCCAAATGCCTCGCAGCGCCCTTACCAGAGGCTTTTGCTGCATTTTGCAGGATTCTGGGCGCTTTCCAAGAATTTGTCTCGTGGCTTCAGAAAGCGACGTTAGGCAGTAGCCGCCCTTCAAATGCCTCGCAGCGCCCTTACCAGAGGCTTTTGCTGCATTTTGCAGGATTCTGGGCGCTTTCCAAGAACTTTTCTAGTGGCTTCAGAAAGCGACGTTAGGCAGTAGCCGCCCTTCAAATGCCTCGCAGCGCCCTTACCAGAGGCTTTTGCTGCATTTTGCAGGATTCTGGGCGCTTTCCAAGAAAGCGACGTTAGGCAGTAGCCTCCCTCCAAATGCCTCGCAGCGCCCTTACCAGATGCTTTTGCTGCATTTTGCAGGATTCTGGGCGCTTTCCAAGAACTTTTAGCCTCCCTTCAAATGCCTCGCAGCGCCCTTACCAGAGGCTTTTGCTGCATTTTGCAAGATTCTGGGCGCTCTCAAGAACTTTTCTAGTGGCTTCAGGAAACGACGTTAGGCAGTCGCCTCCCTCCAAATGCCTCGCAGCGCCCTTACCAGAGGCTTTTGCTACATTTTGCAGGATTCTGGGCGCTTTCCAAGAACTTGTCTCGTGGCTTCAGAAAGCGACGTTAGGCAGTAGCCGCCCTTCAAATGCCTCGCAGCGCCCTTGCCAGAGGCTTTTGCTGCATTTTGCAGGATTCTGGGCGCTTTCCAAGAACTTTTCTAGTGGCTGCAGAAAGCGACGTTAGGCAGTAGCCTCCCTCCAAATGCCTCGCAGCGCCCTTACCAGAGGCTTCTGCTGCATTTTGCAGGATTCTGGGCGCTTTCCAAGAACTTTTCTAGTGGCTGCAGAAAGCGACGTTAGGCAGTAGCCTCCCTCCAAATGCCTCGCAGCGCCCTTACCAGAGGCTTTTGCTGCATTTTGCAAGATTCTGGGCGCTTTCCAAGAACTTGTCTCGTGGCTTCAGAAAGCGACGTTAGGCAGTAGCCGCCCTTCAAATGCCTCGCAGCGCCCTTACCAGAGGCTTTTGCTGCATTTTGCAGGATTCTGGGCGCTTTCCAAGAACTTTTCTAGTGGCTTCAGAAAGCGACGTTAGGCAGTAGCCTCCCTTCAAATGCCTCGCAGCGCCCTTACCAGAGGCTTTTGCTGCATTTTGCAAGATTCTGGGCGCTCTCAAGAACTTGTCTAGTGGCTTCAGAAAGCGACGTTAGGCAGTTAGGCCTCCCTCAAATGCCTCGCAGCGCCCTTACCAGAGGCTTTTGCTGCATTTTGCAGGATTCTGGGCGCTTTCCAAGAACTTTTCTAGTGGCTTCAGAAAGCGACGTTAGGCAGTAGCCGCCCTTCAAATGTCTCGCAGCGCCCTTACCAGAGGCTTTTGCTGCATTTTGCAAGATTCTGGGCGCTTTCGAAGAACTTTTCTAGTGGCTTCAGAAAGCGACGTTAGGCAGTAGCCGCCCTTCAAATGCCTCGCAGCGCCCTTGCCAGATGCTTTTGCTGCATTTTGCAGGATTCTGGGCGCTTTCCAAGAACTTTTCTAGTGGCTTCAGAAAGCGACGTTAAGCAGTAGCCTCCCTCCAAATGCCTCGCAGCGCGCTTACCAGAGGCTTTTGCTGCATTTTGCAGGATTCTGGGCGCTTTCCAAGAACTTTTCTCGTGGCTTCAGAAAGCGACGTTAGGCAGTAGCCTCCCTTCAAATGCCTCGCAGCGCCCTTACCAGAGGCTTTTGCTGCATTTTGCAGGATTCTGGGCGCTTTCCAAGAACTTTTCTAGTGGCTGCAGAAAGCGACGTTAGGCAGTAGCCTCCCTTCAAATGCCTCGCAGCGCCCTTCCCAGAGGCTTTTGCTGCATTTTGCAAGATTCTGGGCGCTGTCCAAGAACTTTTCTGGTGGCTTCAGAAAGCGACGTTAGGCAGTAGCCTGCCTTCAAATGCCTCGCAGCGCCCTCACCATATAGGCGCTTGCTGCGTTTTGGAGGATTCTGGGCGCTTTCCAAGAACTTTTCTAGTGGCTGCAGAAAGCGACGTTAGGCAGTAGCCTCCCTTCAAATGCCTCGCAGCGCCCTTACCAGAGGCTTTTGCTGCATTTTGCAGGATTCTGGGCGCTTTCATTTCCAAGAACTTTTCTAGTGGCTTCAGAAAGCGACGTTAGGCAGTCGCCTCCCTCCAAATGCCTCGCAGTGCCCTTACCAGAGGCTTTTGCTGCATTTTGCAGGATTCTGGGCGCTTTCCAAGAACTTGTCTCGTGGCTTCAGAAAGCGACGTTAGGCAGTAGCCGCCCTTCAAATGCCTCGTAGCGCCCTTGCCAGAGGCTTTTGCTGCATTTTGCAGGATTCTGGGCGCTTTCCAAGAACTTTTCTAGTGGCTGCAGAAAGCGACGTTAGGCAGTAGCCTCCCTCCAAATGCCTCGCAGCGCCCTTACCAGAGGCTTTTGCTGCATTTTGCAGGATTCTGGGCGCTTTCCAAGAACTTTTCTAGTGGCTGCAGAAAGCGACGTTAGGCAGTAGCCGCCCTTCAAATGCCTCGCAGCGCCCTTACCAGAGGCTTTTGCTGCATTTTGCAGGATTCTGGGCGCTTTCCAAGAGCTTTTCTAGTGGCTTCAGAAAGCGACGTTAGGCAGTAGCCGCCCTTCAAATGCCTCGCAGCGCCCTTACCAGAGGCTTTTGCTGCATTTTGCAGGATTCTGGGCGCTTTCCAAGAGCTTTTCTAGTGGCTTCAGAAAGCGACGTTAGGCAGTAGCCCTTACCATAGGCCTTTTGCTGCATTTTGCAGGATTCTGGGCCTTTCCAAGAACTTTCTAGTGGCTGCAGAAAAGCGACGTTAGGCAGTAGCCTCCTTCCAAATGCCTCGCAGCGCCCTTACCAGAGGCTTTTGCTGCATTTTGCAGGATTCTGGGCGCTTTCCAAGAACTTGTCTCGTGGCTTCAGAAAGCGACGTTAGGCAGTAGCCGCCCTTCAAATGCCTCGCAGCGCCCTTGCCAGAGGCTTTTGCTGCATTTTGCAGGATTCTGGGCGCTTTCCAAGAACTTTTCTAGTGTCTGCAGAAAGCGACGTTAGGCAGTAGCCTCCCTCCAAATGCCTCGCAGCGCCCTTACCAGAGGCTTTTGCTGCATTTTGCAGGATTCTGGGCGCTTTCCAAGAATTTGTCTCGTGGCTTCAGAAAGCGACGTTAGGCAGTAGCCGCCCTTCAAATGCCTCGCAGCGCCCTTACCAGAGGCTTTTGCTGCATTTTGCAGGATTCTGGGCGCTTTCCAAGAAAGCGACGTTAGGCAGTAGCCTCCCTCCAAATGCCTCGCAGCGCCCTTACCAGATGCTTTTGCTGCATTTTGCAGGATTCTGGGCGCTTTCCAAGAACTTTTAGCCTCCCTTCAAATGCCTCGCAGCGCCCTTACCAGAGGCTTTTGCTGCATTTTGCAAGATTCTGGGCGCTCTCAAGAACTTTTCTAGTGGCTTCAGGAAACGACGTTAGGCAGTCGCCTCCCTCCAAATGCCTCGCAGCGCCCTTACCAGAGGCTTTTGCTACATTTTGCAGGATTCTGGGCGCTTTCCAAGAACTTGTCTCGTGGCTTCAGAAAGCGACGTTAGGCAGTAGCCGCCCTTCAAATGCCTCGCAGCGCCCTTGCCAGAGGCTTTTGGTGCATTTTGCAGGATTCTGGGCGCTTTCCAAGAACTTTTCTGGTGGCTGCAGAAAGCGACGTTAGGCAGTAGCCTCCCTCCAAATGCCTCGCAGCGCCCTTACCAGAGGCTTTTGCTGCATTTTGCAAGATTCTGGGCGCTTTCCAAGAACTTGTCTCGTGGCTTCAGCAAGCGACGTTAGGCAGTAGCCGCCCTTCAAATGCCTCGCAGCGCCCTTACCAGAGGCTTTTGCTGCATTTTGCAGGATTCTGGGCGCTTTCCAAGAACTTTTCTAGTGGCTGCAGAAAGCGACGTTAGGCAGTAGCCTCCCTCCAAATGCCTCGCAGCGCCCTTACCAGAGGCTTTTGCTGCATTTTGCAGGCTTCTGGGCGCTTTCCAAGAACTTTTCTAGTGGCTTCAGAAAGCGACGTTAGGCAGTAGCCTCCCTCCAAATCCCTCGCAGCGACCTTACCAGATGCTTTTGCTGCATTTTGCAGGCTTCTGGGCGCTTTCCAAGAACTTTTCTAGTGGCTTCAGAAAGCGACGTTAAGCAGTAGCCTCCCTTCAAATCCCTCGCAGGGCCCTTACCAGAGGCTTTTGCTGCATTTTGCAGGCTTCTGGGCGCTTTCCAAGAACTTTTCTAGTGGCTTCAGAAAGCGACGTTAGGCAGTAGCCTCCCTTCAAATCCCTCGCAGCGCCCTTACCAGAGGCTTTTGCTGCATTTTGCAAGCTTCTGGGCGCTTTCCAAGAACTTTTCTAGTGGCTTCAGAAAGCGACGTTAGGCAGTAGCCTCCCTCCAAATCCCTCGCAGCGCCCTTAGCAGAGGCTTTTGCTGCATTTTGCAGGCTTCTGGGCGCTTTCCAAGAACTTTTCTCGTGGCTTCAGAAAGCGACGTTAGGCAGTAGCCTCCCTTCAAATCCCTCGCAGCGCCCTTAGCAGAGACTTTTGCTGCATTTTGCAAGCTTCTGGGCGCTTTCCAAGAACTTTTCTAGTGGCTTCAGAAAGCGACGTTGACTAGCCCTTCAAAGCCCTCCGCATCGCCCCTTACCAAGCTTTTGCTGCCTTTTGCAGGGCTTTCTGCCTTTCCACGCACTTTTCTAGTGGCTTCAAAGCGACGTTTAGGAGTACCTCCCTTCAAATCCCTTCGCACGCCCTTAGCAGAGCTTTTGCTGCCTTTTGCAAGCTTCTGGGCGCTGTTCCAAGAACGTTTCTATGCATCAGAACTGCGCGACGTTAGGCAGTAGCATCCCTTCAAATCCGTCGCAGCGCCCTTACCAGGATCTTTTGCTGCATTTTGCATCTTCGGTCGGCTTTCCCAGAAACTTCTCTAGGGCTTCAAAACGACGTTAGGCAGTAGCCTCCCTCAAATCCCTCGCAGCTCCCTTACCATAGGCTTTTGCTCATTTGGCAGCTTCTGCGCTTTCCAAGACCTTTTCTAGTGGCTTCAGAAAGCGACGTTAGGCAGTAGCCTCCCTCCAAATCCCTCGCAGCGCCCTTAGCAGAGGCTTTTGCTGCATTTTGCAGGCTTCTGGGCGCTTTCCAAGAACTTTTCTCGTGGCTTCAGAAAGCGACGTTAGGCAGTAGCCTCCCTTCAAATCCCTCGCAGCGCCCTTAGCAGAGACTTTTGCTGCATTTTGCAAGCTTCTGGGCGCTTTCCAAGAACTTTTCTAGTGGCTTCAGAAAGCGACGTTAGGCAGTAGCCTCCCTCCAAATCCTTCGCAGCGCCCTTAGCAGAGGCTTTTGCTGCATTTTGCAGGCTTCTGGGCGCTTTCCAAGAACTTTTCTCGTGGCTTCAGAAAGCGACGTTAGGCAGTAGCCTCCCTTCAAATCCCTCGCAGCGCCCTTAGCAGAGGCTTTTGCTGCATTTTGCAGGCTTCTGGGCGCTCTCCAAGAACTTTTCAAGTGGCTTCAGAAAGCGACGTTAGGCAGTAGCCTCCCTCCAAATCCTTCGCAGCGCCCTTACCAGAAGCTTTTGCTCCATTTTGCAAGCTTCTGGGCGCTTTCCAAGAACTTTTCTAGTGGCTTCAGAAAGCGACGTTAGGCAGTAGCCTCCCTCCAAATCTTTCGCAACGCCCTTACCAGAAGCTTTTGCTGCATTTTGCAGGCTTCTGGGCGCTTTCCAAGCACTTTTCTAGTGGCTTCAGAAAGCGACGTTAGGCAGTAGCCTCCCTTCAAATCCCTCGCAGCGCCCTTACCAGAGGCTTTTGCTGCATTTTGCAGGCTTTCTGGGCTCTTTCCAAGCACTTTTCTAGTGGCTTCAGCAGCGGACGGTTGCGAGCCCCCTCCAAAGCCTTCGCAGCGCCCTTCCCAGGAGCTTTTGCTCCATTTTGCAAGCTTCTGGGCGCTTTCCAAGAACTTTTCTAGTGGCTTCAGAAAGCGACGTTAGGCAGTAGCCTCCCTTCAAATCCCTCGCAGCGCCCTTACCAGAGGCTTTTGCTGCATTTTGCAAGCTTCTGGGCGCTTTCCAAGAACTTTTCTAGTGGCTTCAGAAAGCGACGTTAGGCAGTAGCCTCCCTCCAAATCCCTCGCAGCGCCCTTAGCAGAGGCTTTTGCTGCATTTTGCAGGCTTCTGGGCGCTTTCCAAGAACTTTTCTCGTGGCTTCAGAAAGCGACGTTAGGCAGTAGCCTCCCTTCAAATCCCTCGCAGCGCCCTTAGCAGAGACTTTTGCTGCATTTTGCAAGCTTCTGGGCGCTTTCCAAGAACTTTTCTAGTGGCTTCAGAAAGCGACGTTAGGCAGTAGCCTCCCTCCAAATCCTTCGCAGCGCCCTTAGCAGAGGCTTTTGCTGCATTTTGCAGGCTTCTGGGCGCTTTCCAAGAACTTTTCTCGTGGCTTCAGAAAGCGACGTTAGGCAGTAGCCTCCCTTCAAATCCCTCGCAGCGCCCTTAGCAGAGGCTTTTGCTGCATTTTGCAGGCTTCTGGGCGCTCTCCAAGAACTTTTCAAGTGGCTTCAGAAAGCGACGTTAGGCAGTAGCCTCCCTCCAAATCCTTCGCAGCGCCCTTACCAGGAGGTCTTTTGCTGCTTTTGCAGCTCTGGGCGCTTTCCACGAAACTTTTCTAGTGGCTTTCAGAAAGCGAGCGTTAGGCAGTACCTCCCTTCAAAATCCTTCGCACGCGCCCTTTACCAGGACTTTTTGCTGCATTTTGCAACTTCTGCGGGCGCTTTCCAAGAACGTTTCTATGGCTTCAGAACGGACGTTAGGCAGTAGCCCCCTTTAATCCCTCGCAGCGCCCTTACCAGAGGCTTTTGCTGCATTTTGCAAGCTTCTGGGCGCTTTCCAAGAACTTTTCTAGTGGCTTCAGAAAGCGACGTTAGGCAGTAGCCTCCCTCCAAATCCCTCGCAGCGCCCTTAGCAGAGGCTTTTGCTGCATTTTGCAGGCTTCTGGGCGCTTTCCAAGAACTTTTCTCGTGGCTTCAGAAAGCGACGTTAGGCAGTAGCCTCCCTTCAAATCCCTCGCAGCGCCCTTAGCAGAGACTTTTGCTGCATTTTGCAAGCTTCTGGGCGCTTTCCAAGAACTTTTCTAGTGGCTTCAGAAAGCGACGTTAGGCAGTAGCCTCCCTCCAAATCCTTCGCAGCGCCCTTAGCAGAGGCTTTTGCTGCATTTTGCAGGCTTCTGGGCGCTTTCCAAGAACTTTTCTCGTGGCTTCAGAAAGCGACGTTAGGCAGTAGCCTCCCTTCAAATCCCTCGCAGCGCCCTTAGCAGAGGCTTTTGCTGCATTTTGCAGGCTTCTGGGCGCTCTCCAAGAACTTTTCAAGTGGCTTCAGAAAGCGACGTTAGGCAGTAGCCTCCCTCCAAATCCTTCGCAGCGCCCTTACCAGAAGCTTTTTACCAGAGGCTTTTGCTGCATTTTGCAGGCTTCTGGGCGCTTTCCAAGAACTTTTCTAGTGGCTTCAGAAAGCGACGTTAGGCAGTAGCCTCCCTTCAAATCCCTCGTTGATCTTTTGCCATCTGCTGAGACAGAGCAAGCCATGCCACCTGGAACCCTTCATCATTAAATATTTGTTGAGCAATCTTCAATATGCAGGTCATAACCAGACTTCCTGACATTCAACAAAGGAACAGACCCGCTGGGTCCTTGGGTGCCTGCTGTTGCGACTGCTTCGTCTGCAACATCAGGTTCACCTCCCTCTTTTTTTGTCCGGGGTCGGCGGCAGGGGCGGCAGCCCTTAAATCCGGCGACGCCTCGCCGTGTAGTGTGGGGAAGCTAAGCATAGCTTTAGCTACCCGGGGGCGCGCCCCTGCCGCCGACCCTCCCCAAAAATCCTTTAGCCTGGTGGGGTTTTCACGTTTTTCGGGGTCTGGGGTGGACAAAAAGAGGGTAAAATTTGAAGATGCGTTTTGGAGGTCCCAAAAATCGGAAAAAAGTACCGTTTTGACACATTTTTCGGACGATTTTTCGCTTTTCGGAAGTCACAAAATGCTGTAAATTACAACATTTTTGCGTTTTAACGTCGTTGGCGGGAGCCATGCAAAAACGCAGAAAATGCTGTAAATACCAATACTTTTTGGACCCGAGATGCACAAAACACTGCAAATACCAGTGTTTTTGAAAGCCAAGCAAAAAAACATTGTAAATTACAGCATTTTTGGCGGGTTGATCGCAAAAAATGCTGGTATTTACAATGTTTCTGCAATTTCAAGCAAACGTGGAAGGCACGAAACACTGTAAATAGCGGTGTTTTGGCAACTTTTGGACGCCGAAACGCTGGTATTTACGCAGTTTTTTGCTTGTGACGGGGCCACTCCCCTGTAAATTATAGCATTTTTTGCACTTTTTGAACCGATTTTTTGTCTTGATGAATGCAAAAAACGCTGGTATTTACACGTTTTTCAAAAAATCGAAGATCGTGATGTGAACGAAACTCTGTAAATAAGAGTGTTTTAGCCACTTTCGGGGACTAAAACTGTGGTATTTACACGGGTTCTTACCATCTCACAGCACAAAATGCTGTAAATTACAACACTAGGCATAGGCCAACATAGCCTCAAGATGGGCCAACATAGCCCCAAGATGGGCCAACATAGCCCCAAGATAGGCCGCCGACCCTCAGCATGTCATGTTCGCAAGTTCAGATGACATCCCCCTCTCTCTTTCCCTCCCCCGACCCCTACCGGCGTCGCCGGTGTGCGAAGCTCTACAATAATATATGTATACCGTATACCGTATACCTATTAAAGTCCTACCATTGCTGTTATTTACTATTATCTATGTTTCAATTATCATTATTATACTCATGAGTATCATCAGGGAAATCACATGATTATTCTCATTATGAGTGTATTATCATTGGATATGCTTATTATACTCTGGTAGACAGGTCATCTCCACACTGCTCAGATTTGTTCAAAAAAATCGAGCCGCTGGAAACATCTGGAAACTGCTATCTCCAGCTCCAAAATTGTGGAAAAACCAGCTGTTTTTGTTGCTTAACAGTAAAACACTGTAAAACATGTGCCCCAAGGCAATTTTGCTCAAGCTCCCTGGCCAAGAAAATCATCATGGGAAGGTTGTGGCACGGCAGAGCACCTCGTTCAAGCTTTTGAGAATGGGCAGCAGGTATGCGGTGGTCCTTAGTGTGGTCCCCGAGCTGCACACATCCAACTTGAGGGTGCATAATGCTGAGCCTCATATTCCTTCACAAGATCGTACTTGAAGATTCACACCCAGCCTTCACCAAAGGGATCCAAATGGCTTATCTAGTCATTATTGGTACTATCCCTGCACTCAGAAAAGTCTAGTAAGGTGCAATATCCGGATTGTGTTCACGGTTGCACCTATAGAATCTTATTGACACTCGCTTAACCTTAGTTCGGTCAAAATCTTTGGAGTAAATGTCGCGAAGGTGCTACACCCAAAACCACACCATTCCATCCACTGGTTCATCATCACAATCCCTACTCAAAAGGTCAAAAAAATGAGGTATCCCAAGTTGGTTGGTTATAAACTATTCCCATAATATCCTCGTTTATTTTTACAAAATCCACACAGTTGATGGTCAAATCCCCTGTTTTCGACTTAAGACTATGGTTGGTTATTTACCCCATCGCTTTTTATGCTTACTTAGCTTAGTTCTATAGTATATATATTTATGCTATATATATATATACATACATACATACATTACTATATATCACACATGTTTCCCATATTTTCCCCAATTTTCCCGATGAAATTGCCATACAATGGAGCATACTTCATGGATCCTCATGGTACATTCCATTTCGAGGCAAAGCCATGCGACTTGCCGGAGCCGGTGAAAGCTGAAGCCATGAAGTCGTGCCCATCTGGCAGAGGGGTTCATATAATGGGATTGAATACGGATGTAATGGGATTTAATGGTGGTTTAATAGAACTGTAATCCCTATGTTATGTATATACAACGGGATATTGGGGGATATCCAACCTATCTCAACATTGCAAAGTTTCAGACAGGAAAAAGATCCGAATCGGATGTTTCTTAAAATTGGGAACCATCACGC
This sequence comes from Cladocopium goreaui, assembly GCA_947184155.2. Lineage (NCBI taxonomy): Eukaryota > Dinophyceae > Suessiales > Symbiodiniaceae > Cladocopium > Cladocopium goreaui. The sequence goes on along the minus strand of CAMXCT020001624.1, from coordinate 362,279 downwards.
AATACAAAGGATGGGATGGAACCAAGCAAGCAAGAAAGCAGTAATGAATCTAATGAGATGTAATGAGTATGAGTGTCCCCAAAAACGATAGAAGAGCTCCTACTAATTATGTACTCTTCTCTCCTGAAATCACTGCTATTAGGGCTTAATTCTTTTTGTCTTGATCCAGGTCATGAAACATCGATGCAATCAATGAGATTCAGAATGTCCAATCAGAAACCATCAATGGTGTGTTTGAGGCTCCAAGGTCAAAATTCACAATTCACAATTCACGTGGGTGACAAGCAAAAACATATACTATGAAACATGCTTATTTTATAGGTTATTTAGGTCTGAAAAGGGAGTATACCGTATACCCCCAAAAAAAATGCCATTTGAATAGGTCAAATTCGATGGGGATCATCCTGGATGGAACATAACTCAAAGCACCAATGGATTGGTTGGAAAATCTCCAGGAAAGCACAGCTTTTCCAATAAAATATAGAAGGGGGATTCCCTAAACCAGAAATTTTCCAGATTTTTTCCAATATAATATAGAAATTTCCAGTTTCAATTTTCCCTTAAACCAATCCCTGTGGCCAACAAACCTCGCATCAGTGGCAGAGAGCATTGCTGCACGGGCGTCAAATAAAAGAAACCGCGACGAGCCAAGGCCGCCTGGCCAGGTGCCATCGGTGCAAAATCGATGATTCTGTGGTGCAGTCAGTCACATCTTAAACTCACAAAACATGACAGAAATCTCTGGGACAACTTCAAAACTGATCAAACAGTCTGGACCGACTGGGATAATTACTTTTATTCAACAGAAATCCGTTCAAATGGTGATTCTTTTCACATATAAAAAGCAGTGATTGGGCTAGTCCACCTTTTGGCATATGGTGGTTCCAAAAAATGGCGAATCTTTAGATACTGATGCCCCTCCCAACGAAGATCTTCAGCTCTGGCAATAGATAAGCAGTATAAGGAATGTACAAGGAGTACAGTTAGTAAAGATGGCCATATGGCAAAGGTAAGCAATAAACGACCTACCTTGAATAGTTCTCATCCACCTAATATGAATGCAGTTTTTTCCACGCCATGCCATGGTCCCCTTTCGACGTGTACATCCCCTACATCCACCATGGTATCCCCATTGGTTTCTGGGGCGCACCTGCAGGAAGGGCGGGTAGCCGAACTCCTCCACCGCCTCTTGGAACGTGGAATACTGCGAAACCTGGGTCGAGCGCCCCACATGAACGAAGCAGAATGGGACATGGAGCTGACCAAATGCGGGTGATATAATATGATTAAGATGACATAACATAGTCATGCATATCTATTATGTATTTGATATACGTACAGTATACTATGAATCAACATCGATAAAGCAAAATAAGGAGGTCCTCTGCAACTTATTTTACCCTGAATTTGGTATTATGGGAGACCAGCCATCAACCAAATAGATTACTAGATGGTCTCTCTTAGTGGATTAACACTCTATTCAAGCGTTGCACAATTGGCAACTTGGAATCCAAAACAACCAGACATGAGTACTTTCCAACATGGGGGGTACCCTCAACTTATGGTTGCTTCAATAACAAACAAGTGTAATTTTGGATCTGGGGTATCAATGATGGCGGTTCCTGACGATTCCATTTTTGATGCAGCGAAACTGAGCTCTGCGTTTCTGGTAGTTCGGGGTTCCTGCCGTTGATGTCATATACGGTGTGTTTCTCTAAATCGGACCAAACAAATACAATGGAACCCCTGAACAAAATTGACGAACTGTGGATCATTCTGGTAGTTTTGGTGGTCCCCAATTTTCACAAACGTTCCATGGGGTCTGTTGGTCAATCATAATTTTCCCCCGTGAAGATAGGGCAACTGTGCGGTATCCAAGCAGCCTTCATGGGTTCGCCATTAGTACCTTAAGCCAACAGGCGGTGACTACCCTCTGGGCTCTGCACTCATGGGGAATTAACATGTGCTCAATCACCATGATTTATTCCAGTGATATATATATATATATGTATGTATATATATATATAATTATATATATATATTGGAAAAACTCAAGTTACATAAATATAAAACAACATATACATATATTGCACATCAAAGGCCGGGGAAACCTCAAGTCTCAACAAGCCAACAATGCAATCAAATGAGGGATCTTCCATCCCTATATTTATTTATTGGAGGATTTCCTTTCTTGAAATTAATTTATCACGTAAGCTAGTTTGGAATGAAAGAGGGGGAGAATGGATCCAAGCACTCTCAGAGAAGTTCATATGGACCCGGTTCAGACAAAGCAACTTACCCTCTGGTAATTTAACATAGCTATTGAAAATGGCAATTTAATGTAATTTATAGTGAGTTTTCCCATTAAAAATTGTCATTTTCCATAGTTACGTTAGTTTACCAGAGGGTAAATGATGGATAGGAGAGAGCTCCAGGTTCGGCCATCTGTGGGGTCGTCTCAATGGGTATGGGTCAAAAAATGACCAGTTCACATTGCCCACATTTGACGGTTGATGTTCGGTCTTGACTTGTGATAATCTATACCCTCTGGTAAACATACAAAAAGCTATTGAACATGGCCATAGAAATAGTGGATTTACCCATTAAAAATGGTGATTTTCCATATAGTTACGTTAGTTTACCAGAGGGTATGTTTGAGGCTACCAAATGACAAGGCCATTGCATCGCATGATAGGCAAATCTCCCATCATTCTTGGTTGCGTTTGCTGTTTAGAACTGAAACTGTTGAGGACTACAGCTACAAAATACCAACATCATTTAAGCTCGTTCTATCCCCATTTCTGTGGGATAAATTTCCCTGAAAGCTTGGCAAAATCACTCTATCTTTACTGTAGCCAAAGGTGCCCATGATGATGGCTTCTGTGCCATAAGCCTTCCTGAAGCTCGTCTCCTGACACATTTGTGTCAGGCGGCTGTCCCAAAACAGAAACAACATTCCCAATATAGATTCCCCAAACGGTGGATTAACATGGATTAACCGATGCTGAAAAAATAGAGAATCCATAAGAATCCTCAAAACATATTGTTTAACAACATCTTCAAAAAAAACATCGGCCAATCCAAAAGAATTTCATCCACCACGCCTGATCCATGACATCCTCGTCCTCCTTGGGCGGCGGCTCCAAGGAAGGCAGCGGCGAAGGCAGCTCAGCGGCCAACTTTTCGCGGGGTTGGTTGCCAGCGCCTAACGTGGCAGGGGACGCCATTGGAAATGGAGAGTTTTCGTGGAGCTTTTCATAGGATGTCCCAGGGGGGTTTCCATGGGACTTGAAGCATCAACAATAGAGATTGGGATTAAACATAATGATTTAGTGGATGATGGAAAAAAAAAAAACATTTTCTATCCGTTTCTTTTTCCAAAAGATGAGTTGGAAAAAGATGGCGACTGATCCTGGACTCAAATGTTGTGGCCACCCTATGCTATGTTTATGCGAGGTGCTGTAAGCTCCTGGATGTGTGGGTGTGTGTGTGTATGTGTTTGAACATGCGGAACTACAACACTTGTCTTACTTGCAAGTTCTGTCATATCTTCCGTGTTTCATTGTGTATACATTGGTACGAAGTTGTAATGCGTGTCAAGTACATTTAACATATCATTTGAGTATGAGAGAACGACACGCATACCTATACGATATATATACCCATTGTGTATGCTATATTCTAGTATATTCTATTCGTATTCTATTCGTATATGTACACACCCCAACAGCTAAACTGCCACGGATGGCTCCCTTCACCGACGTCCCCGCCTTTGGTGGGATTCTTCTGCTCCTCCCAAAAGGCCCATGACCTTGGGAGACGTCCGACGAACAAGCCATGAGGAAAATGCCGGAGCGTCTCGAAATTGTGGAAGATGTGTTTACATTAACAAAAAATAATGAGAATCCACACTGAAAATAGAACAACCAAACATATCTAGAGCTCAACCACACTGAAAATAGAAAAACAAAACATATTTTGGAACACAGGGACGATTGAAAAAAAACACATATTATGAGATCATGATCAAAACATTGTCATGGTGTATTTTGGTATGGTCATCCGGACACCACTGGGAATTGCTTAAAACAGGTACGGAAATCCCCATCAACAGATTGATGACCATCCTCCAATATGGACAGGCCCAAGTTTTGGCCATGGCCATGGCACATATCGGACATCGCTAACCAGCAACTGATTCAGGTTTTCCGGTGAAACGCAGTCCGTTTAAGTCAATTCTGGGGGTGAAGAGTTTGATGGAGATGTATACAAGTGACCCCTCGAGGGACGAAAATCATTGTGGAATTCTTTTGTGACTCTGGACATGCATTAGTGGAAATGGGGTTCACAGTGCCCAAACCTCTATCCACATCTTCAGGGTCAGCATCCGTCAGACATGGTCAAGTCCCGACTCTCGCTAGTGAACATCCCAAGCCAATAGTTTGTATCCTCACAGTTTTTGCTCATGAGACCAGGTTTGATACCTCATTGTAGCTTGTTCACATTGTTGTTCTCAGCTAGATCATCCCCCCAATTATTAGTATTATCAGCTACATCATTCTCCTTGTTTTGAGTTGAAACTTGAAACATTACAAAACAACATGTTCATTCATAGCTTTTGATGCTTTTTGCAGTACCGGATTTAGTCGTTGGTTGTCGCCCACTATTGTTGGGCGTACCCTGGGGTACCCCTACTGAATTGGTATATTTCACCAAGCTGAAATGTTCGACACATAGAAATTCCGTGAAACCGGCTTGGTGCGTAAATACAGCATCTTTCACCAGTGTAAGTGATACTACATCCTGACTTTAGTTCTGATGTCCCTGCCTATGGTTGCTGACATGTTATTGGATGTCCCCCCATTGGGAAATCCAACCTTCAAAAACCTCAACAAGGAACTCATCTGCTTCGCCGGCAGAATCTCGCGGCTTGAAGGATTCAGAATCCTCCCCATCATCCACCAGATCCTGCACGTCACATGGTCCAACACAGACCCCGAAATTGGGCAAGGGCAGGGAGGTTTGATTCCAATATGGTACATCAACGTATTGATTTGGGGATGGGTCAAAACCTATGTATAGTATGATTGCCATATTTTTTTGGGAATAAACATCCGCTTCACCAGCTATTCAGGGTACAGTACCTGGGGTGCCAGGGTCTTTGACTCATAGCCATTTCAAGAGGGCCAGAATTCAAGCCTTGAACATGTGTCGTCTAGATTGGTCCAGGCCTGACTATTTCTGCTGAAAGCTAGTGCCATGCTGTTCACGGATTCTTCATAAACTGTGGTTTCCATATCCAATTATGGCAGGATTATCCTTTTCCTTCCATGCTCGTTTATTTGTTGTTTCCATTGTCAATCATTCATTTTTGAAGGTTGGGAACTACGTCTTAGTTCCTTATAGGCTTTAGCTTTTGACTGGTACAAGTTTGGGTGTGAGCCCTGACAATTCCTTACTTCGGAGATCATCCAAGTGAGGATCCAATCCTCACTTTACATGTGCATTCCAATTTGTCATGCGTTGGAAAATCATGGTTCGCTCACCGAGTCTTTTCGATGGGACGTTTCCCCCAGTGATAGTGACAACTATCAGCCCAATCTCAACTATCTTCGAACAGTGTTGTTTTCGCACAGGTTTATGGTTCTGAAACCTGACTTAGTCACCTATGATCCTTAACACCCCTCATGAGTTGATATCATAAAATATAATCATAATCAATCATATCATAGTAAGCTAATATAAGCTATATAATCTAAGATTGTCTAATATTAGATTGATGGCTATTCATGGATTCATGGATGTTCTTAAGCCATTTTCGTCACATCATCGACTCCCTCCAGCCCCAGCCCGTCCTTGTTCAACATGGAGAGCCCCACCAGCTCCGGGTCTAGCTTGGGCTGCGGCGCATATCTGGCTTTGGCGGCCAGGGCCAAGCCTGCACCTGAAACCCGACCCAGCGACCGTTCTAGGGAAGACTGGGGAACATGTAAGAGATGATCTGGCATAGATCACAGATTTATCTGAAAAAATGACACCAACCCAGAACATATGAGAGGGACATAATATCACATAATATCACATATTTGGATTGACGTGAAGAAATCGTTACACTGCATAATACCTAAAGTTGATGAGGAGAAAACATACTTTCTTTGCGGAGGATGTTTTCTTAGATCATCCCAATGTGGAAAATACATGGGAGGAACAAATAAACATGAATTGATAGCTGATCACACACATGTTGACGTTTTTTTAATGAATAGAAGCCATGCATGTAGATATTAAAGATCATCATATGTAACCAATGTGTATAGCAACTAGGTCTAAAAGACATACAGTAGTTGTAGAAGACTGTGGAACCACTTTGCCACTTCAGAGTTTGAGGATCTCAAACTACCAACTGAAGCAGACAAAAATGACATGGGACAAGTATGGTACACCATGTCACATTCAAGTCATAGCCATCTTATTGGTATCTATTGGTACTATGCTATCGGATGTGCCACGGTCCAGGGACCTATGGCTCAATGCTCATCTTATGGCAATCTCCCGTTGGCCAAATCCGATCCCCGGTTGAAGGGTTGATGAAACTCCAGAAAACTCATCCAATCATTGAAAAACAACAGAATTCATACCCCATCCCAAAGCCATCCCAATCTGACGTCCACACCTAGGCCCATCTGCAACCAAACTCTTGGCTCAGACTTCGGAGCACGACGGGAAGCCCCAGCACCTTTTTGCAGCGGTCACGTCGTAGGGAGCAAAGCAACCATCGGCACAGGGAGACATGGTGGGACCAGTTCATCACTTGGCCCATTGACTGGGTCACAAAGATGTCTATAATTTGCGTACATATATATATGTTATATATATATATATATATGTTATATATATATATGTTATATATATATATGTTATATATATGTTATATATTGTTATATATATGTTATATATATATATATGCCTATGTAATCATATATATATTATGTATATCATTGTATCTATGTATATATATATTATGTATTATATATATATGCATATACATATCCAATCCAGTAATCATAATCAAATATTGGAGCGTAAACCATTTTTCTTGATCAATCACCGAACATGGTGATTTCTCAGCCATGGATATTAGATTCTGCCAGGGTAGAACGAGGGTTTTGTTTCCCCTTTTTTGTGTTGAAATATCCACACTATTCATGCTTAATCACTTGTTATTTCATTGCATTTTGATGCTTTCATCTGATTTCAGTATGTTTTAATCCCCACACTTTTCATGGGAAACTCCGGAAACTCCCCCTGGAATCATTGTAAAAGAAACGATTCCCCCCGGCGCCTGTCCATCGGTGGCTGACCAGCGCCGGTAGGCTACCGGTGCCCAGACCACCCAGACCCAGGGTGGGAGGACAGGACAGCATGGCCACCAACCACTGTGGATGCGAAACTGCTGCTGTTGTTTGTTGTTTTCTGTTGTGGTTGTTGTTGTTGCTATGTTTTTTTCTTTGAACTTGAAGAAACAATGCTTAAACAGTCTTGAAATTAGAATGGGAAAGCAATATATAATGGTTGCTGGCTGCTACAGCTCTTTCTCGGAGCTGCATCTAAACACATCTGACGTCAAGTTGCAAAGCCAAATTTTGGGTTGATCGTCCTTCCAGTAATCTTGTGCGACCTGCGCTGGCTGAAAAGGCACTAGATATCAATTGTACTTTGCACATCTTTGCACTAACAAAAAAAAAGTCAACCAGGCTTCACGTATCTGGTGTTCCTGGAGTTTTTCTTGTTCGCTTTGAGCAAACTCTTGGCTGATTGATGCTGATTGGGTTTTCTCCATCTTGAGCCTGGAGAGACACGTACAAGTAAGCCATGGAAAATGGCAAGGATGTCTTTGGGGAAATGCAGTAAGCCACTGGACCACACAGTAAAAAAACAAAACAAGTGGGTATGGTGTATAGTGTATAGAGACCCCAAAACAACGATGAAAATCTACAAACACTGTATGTCATCAGGTTTGGCTATGGCTTTGTCTCAAAACGATGGATTGATACCCCAAAATTGGACAAGTTGACTTGTCCAACGTAGCTATCCAAACCACGGGATTCAACTGGACTCAAAGTCAAGAATGCAGTTCCGAATTTTGACATTTATAATGGCTGGATATTAACCATCTTAATGGATTATAAATGGATTCAATGTCAAAGACCCAAACAGACCATGCAGCTGCTCCGTTTGGAGATGACTCGAGCGATGGGAACTTCCCCCAGAATGGGACGACTTGGATGATCAAACGCCCATTTTGATACTCAAAAATATCATCCAAGATGGCCTGCTGGCTGTATTGATGATATCCCATTTGATGATATTTGATGATATACTCAAAAATTTCCAAAAATGATCAAATAATCATCAAATAGCAATAAACATCTGCACATTTTCCTGGCATGGAGGCAAATGTATCAGACTTTGTACCTCGGCCAATTTCAACACTTCTGAGAAATGAAATGAAGCAGAACATCGGGAGATTTACCAACACACATGAGAATTCAGTTGCAGAACATGGGGAATAGATCAACCGAAAATGTAACTTCTAATAAGTCGACAAGGGGGATGTAACCCAACAAAATGAGAATACTACAAACAAGAAAAAGTACGGCAACTGCAACTGGTGTACTATATACAGAACACGTTATTCGGAGGATCTACTCATCCGATTCTGTTTGGCCATACCCACGTAAATGTGTTGGTGTAAGCACGGATGTGTGTAGATCTCAATGTATCTCAGGTATTGAATAAGCCAATCCTCCACAACCACTAGGGGTGCAGGATGTGCTGCCCAAATTAAACCTTCTGTCATCACCACATTTACTGCTCAGTTGGTAATTCGGATGAGTAACGTTGTTAAACCAACCAAAATTAAGCTCGATCTTGTCTCAACATTCCGGGATCATCAAACTGCTTAACCGGTTCGTAAAGGGGTTCAAAAACGGGATGATTTGCAGCGAACAATGGCCAGTTCATCTTGGGGCGCCAAACTGCAACTGCTACTGCGACAGTTGGTTGGTTGCCACGTGTCCCTCTGTGGTGGCTCTTCAGTTCGCCCTTGGATGCAATAAAAACTGATTGAGCGCATCTGCATTTTTCCTGCGCGCAAAGCAGGATGAGGCGAATGTCTCAGATTTTGCACCTCAGCCGTAACATCAACACATGAGGCAAAACAGGCGGGTGTTTGCCAACAGACATGCGCAAACAAACCTACAGAACATGGGTATGGACCCCCGCAAACACAACATCAGGATGAGGATCTAGCATGATTGAACTACCAACAAAAGCAAATTTCTATCCAGAAACAAAAATGGATTTTCAATCGAATTCAACTAACAAGGCTGAGTATGGCAACCACTGGCAACCACAACTGTGGTACCAATGAACCATCCAATGCAGGGACTCTATAGATCCTCCAAAGGTGTACAGTAATTAGGATATAAACCACTTTAAGCTTCGCAGCACTGATCCTCCCCTCAAGACTCACACGGAAAACTCAAGAATGGATTGACAGTTACTTGGGATAAGATTTTTGGATCCATTCTGGCATTTTTTCTTGTTGTAACTGTTAAACCGTTAACTTTCAGCTGTGCATTGTCTAATGTGGTAACTGTAAAAAACAACCATACCATACCCAACCCAATGACTTCCCGAGTGGTAGGATATGGAACAAAAACGTACCCAGAGCAGGGCTCAACTTGACATTGCTCAGTTGATCATTGGCATGATTAACTTGCTTAAGCACCCCAAAAAAATGCAAAGGTGTTCTTTTATGTTGCCATTTTAGATCACTATGAAAGACAAACAAGTCAAAAAATATAATATACTGAATCATATACCCAATTCGCGTCTAGGATTAGGCTTACGACATACCCTGGCAATCTGGACTAGCAATTGAACGCAATTGAATTCCAGCAATTGTATATCATTAATTACCTAGGATCTTTTTGGGACCATGTCGGCTTGGCGGCTACGCTGTCTTCTACAATCATACTAACTTTTTCCATAGCTCTTCATTTGATGGTGTCTTTGTTGAATGTGCCAACCTCAAGGTAAACTAAAGAAATCTATAGAAAACTAAATCCCACCAAAAAAAACAAGAAACCATGAAATAGATTATTACTGCCTATTATACGTATATAATCATAATTATATAATTACATGTGTAGCTTTCTCAAAATGGGGGTACCACCCAATCATCCATTTGATTTTCGGATTGTCCATCCATTAACAGTGCATTTGTTGAACAGTACCTCCCCTATCAACATTGGGTGATACCTATCAACCCGGAATTATCGGTTGGAAAGCCCCATCTCATCTCCAAATTTCAAGTATTTAAGGGAACCCCCATATCATTTATTATGGTCGACAATAGGGATATCATGGGATATCTATCAATGTCCCTGTTTTTCCCATGGTGGGACAGCTGGTGCCAGGGCGCCCAGTCTGCTCCAGGTGGGCCATGTATTGCGACAGCCTGTCTAGCTGAGCCTGGCGGCAGTGGATCACACGGTGAAGTTGAGGTTTTTTTGTGGGAAAATCTGGGATTTGCTGGTGATTTTAATGTCATTTCTAGAATTCAGATATTGTTGGGTTGGGTAATCATAGGTTTTGATATGAAACAAACATCTGCATAATGTTAGATTCATGTTATATAGGACTGTTCGATTGAACCAAATTAGAGAATGTTATGATATCTTGATTCATGGTTAAAAGTATATAGCTGTTAGAGATACTTGAACTGGTGTTTTTCACTGTCCCTTCTATAATTGTTCCGTGGGAAATCCCTATCATGGCCAATCTTGGACTCAAAGTTGATCCAGTAAATGGGTCTGTACACAAAAAGGGATACCTTCAAATGCCATCAAATGGCAATGTGAAAAGGACACATATTTCAGTGGAATGTAATCCCATGGAACAGGCTACCCTATTCTGAGACAAACCCCTAAAGAATATGTGTATTACATTAATATGCACATACATATATCATATGTTGTCTTCCACCGCAAATGCACACAAGTTGAAAAAAATGAGGACGTGTATTTTTACATTGCCACGTTGAACAACCAAAGGGTCTGGACTGGTGGCTGGAGAATCTGGAAGTCTGTTGAAAATACGGAGTGAAATCGGACGTATACCAATTAGTATCTGGTTGATAACCCATGGTTCAAAAGAATCATCCTTGGGTTCGAATGGGGCCTATATATATATGTATATATATATATACAGCAACCTCCAAAAAATAACAGAAAACAAATCTACCAATTGTTTAGAAAATATTGTAATTATAGAAAACTAATAGATCTGGAAGCAACATAAAGTAACATCCTACTGGTTTAGTTCATCTTTTATATAGAAGGATCCTACGTCTCTATCTTTTTGTGGGGTTGCTATATCGAATTGGTTTCGCACCTTTCAATAGTATGTATATATTTGTGTGTTCCATGCGTAAGGTATCGCATGATAAAAACAATCATGAAAACAAACGAAAATATCACTTTCCCCATATAGCTTTTCTAAATATGGTCAAAACCTATATTTCCATGATCAAAAACCTAAATGTAAGGAAATGATCATGGTCAAAACCTGATGAAACCATGATCCCTTCCATGATAAAGTGATGATCCCCACTTTATTCCATATCCATTCCTACATACCCTCTGGTAAACTAACATAGCTATGGAAAATCACCATTTTATAGCTGGGTAAATCCACTATAAATCACCATTTTCAATAGCTATGTTAAATTACCAGAGGGTATTGTGACTGGAAGGGATCATCACTCTGCCCCTTTTCAAAACCGCTCCGTGCCTCGCCCATCTTGATGAGGTCCTCACCGGACTTCGAGGCTGTAGGAGCCACGTGGCCGTCAGTGTCAAGGGCCTCGGCGATTCACCGTTGCTGGTGAATGGATGCAGTTTCCCAGAGTCATGCGGTAATAATTAATAGGTTTTGACCATGTTTGACCTATCCCCGCTTTTCTAAACTTCGGACTTCAAGATGGAAAGGAAACACACTTTTGAAACCAACCCGATATTGGTTGTTTATCCAGTGTTTGCTATATCTTCCCGTTATTGCAGTCTAAATCCATATTTTTTCTCATTATAACAACACCCAAAAGGATAGACATGCAAAATCCCACAAACTTTGCCGCAATTCACCCGCCTTTCTGTATTTTTGGGGTATTACAGTACTATGTACATCTGACATCTGTTTATGTGGTAAACCGAAGAATAAACAATCCTCAAAGTCACCCTATAGGCGGTAAAAAAACCAAATGGTTTACAATGGTTTGCCACATATTGCCACATTATACATAAAAACCACCCAGGTCCCTCTGCAGTTCCAAGTTCCAGGCCCACCCTCTCGTCTCGCAGGCCGCTTTGGCACTGACGGCATCCAGTCCAAGTACGCTGGCCAAGTGCGACAATGACACCACCTGGAAATCCGACCAAAAAATCACGCTGAACACGTGAAATTCATTAAGGAGCATCTAAGCAAATCAATGAGTATCAGGCGAAACAGGTGAATGGTAGCCATTTCTGCTGGTCAACATTCATTCTACTAGGCAAAATGGCTCAAAATCCCTGCAAAAAACAACATTGCCTGATCTTGGAAAAGGCTCCAAACCGCATTGGGGAATGCATTCATTGTGTCCTGGCCTTTTTTTTGGGTCATTTGGGGAGGATTCACCCAGAAAGTTCATGACTAACACCGGCCTTGTAAGCGATGGCTATCTTGTCTAGCAATTCTTCTCGGCTCCTTCTAACAACCTGCGCTGAATTCAGGGCATCTGCACCCATTTGGGGCTACACTCCAAATGCAAATTCTACTGAAAACCCGGCTCTTCTGAAACAGAGTGGGAAAGTGATCTCCCAACTACAATAGCCAGAAACATGTGTGTTCAGTAGAATACAAGTTCACAGGATCTTTAGTAACTCTTTCACCAAGTATTTGAAACACCAAAAATTGACCTACTCAGAGCTGCTTGGCTGTGCCGGGCTCGAACATCATGATTACAGTCACGCACATCAGAGACCTGAAGAGTTACCTGAAAGGCACTGGTTTCTTCCACACGAAGGCATAAGTCATTGATTTCTCTTCAGCGAAGCATATGCGAGCCCAATGTCAAATTAACATCGTCCATTCTACATACATCATCACAGTTTCGTGGATGCAGACATGACGAATCTATGGAAATATGATTCGACATATCTGAAAAAACACAAACCAAAATACCATTGTTCCAATTGTCATCAACCTTAGATACCCTACGAAAAGAAACTAGGCATGATATTTCCCAGCTATAGCACCCTGCTTAGTAAGTGGTTGGTAACCATGGTTGGAAAATCGACCGGTTGTATTCAGTGGGATGGTCTTTTCCTTCCCTTGTGAGGATTCAAAGATTTTTTACAAAAGAAAACATTGAAAAAAAAGAGGTCAACCACACTGCTGCAGAATTTGATCTATTACATCGTCAAAATAACGTATCATTGACCTATCATTCTTTGTTGGAACTATCATCTAGAGCCAAAATTACCATGTGTTGCCATAGATATTGGCATTGATTGTGACACACAAAATACCAAAAACAAAATGGTTTTATCACTAAGGGCACTACGTTGATTCTATCATGATGTGTATATATATAATTGCATAAATACATGTATAATCATGTATATAAAAAAAAATACATTTACAACGGATAGTGATAGAAGTTCAGCAATGATAAAATTAAAATCGCATAAAACAATAAACATTACTATTTTGTTTATGATGTATAATTATGATTGTCCATCCAATTCAGTTCAATCTATCTAGGAGGTTTGCCACCACGACAAAGATTGTTGGAGTACCAAAATGTTAAAGTTTGGGTTTACCACCAAACATCTACCCTCCGGGAATTCAACAATGGAACATGGCTCAGTTACTTTGATAATCTACCTATTGCTGCACATGGTGATTTTCATTTATTTTCCAATCGAAACTCTTCATGTTCCAGAGGATGCCCGAAACATAACAAACAAACATACACAAGACATTATGATACCCTCTGGTGAACGTTTACATAGCAATGGAAAGATCCACCATTTTATAGCTGGGAAAATCCACTATTTCGACTGGGCCATTTTCCATAGCAAACGTTAGTTCACCAGAGGGTATATCCCATTAAAATCATCATTCTTGTTGATTAGATACCATTAAACCACCATTTTTCATGGTTAAATCCCATTAAAATAAGCACCAGTAAGCTGTTTTCCCAAAAGCATCGATTGCTTTTGGACAAACTTTCTTCGGCCCTCCCCGACCTCCGTGACCAGCGGCTGCAGTCGCGCATCCCAGGGGCCAGCCTGGGTATGTTTGCATCTTTTCTATGGGGGGGTTTAACCAACTATAAGATCTTAATAGCATGTTGATAGGGATATCATAAGGATCTATTTAATGGGATTCGAATGGATTTAAGTGATTTTAATGGGTGATAATGGATGTTAATCAATCAAGAGAGGTTCTATTGGGATGCAAATAGGGAATGTAAAAAGATTCGACCACTAACTATAGGGAGTTAGCGGAATTCCATGGGATTTCATCGGGATTCAATCCTCAATGAAGGGATGTTAATGAAAAAAAAAATGGATTTAGTAGGTTCTATGGGGATTTTGGGGGTTTATAGTGGGATTTTATGGAATCAAAAGAAGTGGGATATACTTAATAAATGATATATATATACACACCAAAATGATACAATATAATTTAAAAAATAATATATAGTAGTAGATTTTGTCCACTTTCTTTGATAGCCCAGTAAGCCTGACTCCAATTTTTCAAGTATATGTTTATAATCTGTATATGTATATAAACAATTATTTCAATAAATAATATATATGGTACCGCCCCTGAAACCTACCTTTTTGACATATTCATCAGATGGTTGGGTCAAAAGGGGGTTACCTTACATACACGCTAAGGGTATTATATAATAAATATATGTATATATATATATTCAAATAGTGTATATAATAAGTATGCTATCACAAGTATGCTATTGAGACTGATTGAACTTAACTTCAATGACAGCATTCTGGGAAGAATGCATTCTCTGCATTCTGGAAAGAATGCATTCAGAATGCATTCTCTGCTAAAACCAAGAACAAAGAACCAAGATTTCCCCCAGGACTCCTGCACAAATCTTAGAATGTCCGAAACAAAACCAAGAACCAAGAACCAAGATTCCCACAAGACTCCTGAGCAAATCTTAGTTCTTGGTTCTTGGCTTTAAATCTAAGATTCCCCAAAGACTCCTGAGCAAATCTTAGTTCTTGGTTGATGGTTTTAAATCTAAGATTCCCCAAAGACTCCTGGGCAAATCTTAGTTCTTGGTTCTTTGTTTTAAATCTAAGACTCTCCAAAGACTCCTGGGCAAATCTTAGTTCTTGGTTCTTGGTTTTAAATCTAAGACTCTCCAAAGACTCCCGAGCAAATCTTAGATCTTAGATCTTAGATTAGGGAAAGAATGCGTTCTGAATGCATTCCTGTGGAGATGCATCCATCTTGGGTTTCCCTTCAGCAGGCGGGATAGATTCAACTACCATGAAAAAATCAACGTCGGGTCTTTTCCCCAAGCCTGAAAAACAAATGAGCACACTGTGTCAAAGCAATGTTGCATTTTCTTGAAGGAATGCCCCACCATGTTTAACGAATGCATCACTCTTGTCAATGGAAAATTGCAAAAAAGTAATGCTACACTACAACCCTTTTGGAACTATTGTTGTTTCCAGTGAATACTGCATAGACTAAGAGAGTTTTCTTATTGAAGTTTTTCTGTGCCCTTTCAAACCACTTTTCTTCAGAAGGGCACTGTCAATCTCACAAAGGTAGCATTTGTGATGTTTTTGTTTAAGCAAAGACGGCTCACATTTGTTCATTTCAAGTATACACAATTACTGTCAAAACATTAGGGCATACTTACTCTAGAAAGCACAATGTAGCAGTACTTGTGCCACATGTGCAGCATGTTCTTTTCAATATCCAACTTGTTCTTCAACAAATATAGTGTCACTTAGAGTCAAAGAAATGGCTACATTTCTGAAGATCGTCTTATTTGATTTGAAGAGATACTGCATTTGATTGGAAGATGCCTTGTATGTTGCAGGGGCTGTTTGTGCAACGTGTTTCTTCCTGCCAGAAGTATTGTACTTAGTACGTTATGAAATGGGTCTGTGAATTAAGAATGCATATTTACATGTTGGGAAAAAACACTGATTGATCGAAATGAAGAGATATTTTGTTCAAGAGAAGTGGTTTTCTGCAAAGAAATGCTAACTATTGAAAAGGAATATATACTCTTGTCGCTTAAGGAATGCTACACCCTTTGGATGAAAGTGTCTGTTTGTAAAGCCTGCTCTTGTCACTTAGAATTGGTTCTTCAAGAGAAGGATGCATGTTTGTCCGTCTCTTGTAATCATTTACAGTGTTTTCACTGCCTTTTTCAGGTTTGGGGAAAAACCCAAAGTTGAATGATCTTTTAATGTGGGTTAAATCACTACTTAAGGGAAACTTTGCAGAGAGGTTGAGGTACTCGGAGGTACGTAAATTATACTTAAGACATAGTTTGGAACTAAGAGGTCCTAGGACCTCCTAAGACCCACACATCATCCAAAGTATTGAGCCACTGCAGCAGTACAACAAGAGAGAAACTACATAGTAAGGAAAAAAGGCCTAAGAAATATCTACGATATTGATCATCAAATAGTATGTCTGCAAGATCTGAAGCTGTCCAGAATCCAAAATTCATGTGTCACAAGAAGGAACAAAAACATTGTACAAACCAATGAAAAACTTTAATTTGACATTTGGCCACAGTGCCGTGCGCATTCTGTCAATGTTTGAATTGAAACCCTTCGTTGGGAACACAATACGGTAGTCGAAAACGCTGCAACTACCATCAAAATATGTCACTGTATCTACACATGAAACATCATGACTCATCATGTTCAAGCATCCAAAGTCTTCAAATGAATGAAAAAATGTTGGCTGTTTTTGAAGGCAAAACCAACAAAAATCACTGTAAAACACAATAAAAAAATTCGAAACCAGTGGGTTTCAGGGGGGGCTAGTTTATACATATATATATATATACTGTGTGTATATATATATGCGTATATATATATATGTATTAGTATATTTGGGTTAGTCAAAAACCTGGGACACATGGATTAACGCTAGATCCTTGGAAACAATGAAGCACAAATTTACCACCCCCTCAACAGTTTTAGTCAAACCGAAGTGGATCATACCATAGTCCTCTACGTACAGTTCTATATTGTACATAAGTATATAATCAGAATCTAATTCATTGTGCCAATGGCCAGTTGCTATTTGGGATGATCTTCTGGTCCGGTCTTGCCACGAAACATATTTATTAAAGTCGAGTGGGATCACTATCCCAGGTGGGATTCAGGATGGCACACTCTAAATAAAATGAGGCCAGCAACCAGTACTGGGTTGCTCACCCAAAATCAACATGTAACTATGTAACCCAGTCATTGCGACAGTCTGACCCCGTCAGCAGCCAAGGTCGGAACGGAGAGTTGCGCAAAGCTTTCTGCATATTGCCTGGTCCCATGGTTGACGAAGATTGGGGTACGGTATAGTCTAGTACTGAGGATTTGACGCGGGACAATGCTTCGTCTAGAGCCTTTTTCATTGACCAGTAAAACTATGTAAAAAACGGGTAACAACCGCACTTGGACATGGTCGTGCCACTTTTTTGCGTTCCAGCCACTGATGCTTAGCCCATTTTTACCGGAGCTGCTAAAACAAATCAACATCATATGATTTTACTGTATCGAATCATCAACTTGTTTGGTTACTAAAATGAATATATAGAAAATGCTACTTTTCTGGTGACTCAACCTTACCCTGCAGTAAAGTAACATAGATTGACATAGACCCTGAAAATCCACCCGCACCGAAGGTGCCGAGGCGTGGTAGTTTTATGTTTTGCAGTGGGTGCGACCGGACAGCTCTGTCAGACTGGTACATCGGCCAAATGCACCGGTTCCATCCGTCACGGCCGCAACATGGGCTCCACTTGGGGTCAACTTTGGCCAACAAGGCCCCAACTTCGGCCCAACTTGGGCCCACTTACCTCCAACTTCGGCCCAACTTGGCTCCCAACATGCGCAACTTGGCCCCAAGTTGGGCCCGTTTGGGAGCAACTTCGGCCCAAGTCGAGGTCCACATGGCTTCAAAATGAGGGACGTGGCCAAGCTGTGTCCTAAGTTGCGCCACTTTGGACGCGGCTTGAGCCTCCACGCGCATCACATCTCTTCAATTGTGGGTTCATCCGGATCGATTTACTGACCACTTCAAGTTGGGCCGAGTTGGGCCCCGGGGATTCGTGCAAGGCCATGTTGCCCACGTTGGGCTGGTCTTGGGCCCAACTTCCGCCCACGCAGGACCAAGTTGTGTTAAGCACTTGCGTCCAAACGTGCCCAACTGGCCCGAGTTCGGCGCAAGTTAGGCAGTAAGTTGGGCCCAAAGTGGGCTCCTGTTCGGCCCAACTTAAGGTGAAGGACGGCCAAGTTTAACCCCAGTCGGGCCAAGTACGCCCGCTCGTTTCCTCTCTATCCAATTCTCTGGGTGCGGGTGGTTCTCATTGCGAAGCGACTCAAATACCAATTGTTTGTGGAAACTAATCTTACAAACCCTATCTGCCAGGGTCAATGTTAATTTGCTGAAGAGTGCTAAAATTACTAAAATCCCTAAAATCCCATACTGAATCTACGTCCCAGCCAGGTAGGTCCCACCTGCGCCAGCGGGCAGACAAGACCTGATGATAGGTCCGATAGGTCAGGTATGGTCAAGTGCTTAGGCTGCTTCGTGGTGAAGAAATCCATCCGGGGATTTGTTGTAGCTCCCCAAAATACGATAGTTAAAGCTGATTTAGAAAGTGATTTAGCACCACTGGCAAGTAGGAGAAATCTCCTACTTTTTTGGGCATCTTTTGAGGAATAGTCGGGATAGCCGGATAGCCATGAACCAATGATGTTCTTTTTGGCGAAAAACAGAGAGCCATTTACAGCCATTAATCTTCACCTGTTGTTCAATGGAGTTAACCCTCTATGAACAACTGCTTTATATGCAGTGGAAAAGTCATCTAACTCAGAATTAGTCTTTCAGGTTCCATGTTCCATTTTTTGGGGGGGACTGAGTCATCGAAAGCAACAGCAATGAGTCAACAAATAATAACACATATTTTGATATGAGAAATTATGATAGGATATTAGAGGTGTATCAAAACGATCAAAAGCATTTGAGAAATTGAACCGCACGCAAGCAACTTAATGTTTGAACAAATCAGCCAGCAACTTAATGTCATGATCAAGTTCGTCTTGTGGCCACTCAGCGGTTGAGGTGTCAAGCCATCTTAAGAGTGTTCAGCGGTGTACCACTGCTGGGTCCATCTTCAACCCCAAACTGATCGGATTTCGATGGATTTCGATCCAAAAAAACATGGGATTTGGCCAAGGGATGATCATAGATCAACTAATCTTCTGCCCCTACTATCTTTGAGAATCTTGATTTGTGAACCATGAATCCATGATTAAAGATTGATTAACCATGAACGAATTATTCTTGAACCATGAATTCATGATTAATCCATGATGCTTCAAAATGCATCAAAATGCAACATTTTCATCCGACGCCAGAGACGGTCACTCAGAGCCAAGTTGCTCTATGTGCAGCTTGCGCTTGCACATGCTGTTGCAGTGGCGCGGCAGTCCTAAACATGTTTCTGCCAATATTCACCAAGATGGGAGACTGGTGGTTGGCTCAAGACGATCAAAATGGAAGACCCCCATGCACCCCGATTTTTTATGTCCGCCCCTTCACCGTTTGTCTGTGGTAGATAAACCTCAATCGTAAATCAGAAATCACAGCAACACCAGGTTTTGCAAGAGCAACCTAATTACCTTTTTGTCCGTTCAACCCGCATCTTTGTTAGTTGGATCATATCAAATCCCCATCAGATCAGCCAACTGGGTTCCCTTTGGTTCACCTCTTCCAGAGAAATCTGGCAGCATCTAGCTGACCTGGCACCACGAACAAGGAGAGGCGAGGTTTTCGGGAAGTCAGAAGTCAAGACATGCCCCCCAGTTCTGTTTGTTGGTTTATCACTCCCCGGACTAGTTCGATACACATAAATCATCACCCAATAGTTTTTAGAGTTCTGTTTGCCAACTTAGCAAAGTATGCCGCATTACAATCCAATGAAACACGATAAAATCCCATTAAAATCCTTCGAAAATCCATTAGAATCCCATAGAATCCCATTAAAATGCCCTTTTCTGCATTGTGAAAAACCCACCGTTTTCAGCCCACTTCCGAACCAAGGTAACTATATATCAACTTATCATGAACCCGACCGCCTTCTAGGAGGTAGGCCAGGAGATGCACGGCACAACGCAGGCCTTCCTGCTCAACGTGGTTCGCCTGCCCCAAAGTCGTGGAAATTTGGGCTCAAGGCACAACAAATGATGGATGGCTAAATGTGAATCATATATATATGTATCATATATGCCAATGGAAATATGGGGTTGAATGATAAGATGTGGATTGAACAACTCAAAAAAATGCTCTTAAAAATTAAGAAAGAAGGATCGATAAATGATAAATGTGCAAAATCGGCATATGACCACTTAATAGAGTAAAACCCAAACAAAATTGGATTTTCAGGGTTCCCAATCCTGGCCTGGCCCCCAACACGTGGCGAGATATATATGGGGCATCAAGGAGCTGCGCAACCAGAAGCTTGGCTTTCGTGTTAAGAAACATGGGTGGTACTAAACATCCATTGGATCCCCTACAAGGTACTAGTGCTCCGCAGTTAGAATCTACCCTAAACATCCCTAAACCCTATACTATATAGCTATTGGAGTTCTGTTTACCAACTTAGCTAGCACACTAGGGCGCTACCTTGAAGTAACTTGGAGCAACTTGCTGCGACATCCCCGTCGGCCCTCTGGGCAATCCAGCTTGGAAATGGTCTCTTCTCACACTTTACATCCATGTACATTCACATACATATAATAGTGTATGTGTATATATATATGTATAATAAGAATATACAAGTAAATGTGGTATGAATATATATATATATAATAATGTATATACATAATATAGTACACATAATATAAAATATAATATATATATAATACAATATAATATAATATGTATACATATATAATAACTATACGATAATATATATATATAATGCTATATATAATGATAAAATACCATAATAATAATATCAATAATGATATTAATTAAAACAATATTAATAATATTAATATATATATATATATAATTTATATATATTAATATATATAATAGTAATATACATATAATAATATAATATATATATAATACTATATACAATAATAACAATAGATAATATACTCCATTATACTATACTATACTATACTATAATATAATATAATATAATACAATAAAATGTAATATAATGTATGTATATATATATACATATAATGTATATGTATGTATATATAATTATATATATATAGACACGTACATACTTAGTATACATCTTACATAAACTTTATAGTAGCTCTCTCTCTCTGCATATATATAGATACGTGTGATGTCCCATGATTTTTCTGCTAAACATATAGGTATAGTCCAGCCATATTTGTCTCCACTAAATCCAACCATCTTCCACCTCTGCATCCGGCGTGGGCTCTGGAGGGGACAGCTCCAGCTCCTTTCTGGTTGAGTCAAATTCTGAACCCCATGTTTGTTGGGACATGGAACCCATAAAAATGTGGCCATTTACATATAATATATATATATATATATTATATATATACATACATATATATATATATATACATATATATATATATTATACATACATATATATATATATACATATATATTATACATATATATATATTATACATATATATATATATGTATAATAATTGTATAATATATGTTTCATGGCTATAGTTGGGACATGGTTTCTTGCATATGTCATGATGATTCAGTCAAGACGGATGGATAGCCATGGTTCGACATGGAAAACTCCATGGATCTCCACAAATATTATATAGCCATTGAATATGTTTTGAAGCTTGGAAAACTCCGTGACCAGATAGAACATGAATACCTGAAGTCAGTATCCCCTGATTCTGATAAAGTCGTCAGATAAACTCGTCAGATAACTCTTCACCATGGATCTCCCCAGATGCATCCAGATACCATATCCACCATCCAGCGTCGTCCTCGCATTTGGCTCGAAGCTCTGCGAAGCGGCCGGCGGCAATGAGCTGGAAGACCTCCGGTGATCTTCAAGCGTTAGCGTCGCACACAGAGCCAGGTACCAATATTCATGAACTATGGTGATGATTCAGGAATAGATAGATGGACAGATGGATAGATGGATAGATGGATGATGATAGATGGATAGATAGATGGATAGATAGATGGATAGATAGATGGATAGATGGATGGATGGATGCATAGATAGATGGATGGATAGATGGATAGATGGATAGATAGATGATGATAGATGGATAGATAGATGGATAGATAGATGGATAGATGGATGGATGGATGCATAGATAGATGGATGGATAGATGGATAGATGGATGGATAGATGGATAGATAGATGATGATAGATGGATAGATAGATGGATAGATCGATAGACAAATAGACAGATAGACAGATAGACAGAGAGACAGACAGACAGACAGACAGACAGACAGACAGACAGACAGACAGACGGACGGACGGATGGATGGATGGATGGATGGATGGATGTGCTATACTATGGTACGATAACTCTGAAAAACAAGAGCAGATGGATACGATACAAAGGGCGACATGTATTGATGTAGAGTAATCAACGCTGATTCAGCTCAGAAGTTCATCGATTTCATGCCCTCGCTTCAAAGCGGTCCGGTGGTCTTATTGCCCTTGCTGGATCCCATTTGGGGAAATCCTCTGCAGTCCTCCTATGAACCAATAGTTGGCCATGCAATACGCACATCTAATAAACGTAAATTAATGTTCCAATGGAGGATCCATTTCATTGAACATGCTCAAGTTATATGAAATGCATTTCCAATCATTCTTACAGAAAGCAAACACATATTTCTGCCGCAAGTGGATTTCAACTGATCCATTGGGAAGGATCATGTCTGTGAAGCCTGACTGCCCCGATACCCGGCAACCCGCCTCTGGCGTTTCAGCCTGACTTCTCGGGGATCTTGCAGTCATGGGCTCTGAACATGGAGGATTTATCCCCAATTGTGGATACTTCATTGGAATCATGAGGTTTTAACTCACTGGATTTGTTTGGGTGTTCCCCTTAAATATTCAGACAAACCCAACCAAATAATGTCCGTGATATACACAGGACAAACCCAAATGACGAGTGTATATATTTATATATATATGTATCCCATTATCCAGTATATCTGCATTGCATCCCCATAAAATCACAGTATGTAAATCCCTTGAATATGTTGATGCTAAATCTTCCATGAAATCCCATTCAAATCGCCATCAAACCCTATGAAAACCCTATAAACATCTATAAAATCCCTATCAAATCCCATTTAAGTCCCTCTTGGATCCGACTATGATCCATTATTTCCCTATAAACTCCCATTAAATCCCTATTGCATCATATGATTTCCCTAGAAAACCCCTATGACATCTCCATTTCTGGTTGGTGAACACGACATTTTGAAGGCCGGCACCTCGCCCATATGGCAACCGGCAGGTTGGCCGACCTGGTGCAACCCGAGTGTTCGACTAATACATCATACCTCCGTGTATTACATATTGTGCATATATGTATACGTATACGATGAACATATATATATACATATGTATATATATATACATATAACATTATATTAATATACAGGAACCAAATAAGGTTTTCAAGCCATTTCCAACCAACCAAATTTTGATAACCAAATTGGGTTCCAGTGGCAAAATTGTAAATTTCACCCTTTCCGGATATGTCATTGGTTCTTTGAAGAAATTGCTATGCTCAAAATTGAGGGAAGGCAAACACTTGGCCAAGCATTGAGACACAAATTGGAACGGGAAAGCTACTTGTGTCCCCACATCTACCACCTTGGTATGGTTTATACAAGCCCACAATGATAAAGTCATTTTCTTTCACAGTATGCAACATTTGGAACGCACAGAACTAAGCGCAACTTTGGCGATTGTTGCTTGCATCATCTACCCATGTACTGGTACTGCAAAAACAAACACAACTGGGGAATTTGAAGCGGATGCAAAGAAACTGCAAAGGTCTACTGCAAATGAGCATGATGTCGGTTCACAACTTGGGCTACTGTGCCATGGATTTGTGTTGGACCTTTACACTTTCCTGACATTGTGCATAGTAATATGTATATATATATATATATATACACATTATAGATAGTATCTAATGTCTAATAGGTTCAAATACACACATGTAGGCTAAAACAGGATGTTAGTATATGCAAAATTATACATAGTAAGTATTAATTAATCTACACACATATTGTATATATTATATATAAACATTCAACTATTGCAAATATATAGTAAGTAGTTGTGTGTACCTGTATATAATTATATATATATATTATATATACCTGCATGAATTTGGAATAGCCCACCTGCGACGGGAGGGACACCTCCGGCGCGACCCCAAAGCTTGATCCAAGACATTGCACGGCAATGGCATCCGAAAAAACCTGAAAGAAGGCATGGTTCTGGAAAATGGTTCATTGGTTTGTCATGGTTTGTCTAAGTTTTGTTGTCTTATGGTTCTTAAATGTTCTGGACTGATAAGTGTGTTTTACTTTTCATAAAGTTCTAAGTTTTCAAGCACTGTTCTTTACGGATCCAAATTATTAAATATTCAGGGCAAAGGTGAAGGTGAACAACATGTGGCCCGAGGGATTTGGAGATGTCATCTCTATAGAAATGATGGAGAGCCATCCGCACTTCCGATCTGTACCATGGGCTCTAAAAACAGGAACATAGCTGGTACAAAAATGGATATCATAGGATCTTCACTTACCAAAAAACAATGGGAAAATCTATGGAAAATCAGAACTTGCAGAAGTCTAAGCAGACCATACCCATCTGGATTTTTAGTATACCAACCTGAATTATCAGACCATTCGGTCTGGATTCCCCAAATCATTGACCTATTTGCAAAACGACGTTTTAACGCAAACGATGGGAGATCGAGGATGTGGCACGGCTTTAGTGCCAACGATCCCGTGCATTAACACGCAGAGACTTTTAGACAGTGGGTACTTTGAAATTTGGAATCAATGGTTGATGATTTCAACTAATTTATCAGCCTTGCCATGAAACACACATACGCCGATCCAGTTGGTGCAATCCTCCCAAGTAATTAAGTTGGCCCAGCCAAAGCACCAGATGGGTTATGGTTCATCCAACATTGAAGCCCTTTGGGGTTACTCCATGGTGACCTTTCCACATGTCAGTACCCACATGCGAAAAAGTCATCTGCGGAGAGTTCCGGCCTCAAGTATGATTGTCATATTGAGGCAGAGTCATGCTGCGAAGTCAAAACCCAACAACTAGACATAACTAGACCTTGCTTTGTTCAACCTGACCTTCGGGAAACTCAACTGCAAAAACATGTGTATGGTTTCATCTTCGTTCTACATACAAAATGTCCAACGAAAATGCACATCTTTTGACATGCCTACCCTTTTTACATCTTTTTACTCCGTTTTACATGTTTTTTGCATTCACTCCCCATGTCTTCCATTCCTTGGCGTCGTTCACAGGGGCGGCTTAAAGACCACCTTTCCTCCCAGGGGATCCGAGGACTTCTCCGCTGCTGGCGGCTCTGGCTCAGTCTTAGGACCTAGGGCATGGCATGGCATAGGTCCCAGACGGTCGGGAAAGTCTTTTGGCAACCTCCAAACATCGAAAAACATTAGAATCTATAGTAAATCCAATCCTAAAAGAGGTGGTCAATTCAAGTGTCTATCTGTTTTTTCGCCGGGTTACTATCAATGATTCCACATGATATGATGTTCCTTATATAAGATTAATTCGGGCCTCGACTACCTGATTGAACTAATTCCGGATAGTGCACATCAAAGTTCACCTTGGCTGTGCGTTTATTAGTGAATGTTTGCCTAGTGTAAACGGCACTTTTGGATACTTTCGAGGTATACCGGTATACCCCGTGTCTGAACAAACCCATGCGTGTAAAATAGCTGAAATATGCTGAAATATCATAAAGTTTGAGATCAGAGTCCCCTGGTGTCCAAGAACGTCCAAGAACCAGTCACTGCTCGAGCCAGGAAGCGCCCCACAAAGACGTTTTAGCCATTTCTTTACAGAGATAGTTGACAGTTGGGTGTCCTTGAAAATGGGGTATCCCCGAAAATATGAATTTGAGCGTGGAAAATAATGAACAACCCCTGGATTTGGGGATTCCCTGTTTTCAGACAAACCCCGTTATACGCTACGGTTGCTACTATGCCCAAGTACCCACTGACCAAACTAGGGGTTCCCAGCCTGCCAGTGCCCCCAATGGGTCAGCTGGTGCTGCCTGGGTGCTGCAGCAGGAGAGGAAAGGTTCGGGTCCATAGATCTGTCAGAAGAAACGATCATAGGCCTGGTTGCTCCATTGGAACACGTTGGAACACGTTGGAACTATGGAAGACGACCACCAAATACCCTCTGGGTACTTAAAGGTAGCTTTAGAAAATCACAATTTGTAAACGGAAAATCATCATACATCAATATAAATCATCTATAAATGAGCCATAGCTTCCATGGCTATGTTAAATAACCAGATGGTTATTTACTCAAAAAAAACACAAATCCTGACTTAAACAGTTCTCTCTGACATGGTCAAGTGGAGCACTACGTAGTCAGACGGTCCATTGCATCATTGTGAGGTGAGGTGAGCCATTGGGGACCATCCCAATCATGGGGTCACTTGACAAGTCGACAAGTCGGTCCTGGGCTCAATTGATCAATGAAAAATATGCTGTTTGACAAAAGAAGCATAAATTGCAGAAAAACATTGGAAAACTACCAAAAAAGTACTTGACGGCTAATGATATGTAATGATATTGTGATGGTTATGATATAGTACTACAAAATAAATCAAACAAGTACTTGACCCTGGTGTTGCTCATCGAAAAATGGTAATGATATGTAATGATGGGATATCCGATATATCCCCTATCCCCCTGCCCTCCGCCTCACCTGTGCCGGCGCACCAAAGAGGCTGGAGAGTGTGCTGCCAGTTGGTGCCGCCTGGGCTGGGGCTGGCAGAAAAAGGGTGATTCATGAGGATCCCTCAATGAGGATGATAAAACATGATTATATAATATTATATATGGGGTTATATATGATTGTTGTATAAAACATGATTATTAGATTATATCCCTCAATCAAGAATATATCATATATATATAACATATGAGGTTTCCATAAATGGGGGATCCCAAAAATGGATGGTTTATAATACAAATCCCGTTAAACTGGATGATGTGGGGTATCCCTATTTTAGGAAACCATCGTATATTATATATAATATGTACATATGTATTACAGTACATATACTATAACATACTATCACATGATTGTTGTGGTCTTGGGGGTTCTCATTTTAAGGGCCCTTTCCATCTCCCGGTCGGTTCTGAAGCCCACCACGTTCCTGTTTCACAAAGTCATCATCGTCGTCATCGTCGAAGATGCTGGTGGCCATGCGTCCAGATCCACCAAAGAGGCTTGGGCCACCTGCTAAGAGGGGCCCAAAAGATCCAAAAGCATCTCCGCCATGACAAGAAGATGATCATTCCATGATATGAATCTGGGTAAATTAAAATATTTCACTAACCTGAATTAAGGCCATTTGGGGATCATTTCCCTTACTATGATTATAATGAGGTCGCAGTGAGGTCGTTATAATTTACCCAGATGAATGGCAAGTTGCATGATGTTGGATGCAACATGATGCAATCATACTTGCTATAGATCTATATATAGCTAGTGTTACGGAGGGAGATGATGAAAAAGAATGAATCATGAACTGATCAAAATGAAGGGCTATTATACCAAAGAAAGGGATCGGCTGCGGATTGACAATCGGCTCCTGGAACAAAACCCAGGAATGGGAACATTTTATGAAACAATCCCTGCTGATGATTGTGTTCTTGCGCGTTCGGATGCATTGGGGACGTTTAAAGGTAACGTAACCTATAGCCTAAAAAGATACAAACAATGATAAACATATATGCAAAAATAGAGCTGATTTATCACCAAATCATTCAAGATAGAGTATGTATGAACCAAGCGGATTTTGGGCTCACATCGTAGCGTTTTTGCTACCCCAATGTCTTCCAATTCAACATGGCCAAACTGCTATTGGTGCCTGGGTTCAGTCAGCCACATCGGGTAGCGTCAACCTTGTTTTAGCCAACAACACCGAACACGTCAACCCTGAACACATCTGCATTTCGGAGAAAATGTTGCGAACACAAGTTTTGCGCATGAGAGCTATACCTACTATACTTTTGATTCTGAGCAAACACAATGATCCAATGTCCGTTGAGCCGATCACAGTTAAGTACTAAGTTTTTGCAGCTGCCTCCAGCAGGCTTTCCGGGCAAAGCGAAAGTGGGAACCCAATCAGTTCAGCAATTTCCAATTTTGGGGCTAGTCGCTTAGCCACCATTCCCATGGCTCCCAGCTTTCCCCTCCGCACCGCTGGAAGCTTTTGCTGCCAACGGCGCTGCAAACGGCACCGTCGGCGGCGGCGAGCCAGATCTGAGAGGGTTTCAGACTTGATCAACTGCCAGATGAGAAAAACAAAGAGCCTGCTGAAATATACTGAAAGAATATGAAAGAACAACTACAGTATATTATATGACTGGTCGATTTTACAAATTATGTGTCTATCCTTTGGGGGGGGGTGTTTTACAAAGAGCATCTGCCAAGCAGCAGCGGATTGAAGCGGACCTCACTGTCGCCAAAAAGTCCTCCTCCTGCTGGTTTTGGCGGTTCCTTTGCTGCTTGAATGGTTGACAGAGGAACTGAAGCAAAGAATTAGAACATAATCTCTTTGCCCACAAAATCCACAAACCCTGTTTGCGTTTAATTATGTTTAATTAGTTATCGTAAAGAGTTTTGCAATTCCATCCACTCAATTCCACTCAACTAAATGAAACAACACCTTACAAAGTGAATTTCCATGAATTCCCCATGAATTCCCCATTGAATGGACAGTGACTTCATAGGCGATTGGACTTCATAGCGTGAGAACTGCAAGCTGACGAATGGAGCTGATTTCAGGTAGTCGAATTGATACCTGCTGTCTGTGGCCTACCTCAAAGGAGACCCTATGTAATATTTAGTAGGTACAGTATATATATAATGGAATATATATATATATATTATATTGTATTATATATAATATATATACATATATATACATATATTAGATTATATATATAAATGAAAGAGTCGCTGAAAGAATCGAGATGTAGCCCCGAGGAATGTTGATGGGAAAACAACACTTATATTGTGCGTATCCATGTCATATATTGGACATCTCCCTTCTGATCGTCCCTGTCAGCTCACCGAGAAATCTCCCGCAACAGCACCAACATTCATACAGCAGAAACAAATGAACTGCAGGAGTTCAGACACGAAAAATCAAAACCTTAATGGAAAACAAACACCCGCAACTGAGACTTGAATTGATCCTGAGTGGAAAAAATGTGTGCTAAACCCCAAGCCATCACCCTCCAGTTGGGGATGATTTCAATGATACGTCATTGTGGATGGTCTATGGTTCTGGACCTACCACAAACAACTGCAGAGTCCAGGTCCATGTTTAACCCCAACCCATTAGATTTTTGTTATAGTTGCTGTTTTCAAATTGAGCACTCCGCGTTGGGTGTGTCTGAAAATGGGGATACCAGTACCATAGATTACCATAGTTATGGCTATTTTACATTCTTTTGCCAGAGAAAATGATGATAAACCAGCTAAGATCATCTAACTTAAGCTTATCCTATGTTCCATTATATAAGTGGGTTATATGTGGTAAGCATATAAACTATCATGGGATTATCTCAACAAACCCATTAGATCCCCAAATATATCCCCATCAAAGATTTTCCCATCACCCCAGGTCTCAAACTGATCAAGTGACTGCGGCTGGAGCAGCAGAAGCAACGGCTTGTCCTTCCCCTGATGTTTTCCGCGCATCGTCACCTGGTGCTGGAACCGTAGTGGTTGAAGCAACCCAAAGGTGAAAATATCTGGAGTCTGTGTGTTGAAGAATCTGCTTAGAGATGCTTGGAGTATATCATAGTATATCTACATAATTACCCAAATGTTGTCGTCATTGTAGTCCATGTCTCTGAAAATAGGGCACCCACAAATTAACAGCAAAAAAACAGCAGTTAACAATCAGTTTCCCAATGAAACGACCATTTTATTGGCATTTATGATCATTTATTGTAATATATTAGTAATATAACAATATATGATTATTGTAATATAAGTATATAACTAATATATTATATGATCATTATATAGCTATATTATATAGTTATACTATATGACATACATTTCGGACCGGGGCGGGTCCACGGTACTCCCGGCCTGCCACAAGTGGGTCAGGTGGTGCAGCCTGAACTCAGCAGAGATAATCAGAGGGATTTTCTGGGGGTTCGATGTGGGGATATAACTGATATGATTATTATATATACAATTGATAAATGATAGTTGATGGATGTTGTTCAAGATGTTGTTTGGTCAATTGGAACATGTTTAGAACTATGGAACATGCAAAGCAGTGCTGTGAAGGTCGCACTTTTGCGCCCGTTCCAGGAATGGCATTCCAACCAGTCTCTCTGTCTTTGTTTGCAACCAGGTTGCCCCAACCACTTGGTAAAATTGGGGTGCCTTTGGGGGTGTCAACTGTCAGTACCTGGACTTCTCACTGCAAATTGAAATGATTGGCTTGGGTGGTTCCTCATGGTGAACCTTAGATTCCTGACAAAAAAAAAAGTTATTTTTTAGCTGGTTTGTACGTTATTTTACATCATTTTGATAGCAAAGATTCAATTACAAAAGTATATAATAGTATATAATAGTTTATAACCAAGCTATTAAATATAACCAATAAGCTTGACCAAGATCAGTGCCTCCCCTTCCCTGCGAGCATTGCCTGTGCCACTGGCGCCGCTGCCGCAAAGAGGCTGGAGACGGCGCTGCCAGTTGGAGCTGCCTCAGAAAAAACGGCTGCCGGTCGGTGGTAACCCGCTGGACTACAGGAAACACAAAACATAACCAAAAAAAGCAGGTAACATTAGATAGTGACATATGACATATGTAACATGCGTATGTTGATAATATTTTATAATTAATACGTATGAGAAAGTAAGAATTTTCAAGATGGATTGCTGCTGGTTGCTGCTGACTTTTAGTGATGTGACATATTTTGTTCCGGACAAGGAACAGAATCTGACCAACAAGTTCTTGTTCATCGCTATCCCAATACATGTGTTGATTCATCTTGGGACTAGGCCCTTAGGTCCCTGCGCCTTCAAAGACTTAGAGAAACCCATGGGCCAATGAAAGTGTGACTGTCATGATAATGTCATCATGTGCGGAGACGTTTGTGACATTAGGATACATTAAAAGTATTTAAAAGTACTACCAGGTGTGATTTCGTTGAATTTCATGGTGACCAAATAAACACTAACGTTCAAACGCGGTGATGCTCTCCGTAGCGACAGTGACGGCGTTGGATGATGGGACATGCCCATAGTAAAAGCTTGGATGAGACCACGGGCCATAATTGTGGCAACAATCCCACCAATTGGTACCTTGTTACTGAACTGGACTCTGGACCTTCAAGTCGATCACAAAAATGGTCATCATCCCAGCTATAGCCTATACCATACAGAATGTACCCAACATGGATAACTTCGCATCATACCTTCAGTTCTGATCCCGGTATATCCCGGTCCTGTTTCACAAAGCCATCGTCGTCATCGTCGTCGAAGATGTTTGTGGCAAGGCGTCCAGAGCCACCAAAGAGGCTTGGGCCACCTGCTGGCCATCTTTCAATGGATGTTTCTGACATCATGGATCATGCCACAAACAAACTAAAACGCGTGAGGCTGCGTTTGAACTCTCCGAACTTTAATTATGTGTGCTAACTGTTCTAACCTCTTTATTGACCATGGAACAAACAACATCATGTATCACTACAACTACAAGCTGGTGTCGTTGTATTGCAAGATACGGGCATTGCAAGTTGGGGTGTCACATCTCAACCGTTAAACCCCCACATCTACAGGAAGGTGGTCTACATCTCAAGAGCCATCTGCATCATACTTCAGCTTCGAAGTCAAAAAGGTCACTGCCATAATGCCCTCTCCCTACAAAAGCTCCCCTATATTTATTAATAAAAACTGCCCGAGATTATTTGGTTTGGCACATTTCAGATTGGTCAATTTGACTTTTAATTGATCGCCTGTAGAAAACAATTTAAAAATGAAGGTCCATTTAAAGGTTCTACCCCCTTAATAATAAAAACTAATTAAACCATGTTTAGGGTCCGTGTGTTAAAGTCAACAATTTTAGTTTTTTTTCTAATAGGTTTTTAATTTAATATTAGGGGAAAGCTTCTCCCCCGAAGATTAAATACCCTCTAATAATAACAACTACCCCTAGGTGTTATTATTTGGGGGGAGGGGGGGGACGTTTATATAATATTACGGTGAAGTGATTATTAAATAATTTAAAGATATGTAAAGTAGTGTAAAGTAATTTTAAAGTTTAGCTTACCAACCCGCGGTCGTTCAATCTTCCCTTCCCTCCGCACCGCTGGAAGCTTTCGCTGCCAGCAGTGGCGGTGCAAACGGCAGCGTCGGCGCCGTCGGCGCTGCCGGTGCAGCTGCCGCTGCTGGCGCCGCTGCCGGGGCAGCCGCTGCTGGTGCTGGCGCGTCGCCATCGAGGCTATCAAGGCTAGACTTGCACAGCATCGAAGATGCAGGCGCAGAGCCAGACCTTGAAAAACGTGCCAATATACACGGTGGTGCCGTTATCCAATTGACTACAGGTTTCTGATGGAGACAATTTCGAGAAGTTATAAACCAACTTAGTGAACCATTGGGGCACCACCTTGTACGGATTTGAGCAATCCGGGAATGGATTCACAGCCAATCCCAGCCGATCCCAGGAGGACTGACCAAGACATTGGAGCAGTGTTCAAAATCCCTCTGTCATTACATTATACTGGTTGGTTCATAGGAAATCCCCGTTCTTGGATTATTATAGTCCCCAAATCCCCAATTTTTTTTGGGTAGTAACCGGGTAGAAAAAAATCCCCGGTTACTAACCATCAACCAACAGGGGTTTAGCAGCCACTGCTCACGGCGTTTTGTATGGTTCCATCTCCCTGTCCCAACTGGATGCGGCCAAGCATCAGTGGGTTGAAGCGGACCTCGCTGTCGCCAAAAAGTCCTGCTGCTTTCGACGCTTCCTTTGATGCGCTTCTGGTGTGAAAGACAAACAGAAAGCAATGTGGTACAGCCAATAAACAAACCCTATAATATCATATAATTATTATATAGTTATAACTATAATTCTATAATATATATATATTATAGTTAAGCAAGTATTATCTAATAACTATGAATATATAATTATAGATATATGTTTAATATGATCACCAGAAATGGGTTTTACAAACCCTCCGCAATTGGAGGTTTACTATTGGGTTTACAAAAACATCCCTCATGATTCAGAAAGAATCTTGATTCGGCAGGATAGGCCTCTACCAGTATGTGACTGACAACTTGACTACCAAGTTCGGCCATTCCAAACGCATGGGATAGAGAATCTTTGTAACCCTTCGAAACAACGTTAGTAACCGTTGGCTGCTCCTTCAAAACACCCAAGCCACAAACTAGCCCAAGACCTCAGAAAAGAAATATACCCTCTGGTAATTTAACATAGCTATTGAAAATGGCCATTTATAGTTGATTTGCCCATTAAAAATGGTAATTTTCCATAGTTATGTTAAATTACCAGAGGGTATACCAGCCTCTTGATGATGTGAATACCATCATTTCACAACCATGATCTCACCCTCCGCAGAAATCTTGGAGAAAACAGAAGCAACACCCACACGACCTCCGAAAAAGAATTGGAATAGACTAGACAGCCACATATAGCCGTATAGCCCCATAGACCCATGGACCTTGCTGTAACCAGAGTTGTGATCTTAAATCTTCCATGTGGCAACAGAAGATCTCCCAGGTGCCAACGGTAGAAATCTCTGGGCCTGTCAAAATGGGGGTACCTCCAAATCATCCATTTGATTTTCGGATGTTACAAAAAAAAGACACCATCCAGCTATTGGATTATTGGGGTACCCTCTGGTTATTTAACATAGCCATGGTATAGATGGCCCTAATCGAAATAGATGGTTTACCGAACTTAAAAATGGTGGTGATTTTCCATGGCAAACTGTGAATGTCATAACCATCCAGCTATTGGATGATTGGGGTATACCCATGGATTGGAAACCTCCAAATATCTTCCCCACCAAGTCGCTGCTCCGCCTGCTCCGCTTCCTGCCGCAGTCATGAGTGTTGCAACTTATGGTTTTGGGGATGCCCCATGGATTGGACATCTCCATAGAATAATCATATTTAGTTGCTCTTCACAAAATGGAAAAAAATGCCATTTTGAAATTATGAGATCCACAATTGCAGCTGTAATCCTGGTTGGTCATACTGTCTCTGGTCTAAGCAAGGATCAATGTGTAAGGCTCTTCGGATGATACAAGAATGGCAGTCTGCCAGTTAGACCCATCCTGGCGTTGAAGGAAATGAACATGGGACCATCAAAGGCAGCAAATATTTCGCCTAGCTGGAACCCCAAACAACGGGAAATAAATGATGTTTTCCCCAAACAACAACCATGGCTATTTCAGCTTGGTTGAGGTTTCAGGTCAAGATGGTGAACTATTTTCTGAAGTCTACATAGCTGACTACCTGACCTAGAACCTAGAATTATTAATCTCCCTCCCCCATGTATTTCAGCTATAATATGGAGGTTCCCAATCCATGGGGGTACCCCCAAATCATCCAGTCGTCATGGATTTACCATTTTATTCCATGATTCCATGACTTACCCTCCACCAAAAAAAACGTAGACCCCCAACAAAAATCGACATGTTTTAGATCCTTTTAGCGGAAAGTCATCTTCCAATCCCCTATTGTTTTGGATCTACCCTCTGGTTATTTTAACATAGCCATGGAAGATGACCCATTTATAGATGATTTTCCCAGCTAGAAACCTCCATTTATATCATTTATGAGGGATTTTCCATGGCTATGTTATATAGTCATAACCAGATGGTATTTAAGGCAGGCTCGATGTGAAAATGGCGGGAGCCCCACCTGCCGGAGCCGGCGAAGCTGCCGAAGCTGGTGGCTCAGCTGCCTGGCCGGGTCATGGGTCAGTCTGGGTGGTTTAGAACTCTATAGCTACAGCATGGTGTTGTATAATATCATGATTCTTATCATCATTATCCTGTTTGTTATTGTTATTATTGTTATTATTACTATATTTGCATCATTAATTATCATATATCGATATCGATTCACTATCATGTGGAAGGTGTGAAAATTGAAGTTCCTTACTTCATACGTTGGAAACAGCTGCAAGTCTTCGAGAGTTTCATGGCAGCCTGGGCCTGTCCAATGGCCATTTCAGGGACCGATTGATTGGAGGTACCTACCATACATAAGGCCTTCATATAAGGCCTATGTAAGGGAATATCCCAGCAAAATATGGCCAAAAATATGGTACAGTACCTCCATTTTGGGATCCTGAAATTCCCATTGAAATGATCATGGAACATCATGGAACAAGTTATGGAACTATCACGAAAACGTCTCACGCGCCATCCTCTTGGTTTGAACACTTGGGAAATCAAGGCCTAGGTTCTAACAGGCCAATTGTCGATGACCTTCTGGTACAACCCCTCCACCTTGTCCCAACTTTCACCATGTTGAGATCGACGAGACAAGACCTGTAACTGTGGTAAACAGTTTCCCACCCGAAACCATCAACCATCCCCCATCTACGTAATTTCATAATTTCACCATTTGCTGAAAACTCAAAACCAGATAATAAAATCATATCCAGGAATGAGTTTACATTTTATTGATTTTTATTGTATATAAACCTATGCGTGCTTCGATTTGCACCACCTCAATGAGCTCTGTCCCTCTGCACCTGCAAAGGCGCCACTGCCGCTGGCGCTGGTGGCACTGGAGCGCCAAAGAGGCCAGAGCTGCCCAAAGGAGCCTGGACCCAAGGAGGGCTGGTTGCGGCTTGAAAAGGAACCAAAATCTGGAAGGGACCCAAGGGACCCAGAAGAACAAGGACATCTTTTGACCTACCCTCTGGTAATTTAACATAGCTATTGAAAATGACCATTTTGAATGGGTAAATCCACTATTTCTATGGCCATTTTCAATAGCTACCTTAAATTACCAGAGGGTAGTCTTTTTTTTGTTTTCTTGTAGTTGGTTTTGGAGTAGATGAGTTGGAACATGTTTCAACCATTTCCATGTCTGGGAGTCTGCTAGCCTTGAACTTGTGGGGTCATCCAAAGCTTGACTCACAGACATCAAAATGTTGATGCTCAGAGTGAAACAAACCTGCCAGACAAGAAGAGAAGGCCCCTGAAGAATTGCTGTGCAGCACTTCCAAAAGTCTGGAATTATTCCACTGCAACCCCACACACAGTGGATCTGCAAGGTAGAACTCATCAAAATAAAAAACATAAACAACCCACCTACCAACTACCAAACCATGCGTCATACCGCT
Organism: Cladocopium goreaui; assembly: GCA_947184155.2. Taxonomy (NCBI): domain Eukaryota; class Dinophyceae; order Suessiales; family Symbiodiniaceae; genus Cladocopium; species Cladocopium goreaui. The sequence goes on along the minus strand of CAMXCT020001624.1, from coordinate 325,254 downwards.
GTTTCTCCAAACTGGGGACCTCCAACAGATGACCAATGGTTCTGGTTTGGGGGGTCCCTACGTTTAGGAAAGTTTAGGACACCCCCCGTCACTTCTGAACCCATTGCTGTCCTGTTTCACAACGTCATCGTCATCGTCATCGTCATCGTCAAAGATGTCTTTTGCAAGGCGTCCAGATCCACCAAAGAGGCTCGGGCCACCTGGATCAAGGGAGTTTATATCTGAATGTCAATTGTTGTTTCAATATGCTTCAATTATATAATGGTTTTAATCATGGAATATGGAAAGCTAACCAGAACTAATATTGCTGCGTGCAATGATGGTGGGATATTGATGGAGAGAAAACAACATTGGATGTCGACTGATGACAGTCCGACGACACCCCACGAAATAGTGATACAGTGTAAATCCATGAAGTAAAATTATCTCAGTAAGAAAGGGATGACAGCGAGATATCCATAATTGCTACCAGCAGCTGATTCTGCTGAAAGGGATCACCCAGGAGGGAACTTGCCTCAACATGAATCAAAATACGGACATCCCACAGACAAGGATTTGTGACAAGCCATTTTGGTCCTCATGTCTTGCGAAAAAACACAATGCACACAGAAACTTGGTTGCAGCCTATGTATACACAAGCTATATATAATATACCCTCTGGTAATTTAACATAGCTATTGAAAATCACCATTTATAGTGGATTTTCCCATTAAACATGGTGATTTTCCATAGTTATATTAGTTTACCAGAGGGTACCTCAAGAAAGGAATGCATGGACTTCCAACCAATCAATTTTGGTCTTTGTGACAAAGTGCATCAAGCCTGCAACATTCCCCTGTGATTTCATGTCTGAATTTGCCACCAACTTCCGCCAGGCCCAAGTCATGATTTAACGTGTTGGGATATTAGGGGCCGCACCCAACAACTGGCTGATGGCTGCTGGTCTCTTTAGGTATTTCCATGTATTTCCCATATATGGCGATCTATCAATTTGCTGACAATTGACAAACCTGGATTGTTCATGACTGTTCAAGCATGTCCCAAAAATCCAACACAATAACCCTGAGCATGGTGACCTCTGAAACAAAACATCGCCAAGACCCATTGAATATCTTTGATACCTGCATATAGATCATCCACTGGCTATAGCTGCCTCCCAGGTTACCCTCCGCGCCACTGGAAGCTTTTGCTGCCACCGTCGGCGGCGCAAATGGCACTGCCGCTGCTGCCGGTGCCGGTGCGGCCGGTGCCGCGGCTGGTGCCGGCGCTGGCGCGTCTTCTTCGTTGCTATCGAGTCTCGGCTTTCGCGTTGAAGGAGCTGAGGCTGCAGTGCCGAACCTGGAAACTAGGCAGGGAAAGGTGTGGAATTTGACCCAGCAGGTGATATACTGCAATAGATATGTAAAAAGAAACCGTATAAGTTAAGTAATTATCAGTAATTAGGGGCTCAATAAAGGTATATGATATCAAATAAGTTTTCACTTAAGTTAACTCAGCGAGTGGAAAGCTCAAGGGATGTCCATCACAAACTGGTGGGTTCATAGCAAAGGTACTGTCAGCTAAACAGTTCCCACAAACCTGCTGCGGATGGACTCTATTGATATTGGTTCCGTGAGATCAAAATTCCCACAATGCGAGGTCATAAATCCATATAAATCTTCTGTCAACCGGTATACATAGTATCATATAGTATATCCATTATACACGAGCCAAACGATGCGTCATGATGGGGCTTAATTACCCCCAGTCATCAAGCTTAAAAAGGTGGCCCTTTCCCACGGGCCAAGCAACAGTGGATTGGACCGGACCTCATTGTCTTCAAATAGACCTCCCGTCGGCTTCGATGCTTCCTTTGCGATGCTGCTGTGGCTGCAAGGGATAGACAAACAAGTTTGCTGTTGTTGTTGTATCATAATTATCATTATTATTTGTATCATTAATTATCATATATTGATATCGATTCACTATCATGTGGAAGGTGTGAAAATTGAAGTTCCTTACTTCATACGTTGGAAACAGCTGCAAACCATTAAACCCCTGTAAAAGCACTGGGAAATCTGTGATGCATAACAAGTCTTCGAGAGTTTCATGACAGTCTGGGCCTGTCCTAACATCTAAGAACGGTACAGGGCAATCACCAAATTCGTTCTGCCCAATGATCATGGAACATCTTTATCTGTATCTGTTTCTATACATGCAATTAATCATATATGCATCAAACGGGTCCCACAAAAATAGATAGACACATTCGTCATCCTCGAAACAAAGCATGGAACTCGACGGATTTATCACGAAAACGTCTCACGCGCCATCCTCTTGGTTTGAACACTTGGGAAACCAAGGCCTAGGTTCTAACAGGCCAATTCTCGATGACCTTCTGGTACAACCCCTCCACCTTGTCCCAACTTTCACCATGTTGAGATCGACGAGACAAGACCTGTAAATGTGGCAAACAGTTTCGCACCCGAAACCATCAACCATCCCCCATCTACCTAATTTCATAATTTCACCATTTGCTGAAAACTCAAACCCAGATTATAAAATCATACCCAGGGCCCAGGAATGAGTTTATTACATTTTATTGATGTTTATTGTATATAAACCTATGCATGCTTGGATTTACACCACCTCAATGAGCTCTGTCCCTCTGGTTCACCTGCAAAGGCGCCACTGCCGCTGGCGCTGGTGGCACTGGAGCGCCAAAGAGGCCAGAGCTGCCCACAGGGGCCTGGACGCAAGGAGGGCTGGTTGCGGCTTCAAAAGGAACCAAAATCTGGAAGGGACCCAAGGGACCCAAAAGAACAAGGACATCTTTTGACCCCAGTCTTTTTGTTGTTTTCTTGTAGTTGGTTTTGGAGTAGATGAGTTGGAACATGTTTCAACCATTTCCATGTCTGGGAATCAGCTAGCCTTGAACTTGTGGGGTCATCCAAAGCTTGACTCATAGACATCAAAATGTTGATGCTCAGAGTGAAACAAACCTGCCTCACAAGAAGAGAAGGCCCCTGAAGAATTGCTGTGCAGCACTTCCAAAAGTCTGGAATTATTCCACTGCAACCCCACACACAGTGGATCTGCAAGGTAGAACTCATCAAAATAAAAAAACATAAACAACCCACCTACCAACTACCAAACCATGCGTCATACCGCTGTTTCTCCAAACTGGGGACCTCCAACAGATGACCAATGGTTCTGGTTTGGGGGGTCCCTACGTTTAGGAAAGTTTAGGACACCCCCCGTCACTTCTGAACCCATTGCTGTCCTGTTTCACAACGTCATCGTCATCGTCATCGTCAAAGATGTCTTTTGCAAGGCGTCCAGATCCACCAAAGAGGCTCGGGCCACCTGGATCAAGGGAGTTTATATCTGAATGTCAATTGTTGTTTTAATATGTTTTAATTATATAATGGGTTTAATCATGGAACATGGAAAGCTAACCAGAACTAATATTGCTGCGTGCAATGATGGTGGGATATTGATGGAGAGAAAGCGACATTGGATGACGACTGATGACAGTCTGATGACACCCCACGAAATAGTGATACAGTGTGTAAATCCATGAAGTAAAATTGTCTCAGTAAGAAAGGTATGACAGCGAGATATCCATAATTGCTACCAGCAGCTGATTCTGCTGAAAGGGATCACCCAGGAGGGAACTTGCCTCAACATGAATCAAAATACGGACATCCCACAGACAAGGATTTGTGACAAGCCATTTTGGGCCTCATGTCTTGCGGAAAAACACAACACAATGCACACAGAAACTTGGTTGCAGCCTATGTATACACAAGCTATATATGATATCTGGGTAAATTATAATAATTCACCTACCTGAATTAAGCCCATTTTGGGGATGATTTCCCTGACTAACCATGATTCCCAGTGAGGTCGTAGTGAGGTCGTTATAATTTACCCAGATAATATGTATACCTCAAGAAAGGAATGCATGGACTTCCAACCAATCAAATTTTGTGACAAAGTGCATCAAGCCTGCAACATCCCCTTGGATTTCATGTCTGAATTTGCCACCAACTTCCGCCAGGCCCAATTCATGATTTAACGTGTTGGGATATTAGGGGCCGCACCCTACAACTGGCTGATGGCTGCTGGTCTCTTTAGGTATTTCCATGTATTTCCCATATATGGCGATCTATCAATTTGCTGACAATTGACAAATCTGGATTGTTCATGACTGTTCATGTCCCAAAAATCCAACACAATAACCCTGAGCATGGTGACCTCTGAAACAAAACATCGCCAAAACCCATCGAATATCTTTGATACCTGCATATAGATCATCCACTGGCTATAGCTGCCTCCCAGGTTACCCTCCGCGCCACTGGAAGCTTTTGCTGCCACCGTCGGCGGCGCAAATGGCACTGCCGCTGCTGCCGGTGCCGGTGCGGCCGGTGCCGCGGCTGGTGCCGGCGCTGGCGCGTCTTCTTCGTTGCTATCGAGTCTCGGCTTTCGCGTTGAAGGAGCTGAGGCTGCAGTGCCGAACCTGGAAACTAGGCAGGGAAAGGTGTGGAATTTGACCCAGCAGGTGATATACTGCAATAGATATGTAAAAAGAAACCGTATAAGTTAAGTAATTATCAGTAATTAGGGGCTCAATAAAGGCATATGAGATCAAATAAGTTTTCACTTAAGTTAACTCAGCGAGTGGAAAGCTCAAGGGATGTCCATCACAAACTGGTGGGTTCATAGCAAAGGTACTGTCAGCTAAACAGTTCCCACAAACCTGCTGCGGATGGACTCTATTGATATTGGTTCCGTGAGATCAAAATTCCCACAATGCGAGGTCATAAATCCATATAAATCTTCTGTCAACGGGTATACATAGTATCATATAGTATATCCATTGTACACGAGCCAAACGATGCGTCATGATGGGGCTTAATTACCCCCAGTCATCAACCTTAAAAAGGTGGCCCTTTCCCACGGCCAAGCAACAGTGGATTGGACCGGACCTCATTGTCTTCAAGTAGACCTCCCGCCGGCTTCGATGCTTCCTTTGCGATGCTGCTGTGGCTGCAAGGGATAGACAAACAAAGCAATCTTCAGACTCTTCTGCCGATTAATCATCAATCCCTTCCCCGAATATTATATTAACATATATTAACATGATATAAGCCTTAAACGAAAATCCCGGTTTAAAAAAACGAGGATTGGATCTAATTATTCATTTTGGGTCCACTATACTAGGTCATATTCTGGGGATGGGATCGCCCAAAATCATCCCTGGTCCAGTTGGATCCTATAGGAATGGAGATCAACGTATGCAACACATTATCTCAACATGGCTTTGTCTGAAAATATGGTATAGTCTACCCCATTACGTTTATCATGATGTGTTCCCCGTTTGAATGGTTTTTACACAAACCCAAATCATTGTTGATATATGTTGATATGTTACAGTATATAGCACATAAGATATCACCATGACATCCCATTCAATTCGCGGTTTTGATGGTTCATATTGGGCTATACTTGGGGGTGCAGGAATATGTCTGGATATATGTCACCAATTCTCACCATAGTTATAGTAGGATCCCAACTTGTTGGCACTTATTACCACAATTGTAACCAGTATGCATCATTATTCATCCCAACTGGTTGGATCTATCCCATATCCCCATATTATCCCCATATCATCCCCATATTTTCCCCATATTATCCCCATATTATCCCCATATTATCCCCATATTCTTGGCTAAATTATACCATAATAGCTGTGAACAACCCCCACCCATGCGCCACGCCCAAGTGGCCGCTGCAGCTGCGCTGGCTGCGGAAACAACCTTGCCTCGGATGGCTGATGTCTTGACATGCTCGATAAAGTTATGAATAACATCTGGGAAATTTTTATCATATGGGTATGGGTCAATACCTATAGATACATTTTTAGTGGGATGAACATCCAGCTAAACCAGCTATTTTGATGTGAACTACAGGGGTACAAGGTTTTGACACACTGCCATATGTCACTGACCTGAATAGTTCGGCCATATTGGGATAATTCATGATAATTTCCCTTACTCACCACGACTCCAATGAGGGAGAACAATGAGGTCGACATAATGTCCCCAGATCATATGTATACAGCAATAATATGTCAGTGGCTGGTAAATGTCCTAATTGAACATCACCCAACTATGGGGATATGATCTCCAACGGATACGGCCGAAAGTGATGTGAAACAAATCCGATAAATCCAAAAAGCAGGACATTTACCAACCCCTGTATGTGTACAGTTGGCATAGTCGTGTTTAAATATGTAATATGTGACATACTGTGAGTAAATGTGAGTAATGAATCAAAGATACTAAATTATATATAAATATCATTATATACAGTAAATATCATACAGTAAGCCTACGGTATGTCCGCTAATATACAATATACCTGCATCTCCCAGTGTGTGCAAAAAAAATAAATATTGCCTTTTCAGGAATTATTGCTGGCGGCATTTTTTTCTGCCTCCGAACAGTTTTTGCATTTTGCATGTGTGTTGCCGGTTTTGAAACGGCGAAAAAAACCCAAGGAAACGGCGAAAAAATCAAGAGCCCAAAATGTGGAAACTGAAACGGCGAAAATTTAGGCAACCGGCGATGATTATACGTTGCTGTTTCAGATTTCGAGCGAATTTTTGCACAAGTGGATTATCCAGGTACCATATATGATATATGAATTCATATGAATATGAATCGTGCAAAATAGATTCCATATCAAACCCATGGTATGTCTATAATTTCTACATGGGCTTCCAAGAACATTATTGAGATCATACCAAGGGCACGTTCAAAATATCGTTGATTTGCTGGGTCTCCAACACTGGTGAACAATGCAGAGACTTTTCATATTGTGTGACCCCAAAACCAATGGTTTTCATGTAAAAAATCACGAATTTCAGATGATAAATTGGGTTGACTGGACAAAGGAATTTACAGTCAAACATTAACTCTTTTCTCTCTTAAATTACGATGTCATAACATGTCATAACCATTAAAAAAAAAAAAAAACACCCAGCTTGGCACCCAGCCTTCCTCCGGTTCAGCTGATGCCTGCAGCTCAGGGACCTATCTTGAACCATGGGGGTAAAGTTGGGGTTAGTAACCATCAAGATGATCAAGATGGCAATAGTATGAGAATATGATGAGATGGAGCTAACCAGTTGGGATTCATAATTACATATAATTACTATGTTTGAATATGGCTATAACCCCTATGTTTGTTGGGCTATAACCCTTAACTTATAGCCATGGTGAAACATATTCACTTGGTTCATGGGAACTGCACACACAAGTTGGTCGGGGCTGGATTCAAAATGGTGTAGGGACCAAATATCTCCCAATATCTTGTCTTGATATGCAATACTAAGATACTACAGTCATTTATATTGCATCTATCATATTCTAGAACATTCTATAATCATTTTTGTGAGATGTTGTGATAAGGAACTACTACATAATATCTATAGATATGAGATCATATAGTATATAGATGAAACTACGACATAATATCATCTAGGATAGATGTAACGAGCCTTGGGAGCTGCGCCAAAAAGGCTGGAGCTGACACTTGGGGCAGCCTGGCTCCATCGGTTTCATGGGGATTTCAGAAAGGGCAAATACTGGGGAAATGATGTTTTTTTTTATAGATCATGGTGAATCACTACTGGGAAAATAATGGGAATAAGGGAAAATAATGGGAAAACAATGGGAAAATAATGGGAATAATGGGAATATAATAGTTAATAATGGGTAATAATGGTTAATAGGACAATTTCATGGATACTTATAATGGAAAAAAGAACCATAATGCTTAAATAATGGGTTCTTACAGGGGAGGCCCGAATCCGGGAAAGTCACCTATTGGTGATAGCTGATTTTGAAGACATGTGTCCGTTTTTGGATTTTCAAAAGGAATTTTGATGCAAGGGAATTGCAATTTAAACCACGTGCAATACCCATATCCTGGACAATATGGATTGATGATGGTTGGCTACCGGCAGCTACTGGTACTGTAGCTGGCTCCAGCTAATCACATTTTTTCAGAGGAAACATCAACCCAGCAGGGGAGATGCTACAGCTTGGCCGTGTTTCAACTCGTCTTAAATCATCTTCATTACCCATAGGATCCATGTATGGTATATATGCTAACATTGGGGGTATATTGATGGTAAATGTTACCATATATATAGCATGCATGGATCCTATGGGTTGTTTCTCGCCTGTGGTTTAAAAGGGCTATGGGCAGAAAGCAAAGCAACAGGATACCTGACTCTGACACAACCAAACCATTCAGTTTTTCCCCGTTCACATATTTCCATTCATAACTGTTCATGAATGCTTTCCTATGAGGAAGAACAGTACTGATTTCCCATTTCCAGGTTTGACTAGCTGCATTTGATGCTTGAAGGACTGCAGAGTCTGCAAAGTGAGAGTTTCTATCATCTACTGAGAGCCCTTAGAGAAACCATCTGTACATACATCACGAAATGGTTCCTACATGTTACGTTACTACATGTTACTACAACATCCCACCTACCATACCAACATATACCACAGATCCACGGACTATACCACAGCAGTTCTGATCCCATCGCTGTCCTGTTTCGCAACATCGTCATCGTCGAAGATGTCTTTCGGGCGTCCACCTGCATCAATGGATCCCCGTGGAGAATCCATGGGTCTCCACAAAGTTGGTTGCAACCACAATCACTATACAAGATATACCTCAGGGATACCCTCTGGTAATTTAACATAGCTATGGAAAATGGCCATTTATAGTGAGTTTTCCCATTAAAAATGGTGATTTCCATAGTTATGTTAGTTTACCAGAGGGTAATACTAAGCACATGCACTTCTTTGAGCTTCAATATGCTTCAATCCTACACCTTGTCAGTTTCGTTCTGACTCAATTGCCATTGAATCATATCCCAAGCTGACAGAGATTGGCATCAACAGAAACTTGTCAAAAGCACACTGCAAAGCCACATTGTGTCTGTATAGATCCCAGAACTCCAACTTTTCCCTCCGCGCCACTGGAAGCTTTTGCTGCCACCGTCGGTGGCGCAAATGGCACTGCCGCTGCTGCCGCTGCCGGTGTCGGTGCGGCCGGTGCTGCTGCCGGTGCCGATGCTGGCGCGTCTTCTTCGTTGCTATCGAGTCTCGGCTTGCGCATTGAAGCTGAGGCTGCAGTGCCAAACCTGGAAGCTATGCAGGTTTGTATGGGGAGTTGATTTAAAAGAGTTTTGCTGAATGTTGCAGAAATAGGAGTCGGAACTATAGACAATTTTCTTAGTTCAATCAGCAGACATATAATCAGCGGAAAAACTGTCCAGAACATAAGTTGTGCATGATGGTTGGGTTTCACTTCATTGAAAGTGGGGTTCACGCAATTCAATTTAATCAACCAATCCCCAGTCAACCTGGTAGTGTGATTACATAATCCTAAGCTGAACCTACAGAGGAAACGCACAGCTTGGGTATCCCCTGAACAATGAATTTGGCATCCTGTCCCCAGTGCGGCCAAGCATCAGTGGGTTTGAACGGACTTCATTGTCGCCAAATAGACCCCCTGCTGGTTTCGATGGTTCCTTTGCTGAGAAACTCTTGCAGCGTGAATTCGAGTCCGTGAGTCCAAACTGCATGAGTTGCATTGGTTAGGTGGGTCTGAAACTACCAGAAAAATATCCCTGAACGATGATTTTAATGGTGAAAATTATACTTATCGTAACAAGTCACCATCAGAATTGGGGTTGTGGTTCCCAAGGTCTGCATGGTTGACCAATTCTCACCCAAACCTCATTTTATTTATGATTCCCATGAAAACAATCACCAAAAATCTTTGATGTCACATAATTCAATACAACATCAGCATTACTAACAACAGCTTCCAAGAAGTTCCAAAAAAATCTGGGTGATTTGCCATGAAGCACCAACATACAACAATCATGTGTGGGTCACTGGCTGCTCCTGTTCTGACTTCACCCAAGTCACGGCTGCAGTTGCTTTTGGCACACCTGAAAGTCAACCATTGGTCGATGTGGACACCACAAGGCTATAAATTTATAGGGATTGTTCATGGAATTTCATGTATTTTAACCTTCAATGTAAACGGATTTAAGAGGAATTGACCACCACATGTGTCTTTTAATTCAACCTACCATTTTTCCAGGGGAACAACAATGGATATAGATCATCGGGATACACTAGGATCGAATAGTTATATAATTTAGTAAATATATATATATATATATTATATAAAATATATAATATTACATGTATATATAATATAGTTTAATATATATATATATATAATATTACATATATATTATACATAATATGTATTATATATAATATATAGTATAATATATATATATATTATTTATATATATATAATATATATAATATATAATATATAAAATATATAGTATATATAATATATAGTGTATATAATATATATTGTATTTAATATATAAAAATATAAATAATATCAATAATATAAATAAAATATATATATAATATATATAATATATATAATATATATAATATATATAATATATATATAATATAATATATATATATAATATTAAATATATAATAATGTAAATAATACTAAATGGTTATGGGGTGGTTTTGGGCCTGTGGTTTTTCAGTGGTTTTCTGGGGGCCTTTCTGGGAAGCTGTTTGAAGTTGCGCGGCAGCATTGTCTTTTCCTGCAAGGCGAACGTGTCTCAATGCGGAAGCGATCTGCACAGGTATTACGCGCAGAAAAAAATCCGCATACGTGCGCCTGCCACGCGACATTGGCCGCGGAGCATGAGAGATCCAAATCCCTTTGCGTGTCACCCACCTCCACGCGCGGCTTTGGATTGCAGGATCTTGGCCCGAGGCGACTGCGGCCCCGCAAAGCTTGCGGTAGGGTCCCTCATCAACTGCCACTGGTGCGCTGTGGGGGTTCTCGGGCTTCCACTCCTAGGGCGGCGCGCCGCAGGATTCCCGGGCGCTGGTTCACGTGTTTCGTTTGCTGCAGCCCGTTCAGCTGAAAATAACTGCAGATGAATGGGTGGTTGGATTGCTGAAATGGTACTATGTGATATGCACCGTATTACGCATATAATGACCCCCAAAGAGTCTCCAACCCCCCCCCCACCCCCCCCCTCCCTTAAGAGGCTTTCCCTGGGGAAGTGCTTAGACAAGCTGCTCTCACACTACTTACTCTCAAAGGTTTGCTTCTGGATTTTGCTACTCCCCCGTGAAGGCAGTCGAGTAACAATTCCAGACTGTTCCATACTCTTATCAATGCCCCTGTGCAACACCCTCAAAAACATCGATCTTGAGCAGGCCCGTTACCACCCCGAAGCCTACTATATATATATTATAATGTATATATATTATATTATATATATGTAATATCATATATATATATATATCATATGACCAACAATATGTGAATCCGTAGAGATTACCACCATTTCATTGGATTTGAGAGGACACTTATCAAAGTGTACCCTACTGTACGGTGGCATTGTTAGGGAAAACCCGTGGTTTCTCTAGCAAATGATCTATAAATGCTGAATTGTCCATATATGTCAAGTAGTCGAAGGAGGATATGGGTAAACTATGTAAACAACAATTATGTATATTACATTGTAAATGCTATACATTATAAATAAAAAATGCGTATATATCTGCATATATACCTTGCAGAATTAGTGAAATTAGCTGCGTGCCGCCTCATAGCGAAGAGGAAAAATCACTCGGTCCACACTAATTATCAACAGCTAGTACACAACTTCTGTCACCTATTTTTGGCAAATGGTCATATATATATATGCATATAATATTATGATCAACAATATGTGAAACTGAAGAAATTACCACCATTTCATTGGATTTGAGAGGACACTTATCAAAGCGTACCCTACTGTACGGTGGCATTGTTGGCTGAATTGTCCATACATGTTAAGTAGTTCGATGGAGGATATGGGTAAACTATGTAAACAACAATTATGTATATTATTATACTATAAATGCTGTTTATAAATAAAAAACATGTGTATAATTGTGTATATATCTGCATATATGTAAATATGTATATACTGTGTGTGTGTCAAACACTAAAATCACTGTATGATAGGATTCCGAGGACTCTCTTCCATCCACCCATCATCCATGAAGATACATCAAATTATATAATCAATGCACTTGCATTCAATATCATTCAATGCATCCAATCCCACCCAAGCATCCACCATCCTATAGTACCCAGTTGGAGAACTGGGCTCCGTACCTGTTGGCGCGTCTCTCTCAGCTGGTGCCTGTCGTGTCGGTTGTTTCAGGATTTTTCAGGCACTATCCCCGCGGAACACTTGACAAACTCAAATCCGGCCGCCCTACCCTGCCAAAAACATGTTCCCTTCGATAACACATCGCCCCTACAAGCCTTAATGTCGTCTAAACCCTCCCTTCCTTGGTAGCATCAATGATTCCCTACCTCAATAGATCCTGGAAAATTATAAAAATCATGTAAATTATCAAATTAAAATTCATATATCCAAGAACATGGAATATTAGTAACTAGTATTCCATCTTCTTGGATATATGACCCCCCCACAAACCATTGGTATAACTGTACAACCCGTATTTATGGTGACCTGCCGATGAGATCGCTACGTATCTCACCTTTGCTGGCGGCACCGTCGGCATCGCTGCGCCGAAAAGGCTGGAGACTTTGCTGCCGCCATCCTGAAATCGTCTGGATGGAAGCAACTACATATGTGATCATATGTGACACCAAAAAACATGTCAGAATGTGATAGAATGTGGTAGTGCCAGATTTTGAAGATAGTTGGAGTTGTCCAAGTTCGACTGATGGGTTAAAAATCGTTGATCCGGGGGGAGGAAGATCGCAGTAAAAACAACTACTGTACTGAGAAATGGTCCATATACTGAGAAATGGTCATGCTCCAAGAAACTGAAATGCTGCCGGACCCAATTTACCGCTGGGATTTCCTGAATTGGCCCTCATTCCGCTGCAACACAAGTTCCTTGAATTTGACTGAACTGGACTTCCAATGGTCACAATATGTCACAATAATCCCACCTGTGGGACCTATATACCACACCAAAATGTACCACAAATAGTGCCTTCAGTTCTATAGTTCTGACCCCGCCGTCCTGTTTCACAACATCATCGTCATCGTCGAAGATGTTTCTGGCCAGGCGTCCAGAGCCGCCAAAGAGACTCGGGCCTGCAGGGGGTGCCAGCTGCACGTCCCAAATGGCAGTGTCCTTTAAATCCTCTATAAACTTGCATGGGATGACCATTCCAGGGAATTGCAACACGTTGCAACATAAGGAACTCATTGCAAATCGGTTGTGATCATAGTTGAGAATTCGCGTTGTCTCGCGTAGTCGAACATATGATCACCCAAGAAGGGAACCTCCTCGATAACCGTTTGCAACATATGGGCATGTTCGCAAAGCCGTGACAAACGTCCCAGCATTTTGATCGATTTTGGTGATCCATCACGGTGTTGCAAAAGAAATCATCACAGAAAACTGTTTCTTGTGATTTGGGCAAGTGCGTACAATTCAAAAAGAAGCGATGCCAAGAAGTTGCCTTTGTCTAATTTTTGGACCAAGTAAATTCCTGAGGCTTCACTATAGATTGTCTTTTTTACCATGTTTGATCTTTCCATAGGTGATACACTTGGAGGCGCTTGTCTACTTCAAACATCTTCAAACATGGACTTAGCCAATGTAAACATGATAAAATTCGTCATAATCATAATCTAATTTTGGCATATTTTGGTCATCAACGTTACAGGTATCTGCTTCAAACACCCAAAAATCAAATGGGAACCCAATCTTCCAAGGTTGGTGGGGGTTCAGGCCAATCTGGCCCTTGAAACCTGCTTCCTTCCCTCCGGTTGATGTTTCGACATATTATGTGATACAATTTTTATGGGGTAAACTCAACAATCAATTCCCAACTGGATGGTTTATACCAGGTACCAATATGTATACATGTTGCAAAAATGCGGATAGTTCATTCTTGGGCTTAGCACATTTGCAGAGTTGCTACTACCCCATTACCATAATGTTCAAGAACTCCTTGATGTGTTCACTTGACTATTGCAATATGAACTTGGGATTTGGGGCTCCCATGTGAAAAAAAGTGGAACTTTCGACCATGATGGCCCTGCAGAAAAGTTCACCCGTTGCTGGTTAGTATGTTTTCATGTTTATATGGCAGCAATAGCGCGTTAAACCAATAAATGGGAAAATATATGAAAAGATACCGTATGAACTGATCTTGACTCCAACCGAAAGTTCAATCAATCTATGGTCAAATGATTGAATTACATCATGTTCTTCCTTATGTTCACCAGACCATAGCTTATTCTAAGAATCAACAAACTTGAAAAAAAAACGAGACAAATGAAACAAAATGGAAAAAAACAAAAAGCAAATCAGCAAAATCCAAAAAACACAAAAGCAAAATAAAAGGGGGGAAAAAAAGGGAAAATCAAAAAGGAAAAATGAGGAAACAATGGACTTGTCCATTTGCATTTTTTTTTGCATTTATTTTGCTTTCTCGATTTGCTTTTTTTTTGCTTGCATTTATTTTGCTTTTTGCCTGGAAAAAAAAAACATGCAAAAGAAAAGCAAAAAAAAAGCAAATCGAAAAAGCAAAATAATGCAAAAAAAATGCACATGGACAAGTCCATTGTTTCCCCATTTTTTCCCTTTTTGACGTTCCTTTTTTTCCCCATTTATTTTGCTTCCGGTTTTTTTCAGTTTTGAAGTTTTGCTTTTTGATGTTCCATGTGTTTTCCTTTTTTTGCATTTTTTTTTCAAGTTTAAAAATCATTAGAAAAAGCTATGGAGGAGAACATAAGTTTTTCCTATGTCTCCAACCGAGAAATGATCCGGTTTTCCCCTTCCCTCCGCACCAGCGGAAGCTTTGGCGGCTGGCGCTGCCGGTACCGGCACGTCTTCATCAAGGCTATCGAGTCGCGACTTGCGGTTGGGGGAAGAGGAGGCTGCAGTGCCAAACCTGCCATGCAAAGTTCAAAGGAGCTGTGGATTTGCAACCAAACTATAGCACTTTTCATAAGGAAAATATGATGAAATATGATGATTCACTAGGAACTGCCAGGCATTTGAGATGATTTCTGGGAATATTCATGGATTGGTTCTTCAATTATTCAACGAAAATCTTAACCAGAAACCATGGTGTTCACCAACGAATACATGGTGTTCCTGCAAATTTGTCCACCCAGATGGGGATTGGACCACTTGGAATGTGATTGACATCACCAACACATGTTGCAAAACGATAAAAAAGTGAACCAGTGTTAATATGTGTCAATGAACATTTTAGGGGATTCAACTTGATTCAACCAAAGGAAATTAGGATATAAGATAGTCCGCTGAAATGGGACTCCCTGTGGTTTTCCAACATGGCATTGATATTTGCATGATTGGTGGTTCTTGGGCACACACAAAGGTGAATGTGTCAAGTGTCAACATAATTCTGTTTTGGGTACCAATCTTGAAATATCCCCAAAACTAAGCAGGACACTGCGATTGACGTTTCCATCCATCCATACAATTGAATCTAGAAGCCACCCGAAATTCTGGGAACGGTGGGTCTCGAGTGCGGTTCCGAGTGCTGACGTTTTCAAATAGAAATCTCGAAAATCATCATTTGGTTGTGAGTCAAAGCCCTGGCACCCTATAGGCCCTAGGTACCCCAAAAATCCCTAAAATAGCTGATTCTTGGATGTGTTTTCCTCAAAAATCATGGTAAATCCATAGGTTTTGGCCCATCCCCATGTGGAACTCTGCCCTTCGAAAGACTGCGGCCAAGCATCAGTGGATTTGGGCGGACCTCGTCGCCAAATAGACCTCCCGCTGGTTTCGATGGTTCCTTTGTGGCTGATGGTAGACGAACAACTCCAGGGTACTCAAACAATTTCTTTTCGAGATGGGGATGGGTCAAAACCCTGGTACCTAGTGAACCCCAAAATAGCTGGTAAATGGATGTTCATCCCACTAAAATGTATCTATAGGTATTGACCCATACCCAGATGCATGAAGGTGAGTGGGAAACCTTTTAAGGTAGAATCCACCAATGGATTATCGCAATCCCCACTAGCATGCATCAACCAACAGGGCTTGCTGAAGACCGAGTCACTTGGGCCTCAACCTTTGGCTCACCTAATCGGGGCACTAGGAAGCGGGGTCACAACCATAGCAGCACGTGCTAGAATTCATGGAATGTCCTCATTTCCTAAACGTATATATATATAATTATAGATATAATGTATTATGCATACGTATAATAATAATTTAATATAATATATATATACACATGTATATAATAGTATATACGTATATGTATAGTGGGCTGTAAACATGTGTAAACCACACGCCTTTCTAGCTGGGATGCATATAGCCGGGTACAGATGTAAAAATGTGGTCCATCAAAAAAAATGCCAATTGAATTGGGAAAATAATGATGAACCAGTGTTTGAAGCTACCTGGTATACCCTCATATGTTTGGACAACCCAAATATTGCCAAATATTATCTTTGGAGTATAGGTTTGAACACTGTGGTTCCTATGTGTATATATATATATACAATTACATACATATATATATATGTATATATATACATATATATATGGCTGTGAGCATAAATTCTGGTATGGATCGTTCCGCAGTGATCCGTACTATGGATCGGGAGTGCTTACGTAAGGTGCCTGATCCGTACCCTTTCGTAAGGGCTCATCATAGCATACAAATTGTGCTGATACTCTTACTATCTCCTACTTGCTATTACTTCTCCTCCTGCTACTGTTGCTGCTAAAACTGCCACCACTGCTAGTAGAGGGAGCAATTAAAAAAAAGCAGCACCAGCAGCAGTAGTGGCAATAGAAGGAGGAGATGCAGTAGCAGTAGAAATAGCAGTAGCAGTACCAGTAGTACTAGTAAAAGTCATAGTAATAATAGTAATCTAATGGAAGTAGCAGCAGCAGCTGCAGTTGTACTAGGAGTAGGAGTAGTAGTAGTAGTAGTAGGAGTAGTAGTAGTAGTAGTAGTAATAGAATCGGTCTTTCATATTGGCATTTGTTGTGGCGTGACTGGGTTCGGGTATGGATCGGGTATGGAACGGGTATGGAACGGGTATGGATCGGGGTATGGATCGGGACACGCTATCTGGGCCGGCTTTCCCGCTATGGCTGTGAAGGAAGAGAACGGGGTATTTCTAGTCTGGTCTAGTTCTACACGTGCCAGGCAAAGCAGAAACAGAAGGAATTGTAATCATAGCGCCACTATAGAAGTACAAGAAGCACCTAGTGGAACTAGAACCAGTCTTACTAGCGTCCAAGGTGCACTTGCAGTATTGCTAGTAGCTAGTCAACTAGTTGCATTTGTCCAACTACCAGAAGCACACGGAGGAAGTGAATCAGCACCAGCAGCGGGAGCAGGACCGCAGGAGCAGCAGCAGAAGCGACAGCAGTAGCAGCAGCTCCTGGGAGGAAGATGACTAGTAGTGGCAGCAGCAGCAGCAGCAGCAGCAGCAGCAGCAGCACGGAGGCAACGGAGGCAACGGAGGCAACGGAGGCAACGGAGGAGGCAAGCGAGCGGAGGCAGCGGAGGCAGCAGTAGAAACAACTGTAGTAGCAACGGGAGTAGCAGTACGAGGTTCAGAAATAGTATTAGGAGAAAAAGCAGCATTAGGGCCAGCATCAATCTTTCTTCAACGAGAAAGGGGTACGGATCAAGGGTATGGATCAGGGGTATGGATCTCGGGTATGGATTACGCAGTATCATGGGGTATGGATCGGGGTATGGATCATCGAGTATGGATCGTGTGTGGGCCCGGGACCTTGATCCATGCTTTGTATTTTTACCCGCATCCCTATATATATATACATCATTATACATCTAGAGGATATGAGCGTAGAATACACCTTGGACCTCCAGATTGAGGATTCCAGCCCTCGGTGAAGTCTGCAGTACATAAAAATGGATAACAAGCCGTCGGATGGCGATGGTGCTTGCTGGTCAACATATTGGGAGGATATTTAACCTATGAATATGTGAAAAACCAGCCAATATGTGAAAAAAAAATATGTTCACCTATAAAAAAAATGGTTACCTGGTTCTTATTGATATTTAACAGGCTCAAAACCCTAAACAGAAAGGATTTATTGGGAGGGCCACCGACCTGGGTGGAATCTCTTTGCCCCGCCTGACGGCGATGCTTCTGGCCCGAGCGGCTCCTGGTAGGTGAGCTTTACCCTCCAGGATGATTCTTGAACATGATGGGCTTAATTGGCTTAAGCAACAGTCGGACCCCAACATATCTCAGTCCGGGCCAGGGCTTAGAAAAGCCACTGGTTGCCAGCACTGATGGTCAACCCTATGGTAGGTGGCTTCGTTCTCCCCAAGCCCCGGAGCCTGGCGCGGTGGCCTGGCGTTGTGAGCAAATGAGAAAAACCATGGGATTTCCATGGGATTTTCTAAGGTTTTCTCTAGTTTCAGACCATGTCAATGTCAAGAATCACCTACCAAAATTGGATTTTAAGCAAGAGAGTTGGCGATATAACCGAATTCTATGGGGAAGGGCTGAGTACCCAGGGTTGGCCAACTGTCAGACGGAAACCTGGCACTGGTGTCATGGGCCATGTAGCCATGACTTGGCTGACAGTTTCTTTCCAGTTCCCAATGCTGTTGATATCCACCACTTTGGACATGCCCGTCACTAGGTTTGAAAAGATGTTTCTAGAACAGTTTTTTTGTTCGTGTATCCCTATTAGTTGTGAAATGGATTGTGTAAGATGTGTATTATCATTATTATCATGATTTATTTATATATATACATAAATAGACATAGATATATTATATTGTCTTCATTATACCATCTGGTTATGACTAACATAGCTGGAACATCACCTTTTTTAGAGCGGTAAACCATCTATAAATAGGCAATTTTCCATAGCTAACAGCCCTGGATGTTGTGCTGAATCATCGCCTCGGCGCCAACGTTGCCAGTAAACCAAGACCTGAACGACAAGGACCCCACGGCGGGATTCGTAACGGATATCCCGGGGATATGCTGGAGATATATATCTAGGTAAATTTGATCATATTTCACTAACCTGAATTAAGGCAGGCCATTTTGGGATGATTCCCTTTACTAGCTATGATTATAGTGAGGTCGCAGTGAGGTCGCAGTGAGGTCGTTATAATTTACCCAGATAAATGTATATTTATATGGAGATATACAGTAACATTTGGATATCATGGGAGCGAATTAGCATGAAAGCCATTCTATAAGCCCAAGTTGTGACAGATTGGGACAAGTAGGTTAAAGTACATGGGTACCCTCTGGTAAACTAACATAGCTATGGAAAATCACTATTTTTAATGGGTAAATCCACTATGCCTCGCCGTGGAAACAGGAAACTGGTGATTTTCCATAGTTTTTTGTATGTTTACCAGAGGGTACACAACTTTACACACAGCTATTGGGCTACGACACAACTTTCCAGCAAGGCAAACTCGCTTGCAACTTTCCATGGCTAGCTGGACGATATCACAACATTTTTCAACACATTGGAGAACTGCATCCTTTTATGCAAATGGTGGCGTTCCATTGACATGGCCTCGCAAATATATAACACAAAATAGATTTTTTTTAAAAAAAAAAACATGTTGGTATTGTTATTCATATCCCAAAATGTTGGGACATATCTCTACTTAAGCTGTTGGTGTTTCAAACAACTCCCAAAAAAGTCCCAGAAACTGCCTTCTCCAGAGGGAGCTGTCCTGGTCTTTCAACCGCATGAGTCAACACCAAATAATCCCGAACTCAAATAAAAATCAAGGGATTAACGCAGCAAATGGCCATCGATAGGTGTCAATAATGATCAATAATGGTTCATATGTTTTAATGGTTGACAGTGATTGATAAAGGTCACTAATGGGTGGTTAAAAAATACCTTTCTTCAGAACCATACAGTCAATGGGAATTCCAGGATCCTAAAATGGAGGTACTGTACCATATAAGGCCATATTTTGTGGGGATATTCCCTTACATAGGCCTTATATAGGCCTTATATATGGTAGGTACCTCCAATTTAGGTTCCTGAAATGGCCATTGATACAGTAGGATTCTTAGCCGTCTTAACCACTCCACTGCCCTGAAAAAGAATCCGATGCTAAGGGGAGACCTGGGTTATCTCCATCCCAAACCAGGGCTGGCAGCTTCATCCCATGGCTTACGAGCCTTGTCAACTGGCTATGGATCACAACCCTGGTACCATTATCTTCACACCAAAATAGCTGGTAGTTTTAATCATAATGGATAACTGGTTGGTGGTTTCAACCCCTCTGAAAAATATTAGTCAATGGGAAGGATTATCCCATATATTATGGAAAATAAAACATGTTTGAAACCACCAACCTGATAATAATAGTGGAATCATAATATATCCTGATACTTTTCTATCAACTGGCTATGGATCAATAATATATTCCATAATTAGATATCAGATAAAATATAGACAAATCACTTTCTCTGAAAGCTCCAAGAATCAGAGTCTCTGCGCAGCAATTTTTTGGCAAAAAAAGCGCTTTGGTTTTGCAAGTCTGGGCCTTAAATAGCCTTAGGGTCCCTGTCGCGAGAACGCCTGGGATTGGAGGGACCGCTCATTTGGGGTCTTCAACGAGCTGGGAAGATCAAACAGCAACCCGTCATGCAGAGTTCAACACACATATATCATATCAACTCCACATGACGTCGAAGAGAAAACTGCACAAGAAAGGTGAGGAAGTAAGTACCAGTGGCCCATCTATATATATATATATATTATATATATATATATGCAATGCTCACACATTGAGCACATTCATCGAAGCATAGACTCATGTGCTAAGTTTGGGATCAAAAGGAAGAGCGCTGTATGACCAGCTGAGAACGTGGTGCCAAGCCCCACCTGTGTAGCTAGGGTCTCCAGCTAGGCGATCCCCACTTGACTCCGTCAGCCTGCACGGTAGCGGAGCCCTGAAGAGGGCGTCCAGGGACTTTTCTTTTGTTTGAAACTAGCCTGCAGTCGTAGGGACCACTGCGGGAACACATGGCGGATAGAGGAGTCAAGCATGTGGAAAGGAACAAAGAGGGTGTGCCGATGTGGGATGGAGATCCCACAACCTTCACAGAATATGCCGAGATGGCAGGCCACTGGCAACAGTCAGTGGCCTACCACAAGCGCTACCTATGTGGACCAAAGCTGCAGGCCGAATTGAGCGGCTCTGCCAGACGCTTTGTGATGTCCATGGCGCCTGGGTGGATCTCTTTCGATGGTGGTGTGGACCGTTTGCTCAACCACCTTCGAATGCATCTCGGGCAACCACAGCTTTCTGAGATGTCAGACTACATGGCCAGATACTTCAAGATGAGCAAACGCAAACGGCATGAGACCATGAACGAGTACATCACCAGAAAAGCTGAGTTGTACATGAGAGCATGTCAGTCTTTGGACAGGGTCCAACAACGATACGAGCCGGAAAAGGGCAAGCAGGGATCCAGCACCAACACGTCGTCCAGGCCGCCCTCACGACCAGGACTCACTACGGATTTCCTCAATTCCTTGGACGGGGATGATGACTTTGAGGAGTCCCACCACCGAGAGGACCAGCAGCAGATCGAGAACGATCCGTGGGCTCAGTGGCAGAAGGAATCCTCCCAATGGTGGCAATCTGAGGAGTGGCACTCAGGAGGTTGGTGGACTGATTCATGGGAGAATCAGACCAGCCGTCACTATATGTCTGCGGAGACCTATGGCAAGACCATGGATTTGTGATGGGCCTGATTGGGCCACTTTGGCACAGTCAGGCATGAATGAAGAAGGCATGTCCATCCTCAACGATGCTGAAGATGAAGCACAGCAAGCACTGGTGCAGCTGGATCGCAACCGCCGCACTTTGCGGGAAGCTCGCGCCAAGCAGCACTATGTGAAGATGAGCCGTCAGTACTACCGATCCAGTACAAGGCCTACTACCAGACCTCGAGCCCAATACTCCAAGGAGGATGGACCAGCCAGCAATGTTGCTTGCTTGTCATGCGGTGGAAACCACAGAACATCGCAATGTCCCAAGAAGACAGCCAATCACTCCACGGCGGCTACCGCCGAAACCCAAGAGTCAGCACCGTTCATCTGCTATGCCCAGGAGCGAGCAGACAATCAGACCGGCCTTGTGGCCGAAGAGGCCTTGTCGGCCGCTGGCTTGGTGACCACACGCGAAGCAGTGGAACAAGGGAAGGCCATCATAGATGGTGGAGCTACTCGCACTCTTGGCTCAGTGTGGGCAGTTGAGAAAGTGATGGAGCTCAACGCCGAGCGCTCAGGCGACAACGGCCTTTGCCGTGTGGATGGAGAGGACCGCCCGGTGTTTGGCTTTGGGAATTCTAGTTCTGACAAATGCCTTTCTACTGCATGGTTGAAAATTCATGCTGGTGGACAACCCGGCCAGCTCAAGGTACATACCTTGGACAAAGGCCAGGGACCAATTCTTTTCTCAATAGAGACCCTTAGGACCCTAGGTGCGGTAGTTGACTATGAACATGACCTGGTAGTGTTCCGCCACCTAGACCCTAGTAGGGTAGTTGAATTGGAACGTTCCTGTACAGGCCACCAGCTCCTTCCCCTCACTGAGGATTGGTTCACTAAGTCAAAGACTTCTTCCACAGGGCCAATCCCAAGTTTGAGCACCTATATCTAGGGACAACTCCTTCCTGATCCGCCGTCTGCCGGAGAAAGGAAGGTCGAAACGTTGAATGCAG
This sequence comes from Cladocopium goreaui, assembly GCA_947184155.2. Classification (NCBI taxonomy): domain Eukaryota; class Dinophyceae; order Suessiales; family Symbiodiniaceae; genus Cladocopium; species Cladocopium goreaui. The sequence goes on along the minus strand of CAMXCT020001624.1, from coordinate 302,378 downwards.
ACACCGAAGCACAACCTGAGGATGTGCACAATGCCAGTTCAGTTGCTCAGAATGTTCAGCAGTTGTTTGGTCATGGCAATGTAGGGGATGGTCAGTGTAGTACTCAAGTTGAAGCCACAGCAGAACCACACACACCTCTCTCATCAGCAGCAACGGTCTCTGTTCGAGAACACGCTCATACCAGTTGTAGCTCACAGGGTTCACACCATGGCTGCCTCGCTGTCCAAGGCAGAGATCCTGGCGGAGCTCGGTCGCCTGGGCGAGCTGCCCCCCAAAGACTGGAGCAAGCTGGAATGCCAGATGCGCATGGAGGAGCTTCGGGTGGCCCAGGGCTTACACCCCAACCCGAAGGCGCGTCATGTGACGCCACTGCGCCGCCTGATGATTCAGCTCAACCAGGCCTCCACCAAGAAGGACCGCCTGCAGCAGTTCTGCCGAGACTTGGGAGTGACCTACACCGACTCGGACACCATCCCAGTCCTGCAGCGCCGAGCTGCCCTGACCATCTACGACAAGGCAGCATCAACGGCAGAGGACCCAGTGGGGTTCGGCAAGCATGCCGCTCGCACCTATGGGGAGATCCTGGAGCACGAGAAGAACTATGTGACCTGGGTGATCCAGACCTACCAGGAAGGGGAATGCGACCCTCGCTTGGCTCGTCTGGCGCGCTGGCTCCAGGAGGCGAACCACAGGAAGTACGAGACCGATGCCCAGATGATCAAGACCGAGCCCGGAGCGAGCTCGCACAGCTACACCGTGGAGGAGATGATCAACGAGGGGTACACCATGAAGGCCAACCTCCAGCAGAGGGGCGTAGCTTCGAAGAACTCTGTCTCATCAAAGAGCGTCTCCTCGAGCCAGCTGGAACAGGCCAACCAGCAGATCCAACAGCTGATGGCGACTGTGGGTCAGCTTCAGAGCGAGATGAAACAGATGAAGTCAGAGAACGAGCCACGCCGCAAGAAGGTCCCCAGCGAGGCCTCCACTATGGGCAGCTTCGAGCAGGTGCCCTAGTTGCTGATGGAGAAGAAGATCCTTCAGGACTTCCAGGACTGAGTGACAGTGAGACTCTCAGAAATGGCACTGACCCTAGTCCTAGCACAGACATGTCCGAACCTCAGAATGCACCACCAGGTTTGCGCTTGAAACCGGGAGAGGCCAAGCGCATTGAACGACTCACAAAACATGGTGTTTCCAACTTAGTTCAGGGTTTTGTTGGAAAGGAAAAGGTGCAGTTATTAGAGGTTGCTTGTAGTCCTGATAGTGTGTTGTCTTCGGTCATGCAAGAGATCACTGGGAACCCCAAAGCTGCCATACGTTTGTCACTTTGGAATCAACATGATTTGGGTACTAACGAAGGGGTTCGTGCGGTTCTGGACAAGATCGACTTGCATGATCCTGAACATGTTTGGCTGGCCCCAGAATGCGGTCCATACTCAGTGATGCAAAATGTAAATCAGCGTACCGAGCAGCAGAAGCAGGAGTTGGCTGAGAAACGCAAACAGGCACTGAAACAGTACGTAGGTTGCGCAGTGATTTACCAATATTGCATACAGAGAGGCACACATGTCACATGGGAGTTGTCACAGTCTTGCCAAGCATGGAGGTTACCACTGTTGCAGAAAATAGCCAAGAAGTATGAACCAAGGTTTTGTATCATCAGAGGCTGTCAGGTGAACCTTCGAGACCCCAAAGGGAGATTCATAAATAAGGGTTGGAAACTCATGACAACTCATGCGCTGCTTGCCGACAGGATGCAATTACCTTGTTCATGTGGCCCCCGAACTGAACATGTGGCATGTGAGGGTTCGCTGACTCGAAAGACCGCTTTCTATACCAGGGAGTTTGCCATACGGGTTTGTCACGCGGTGTTAACTTCAGGAACTCATGAACACTTTGTCCAGGAATTGCAGGGACATAACCCCGAAAGTCCACTTTTTGGTAAGGGTACAACTTGCGTCTGTGATGAACTTCAGGCACATGAGGCACAGGTCACATGTGGACACTGTCACCATGACATGCAGGGTTCAAGTTCTCATATCATGGCTGTTGATACTAGGAAGGGTTCTACCACTACCATGAGTGCGGAAGAAATCCGTAGGAGACTCTATTTGATCCACTCATCCACGGGTCATGGTCCCATCAAGTATCTCATCCAAATGCTGAAGCGTAGGGGTGTAGGACCTGAGATCCTTCAAGAAGCTGAGAAATTCACCTGCCCCGTTTGCCAGGAGAGAGTGAAACCACGACCTCGCAACTTGGCCTCACTGGAGCCCTTGCCGCCCAAGCTTGCCACCGTGGCAGCAGACATAGGTCACTGGTATCACCCAACCACCAAAGAGAAGTGGCAATTTGTGATTTTCGTAGATGAGGGATCACGGTTTAGAGTAGCACGCATGGCCTTGCATGGTAGGAAACAACACGTTTCAGCTGCACTTTTCCTGTCTCTTTTCCGAGAAGCCTGGATAGAGTACTTTGGATATCCCCAGAACCTTAGACTGGATCCGGATGGAGCATTCCGGAGTCACGAGATCGAAGCGTTTTGCGACAAGCAGCACATCCATTTGGATGTGATACCTGGAGAGGCACACTGGAAGTTAGGAGTTTGCGAGAACAGTATCCAGGCAGTGAAACATATGCTGTCAGCAATCGTCGAGGATCAACCTGACATCGCCGGTCCAGACGCCCTTGCAGAGAGCATCAGGGTGTTGAATAGCCGGGATGTGGTCCGTGGCTACTCACCAGTTCAGCATGTTCTTGGACGAGCACCTGATGAGTTGGGAAGATTCTTCACCACAGTGGAGAACCCATGTCCTGAGTTGGTGTCAGAAGCACCAGCACAAGGCCATGAACGAGAACACCAAATGCGATTGGTTGCCGAGAAGTCACTGCTGGAATGGAATGCTCAACAGCGCCTGACACGAGCTACCAACTCAAGTCACCGCCGAGTCATGGACTTTCAGGCGGGAGAACTGGTCTACATCTGGAGGCGACAGCTGACCGGAAAAGACGCACAGCAGAACAAGGCCGGCGCAGGCCGTTTTGTGGGTCCAGCCCGGATTTTGGCTACCGAACAACATCGAGATGCCCAAGGCGAGCTCCAGCGTGGAAGCTCGGTCTGGCTCGTCCGAGGCCGGAGGCTGCTCAAATGCTGCCCGGAGCAGCTTCGACGAGCTTCAGAAAGAGAAGTGATCATGACAGAGTTGCACGACCAAGAGCCAGCTACATCTTGGTCCTTTCCCAAGGTCGCCAATGAGCTTGGGGGAAATGAGTTTGAGGATCTGTCGGAAAAGCCTGATGAGATGGAATGGGAAAGAGCTCAAGATGCACAGCAAGAGTGGCAGCCCACTTGTCGCTATAGGCAGAAGGGCCCTCCACAAGGACCATCACGAAGTTCACCACCGACACATCCAACTCACAGCAGTCAGAACCGTAGCCGCTCACCAAGAACTACGGAACCCACACATGGTTTCATTGCCGGCCCACACTGGTCTGACTTGGTGCCCCAGTCCTTATTTTTGGACACTCCGGAGGTGGCTCCAAGTTTCATGAGGGATCAGTGTATGGCCGTGGAGGTAGGCGTGGAAATGCCTCATACTCCAGGACAATCAGAGCGCGCTCTGAAAAACATGTCTGCGTACCTGACCACGGCCCTGAAGAAACGAGCAGTAGAAGTGTCCGAGAGGAGACTGACAGAAGAAGAGAAGAATGAGTTCAACAAGGCCAAGGCCGTGGAGGTGAGCAACTTCATCGCTGCCAAAGCCTTCGAAGCACTTCCAGGTTCCTTGCGAGTCAATCGAGAAGATGCAGTCAAAATGAGATGGATACTGACCTGGAAGATCAAGGAGGATGGCTCCAAGAAAGCGAAGGCACGTGCAGTGCTCTTGGGCTACCAAGACCCGAAGTACGAAGAACGGGCCACCATGGCGCCCACTACAACACGACAGACCAGGCAAATTCAGCTACAGATTTCAGCAGCTCTGGGATTCGTGACCCAAAAGGGAGATGTGACAGGAGCCTTTCTGCAAAGCCGGGAGTATCCCGACCAACTGCTGTGCATACCAACACCAGAGATATGCATCGCCATGGGCCTCCCACCAGAAACTGTCACAAGGGTCCGTAGGGCTTGCTATGGACTTGTTGATGCTCCACTGGAATGGTACAGATCGGTATGCACCTTTTTCCAATCCCTGGGCCTACAGCGATGCTGGTCAGACCCTTGCTGCTGGAAGTTAGTGGTCCAAGGTGAGCTAAAAGGGCTCATCAGTGGACACGTAGATGATTTCCTGTTTTCTGGCTGTCCCAATGATCCAATATGGTCAAAGACCATTGCGGCCATTCAGAAAGAGTATCGGTGGAGCGACTGGGAGCAAGGAAAATTCACCCAGTGTGGGGTTTTGATTGAGGCAAGACCTGATGGTTCATACCAGCTTTCACAGGAGCAGTATGTCGAAGAACTCAAATATATCCCCATCAGAGCTCACCGAAAAAGAGAGCGAAATAGCAACACTGATGACTTCGAGAAGTCACAACTTAGAACACTCCTTGGAGGAGTCAGTTGGCATGCGCAACAGGTAGCACCACACTTTTCTGCTGAGGTCAGTGTTTTGCTGTCAGAAGTCACCAAGAGCACAGTTGAAACCCTTTTCAAGGCCAACAAACTTTTGGACCAAGTGAAGAACATGAAGGGTCATAAAATGATTATCCACAAAATACCCCCTGAAAAATTGGCTTTATATGCTTGGGCGGATGCGGCTTCCCAAAATCGTCCGGATGGGGGTAGCACTCAGGGGATAGTCATAGGTTTGGCCACTGAGGGTTTGTTACATGGAGAATGTGAACCTGTCAGCATCATGGCCTGGCACTCGTCCAAAATAGCCCGGGTGTGCACCAGTCCGGGCTCAAGTGAAGCGTTTGCCGCAGTTAACGCTGAGGACTTGCTTTGTTTTTGTCGTTTCCAGTAGCTGAGATGCGAGGTTTTCAGGTCAACATACGCCATCCTAATGAAGTTGTCAACAGTATCAAGGGATGTTTGATCAGTGACTCTAGGAACGTCTACGACAAGGTAAGTAGTGAAGTGCTTTGCGCCAAAGGTGCCGAGCGTAGAGTCGATCTTACTTTGATGCGAATCAAAGAATCACAGCATGTCAACCAGGTCATAGTGAGATGGGTACACTCAGATGCACAGTTAGCCAACTCGCTGACTAAGGGTCGCGAACTGAGGCAGCTCCTTCTGTTCTATGACTTGGGACATGTCTGGCGTATCGTAGAAGACCCCTCCATGTCCAGTGCCCGACGACGTAAAGAGCAAGGTTTGGAACCCCTAGAAGTACCAGATGCCACTGCAAAGCAACACCACCACAAGCTGCAGCATAAAGAGCGAGGAATCACTGACCGGATCTGATGGCCTGCGGTTTTTCTTGGGTCTCCTTTTGTGGTTTTTCTGTGTTTGTTGTTTGTTGATAAGAGCTGAGCAACTGGATGTCGGGGAAGAAGCGGGCATGCAATGCTCACACATTGAGCACATTCATCGAAGCATAGACTCATGTGCTAAGTTTGGGATCAAAAGGAAGAGCGCTGTATGACCAGCTGAGAACGTGGTGCCAAGCCCCACCTGTGTAGCTAGGGTCTCCAGCTAGGCGATCCCCACTTGACTCCGTCAGCCTGCATATATATACATATTATATTATAACCCACTCGGTATTAGACTCAGTATAAGTATAAGGTATAGCCACATATTTGGGGTACCCCTGTGTCATGCATTTTTTTCTCACAAACTGCATGATTCTTGGCAAAGTCCCCCTGTTCCCCACCTACAGGACCTACAGTGATGATGGCCCCTCCATTTGCAGGTCTTCCAGGTTCCCTTTGCCGTCTAGACCGGTAAATTGAAAAGTCTTCCCTCACTGGCTAAGTGGCAAACTGACAGTCCGACCGGAGAAACCACCGAAAAGCCAGAAAATACAGCTCAGAGAAACCAAAGAACTACAATAAATCTATAGAGAATCTAGATATACAAGCGTATCCTGAATGGCTGAATGGCCGATGGTGCTTCGATAATCCTCGAACCCGCAAAAAAAAACAAAAAACAGGAGAGCGCCACAAAGCTTTGTCGAATTCACCGAATTGCCAAATCAAAACTATAGCTGCGGTATCAAGTCATCATAGGATATCCATGGATATCCTATAGGCCTATAGGCATATTATATGTGATTTCACAGTCATCACCTCTGTTCTTGGCTTCGTTTGCCACCGCTACCATTTTGTACGTCGTCTGGTGCGCACGTCCCGTAAGGGACTTGAGACGCACTAGAACAGCTGAGAGGTTCCCACATGCAATTGACAAGCTGCAACAGCCAAAGAAATTTGGTCGATTTTGATGAGAAAATCCATCCAGATTCAGCTTCGAAGCCTTGAAGTTGAAATTCGAATCAGTACCAGGGGCCCATGGTGCTAGTGGCGGAGCTTCTAAACTCCCGAACATCTCGTCTTAGCCCATGGGGCTTCACACTCTCAATTCATTCGATTTTATGGAGGAAGTGCTGGGAACCACCATGGCTGCACACGGCAAGCGATAAAACTGAGCTGGCTGTACATGGCCAAAGATGACCAACACATAAACAGATATAAACAGTCGTTCTTGAGCTCCATAGCACCGAGCGGCTCTTTGACTCCGAACGTGCCATGAATTCCAAAATTCTTTGCGATGTGATTCACCTGTTTGGGGACCAGTTCTGCAAAATTTCTGCAGGTGAGATAAGGTTCAAGCATCCATTGAGCTCGATGCTTTCAATCATGGACTCTCACCAAGTTTCAATGTTCATTGAACTATAAAATCATGTCCCACGGGACATAAATGGATTGTTATCAACCAATCCACCTATTTATATTGAATTATCATGATAAATATATAATGATATGCATGACAAACCCTAGTAGTAACGCTAGTAATCCTAGTGATGAACTAACTCAGCCAACCATAAGGCACCATTTTGTCGTCATTCCTGCGGCCACGCCAGAGAACTGGATGCCGCGAAGAGCCGGTTCCCAACAGGTGCCCGCACCACACACTCGAAATGGTCATCCATGATCATCCATGGTCATCCTAAATCGTCGTATGTTGATGTGCACAGCCCTGGAAATGTGCACGCGTCACATGAGTAGAGGCAGCCTTAAACAGTGGCTGTGCTCACTTGTGTGGGTAGAGAAAGCCTAAATGATTTAAATGTAACAGCGAAGAACTCACTTTCAGGTTTTACAAAAGTCGCAGTCATGTACTTTTCGTGGTTTTAATTAACTCTGAGACTTACCCCAGCCTGCATCCTTCAGGTGGCAACAAAACCAACACAATTAGATCGATCGTGCTAGCAACGACAAAACATGTATCAACAAGTTCAATCAATGGTTGATCAATGTTGATCGTGGCATCAGAGTCTATCATCCACCAGTTTGCAGAAATGAATTGCACTAAGTGATCAATTGTCATGACTTTATGATGTTCAGAACAGCTGAGTGTGTGGACGTCAACAGCACCCCTCTGGCAGCGGGAGGGCCACTAGCTGCTACATGGAATCCATGAGTCCATGAGATGGATTTTCCCATGGATTTTCTAGCTGAAATTAGGGTCAAGTGGTTGGATTGCCCCATGGATCAAGGATCACTGGCAAAGTCAGGGTTTCGTAGGACTCAGTTCCAGGTTGTGATCATAGAATTTGGCTGTGACTTCGTATATCTTCGTATCTGAAACATCGGTGACATAAAGTATTCAAGTACATTCAAGTACTGTAATGACTAAGGTACCTATTACCTAAGGATTTCCCCTTAGGCATATGACAATTTCCATCGCAAGTGGATGATTCTAGTGAGATCCTAGACAGCCAGGATTTGCCCATCCCCTACGGAACAGCCAGGCACACTCCCGCTGTTCAGACACCAAGCCCGACTCAGCACTTGGTGGGATCTGGATCTCTCAAAATTGATGCACGTCCCTTGTGGTCGCATCAAAAAAGTTCTGAATATTGTTCATTGACTTCCTTGGGTGTGTCTGAAAACGGAGGATGGATCGGATGGCCTTTTTGGAAAATGGTATGATGAACCGGTGGATGTCATTTCTTATTGGGGTAAATGAGGGATGAACCAGTGGATCTACCCCCAATACATTGCCGTTCTAGCATTTGAATGGGATGGGTATGGGTCAATACCTATAGATACATTTTTAGTGGGATGAACATCCATTTACCAGCTATTTTGGGGTTCACTAGGTACCAGGGTTTTGACCCATCCCCGGATAATGATCATTAACTACTGGATTTAGGTTGTTTCCATTTGTTTTCCATAGTTCTCAGACAAACCCATTGATCGCATCACACCGGAAGAAGTTTTCGAGTCAGGCTGCCTTCGGACTTCTGTGACTCGGCAAGCCTTGGCTCAGCAAACACAAAGTCCAAAGTGGTTTGAAAAGAACATTGAAACATCATGTTGGATACTGGTTAATAGCCAAACACGTCAAAAACATTTACAAAAAACATGCGAAACAAATACTGGTTAGTAGATGACGATTTAAGAATCATCCGTAAAGTATTTGTCTATCTCCTTGATTTTTTCGGAGCTTCTCCTCCATTCTAGCATCAAATAGCATCAAGCACAAGGGGCACCCCCTACCATCAACTGCCAGGCAATTGGACAACAGCCCTGTTGTATCCGGTTCTTCTCGGCATATCAAAGGCCTAGTTGCTGCACCATGGCTTGATCACACTCAAATTTGCAGTTCATGCCTCAGCATGCACTGACAGGTGGTGGGACAGAATCTGAGATTCATGAGGCCATGGTTGGTACGCCTTGTTGTAAATGGGAGTTTTACACCAGTTGGAAAGATATCAGTATAATTACACCATATATACGTACGTTAGATATCATTAGATACATGTGTACATGGGCAATATGGATTGGTTATCAACCCCTTACGATTGCTTCGATGCACTATCAAGTACCAGCAGGCAAAGCCAACTGCAGTAGGAATGGTTCTCCCCAGGCACTCCAGCCTACTGTTCTAGTCTCTGAAAATTAGCATTACAGCCATTAAGTCTTTACGTATTCAAGGACTTGACCAAAAATGAGATGAACTTTAGATGGTTTAGCTCATAGCAGTTGCACATGCATCACAAATGAGGATAGTGGAATCATTTGCGGCTCGAGTCCGACAAAACCAAACAAACATCTCTGGTGAAGAGCATGGGCTCCTATGGGCTCCTATGGGCTCCTATGGGCTCCTATGGGCTCCTAGATGCACGTAGCTATGGAGCTAGAAATGCAACACTTTAAGGGGTCAAAATTCAAAATATGTCAAATGAGGTAGATGATTGTTCCAAACAAAAACCTAGGAAAATCCCGATGGTTTGGCATCAGATCTGGTTCCAGGTTGAAACTTTCCCAGGCCTCCATCTTTCAGAAGAAGATAAAACAGTTTCCAGATGTCCCCTTCAACCGATCCAGTGAATTTGCTGAATCACCATCTTTATTAGGCCTGGTTAAAAATTCACCATTTTTTGCCGGTGAACACCCACCAACATCCCTGACCCAGCGAACTTCACCCCAAATCCGCCGTGCGACAGAAGAGAAAGCTGATGAAGCCACTCATGCCTTCCTTGGCGAGGGATCAGGGTGATCAGCCCATGGCGAACGTCGCCATGGGAAGCATTTTTTCGCAGCAAACAAAAGCAACGCTGCAGCAACCAAAGAAAAGATAGAAAAGTCAAATCCGAGTAAAATTGCGATAAACTAATTATACTTTATCATATTTGTGTTTTTCTATCTCTTCTGAGGTTGCTAGAAATAAATAATACAGTACCCTCTGGTGACAGTTTGCTATGACAAATCACCAGAACCTGAAAGGCACGTCATGGTTTCCATAGCAAACCGTGACAAATTACCGGACAGTACCTGGCTGTACGTTCAACCGCAAACCAATTGGATGTGAAATCAATGGTTTCCACGCATCCACCAAAATTCAGGTTGTCCCAAGGACCTAGATTAATGGGAAAAGTGAATTTCGGTATTTGATGGGTCATCCGACAAAACGAATAGGATTCCCGGCACTTCGGCACAGAAATTCATAAATTCATTCAGAATTCCATAAATTGGGGGGGTACCCCAAAATAGATTGTTTTTACTGGAAAATCCTATTAAAATGGATGATTTGGAGGTACCCCCATTTCAGGAAACCGGACACCATTTCAAGATATTGTTTTTTCTGAGACTCCAGCTACAGGTTGAAACTCGACCCAGAAATGACAGAAGTGGAATCAATTTCGAGCCCAAGTGAGTGGCCAAACCTATGGGGAACATCATCTTCCAAATATTTCTCCACCTGTGAAATCAAGGGATCGTTTTCCCCACAAAAATCATCATATCATTATATCCGGTGAACTCAGCCCCCCCAACTGGTCTTTTCTTTTGGCTTCAACATGGGTTATCCTCTGCCAATTGGCTCTACCCTCAATCGTAGCTATTCATTGGGAAAATGGGGGGTTTGGAACCCAATGGATTGATTTACCATCTGGTTATTTAACAGTTCGCCATGGAAAATCCCCATTTTTAAGAACGGTAAACCATCTATTTCGATTAGGGCCATCGAAAAACGTCATAACCAGTGACTCTCCAAAGAATTCCTCCACGGCGCGAAGGTAAACTCGAAGTAATGCGCAATCTTTTCACCTGGACCTCCATGAGTTCCGCCCATGCCGTTGTAGATCAAGAGTTGCGTCACCGCCACCGCCAGGGTAAATCCAGTGGCCTGGCGGTTTTTCACTCAGGGTGGATGTATATTGTATATATATATATATCTATTATAGGTATTATCATGCACACTGTACATGTATCGTATATATAATTATATATATATACATATTGTCTAGTATGGGGTTTTGATAAATCACAAACAAAGATATGCGACTGTATATAAATACGATATACATTCAATACAGGATTCACGCGTACAACAAACTGGCAATGCCACATGTGTGATTTCCTTTCCATGTATCAAGTCTAGTTGAGGTGATTACATGATGGTCTGCAATCTGCGGTTTTATCTGAACAAAATCATGTGAATGTTTCAATCCTTCTCCTTCACGTCATAACTATGATTCCATTCACTCACATCAAACAATTTCGTAGAAATAAATCAAATGAGTGAGTCTTGCGGAAATCCCTATGGCATTCATTTGTACTGTTTGGTTTTAACAGGGGTTCCCAGAAGTGGTCTGTTCATAATCCACAATAAAATAGCTAGTGCAACCAACTTGAAGAACTAATCAACCATCATGTATCAATCATATCCCATTTTGGTGGTCAAACACCTACAAATGATGGCTAAATCCTCGTCAAATACTACAGTAAATCAGCATTAAGCAACAAAAATCCACAAAGTATTTTGATCACCATGTAACAACCACCAACCACCACCAGCTTTCCCCACCAGCAATTGGAAGAGGACACTGCCATCCGCCAGCAGTGAGCGATGTCTGGCCAAACTATACAGAAAAATGAAGTCCAGGATAGCCATGGTGATTTCCTGACTGACTAACTGGCCATTTCAGGAACCCAAATTGGAGGTACGTACCAGGCCTCTAAAGTCCATGTAGGGTCTAGGTAAGGGAATATACACCCACAAGATGAGGCCTTATATATGGGACTGAGATGGACTGAGGAATTTGTCGGCACATATACCTCTGGCTATTTAACAGTTTGTTATGGAAAATAATCCGTTTGCACATTATGATTTACTTATTAAAAAAATGTGTTTTTCCATACATACAAACATGTATATATATATATATAAATATATGCTACCCCCCCCTCAGAACCTATGTTTCAGAAGCTGCGACCCTGCTTGAAGGCATACTGCCATGTTGCAATGATTTGAGAAAAGAAGACGGCAGGTGCTGTTGATTTATAAATAATTTTCGATTTATAAATTCTCAGGATGAAATTAGGGATGTAGCTTTAAATTATTTGACAAGATTATCTTTAGTACGTTCTTTTGTAATTAAGAATCCTTATATACTTGATTCAATTGACATTACTCCAAATCAAAATTTTGTTGAATATTGCAAATTCAATAAGATAGATCATAAAAAAGTTATGGCAAAAGCTAAAGAGCAGTTTTTAGATAAGGGTTTGCTTGAAATTTTTCAATATATTTTTTTTTAGAAAAAATTGTTTAGGGGTATTGCCAAATGTTATGTTACCAGAAAAAATAGGCTAGAAAAATTTTGTATTCAAGATAAAAAGATAGAAGATATTAGAATTGTATATGAAGAGTATAGCATTGATAAGATTATTAAAAAATCTTATCAAAACTTATTAAAAGTACGAAATCACGTGTTAAATAAAAGACAGATGTCTACAAAAGGGGTGAAATATAAGAATAATATTTGTTACTACTCAGTTGTATCTAAACTACAAGATATCAATTTTCAATATACTTTATATGATTTAAGTCCTGGTCAAGTAAGCAACATTATAGAAGAAAAAGAGAAATTCGCATTTATAAAGTTAGAAAATTATGAAGTGTTAGGAAATGATAAAAAAGATATCACTAAATTAGAAGAATTATATAGGGATATGTCTGCATAAATATACATAGAAAAAGTCCATACGGATTTATTTAATTATTTCCCTATACAATATAGCTTTGAATAACGATTATACAGAGGATGAAAACATATTTTTTTTCAATCCAAAGAAAATAATTCAGTATTATCAAGAGGTAAATACTAAAATAAAAAAATAATTAGGTCAAAATTTTCTTTTAGACCAAAATATATCTAGAAAAATTGCATCAAATCTCACCCAAAATGGAAATAATGAAGAGATATTAGAGATAGGTCCTGGTCTTGGCAATTTAACAGTTATGCTATGCAAAAATCAATCTATAAAAAATATTATCCTTGTAGAAAAAGATAAAAATTTTGAGAAAGCATTATGTAAATTAAAATTAAAATTTCCAAAAAAATACTAGTATATTTTACAGATTTTATGCATTTTGATCTGAATATATTAAGTAAAAATACAAAAATAGTAGGTAATTTACCGTATAATTTAGCTACTCATTTTATCAAGAATTTTATATTATAGAACAAGATAAAAATGTTTTTATGATTTTTACAATTCAAACTGAAGTTGCAAAAAGAATTTGTGCAAAATTAAACACAAAAAGCTATGGATATTTGAGTGTATTAAGTCAGATATTTTTTGATTGCAAGTGTCATTTTGATCTTTCGGGGAAGATTTTTTTTCACAAACCAAAGTTTCTTCAACTGTAATTTCTTTATCGCCTAAGAATTTCAGGCTACAAAAAAATGTATTATTTTTTCTCAAAAACATATTACATGCTGCATTTTCTCAGAGAAGAAAAAATCTTTCTAATTCTTGAAAAAATGGGAATAATTCATATACAATAAGTTTTATATAATATATAGGTATAAATCCTACAAGTAGAGCAGAGCAGGTAAGTCCAAAAAAATATGTTGAGTTAGCTAGGGTTTTGCATAGCAAAATACAAATAAGCAATATTAGTAACATATACTGATGGATTATGTCTTCATATAAATATGATAAGAATAATATATTCGTTAAAATAATTAATAATCAAGTATCTTCAGATAAAGTATATCAAGATGATGATCTTATTATTATAAACGATATTTATCCAGTAGCAGAGCATCATTTTGTAGCAATACCTACCATTGAATGTGTAAATTATGATCATTTTTTAGAAGTGGCAGATAAAGAGGTTATAGTTATTTTTTTGTAAAGATTAAGCATTTTATAAACAAGATGTCTATACAAGACAATTGTAGATTAATTATGAATAATGGCCTTGGTCAAACTATTAGACATTATCATGTTCATATTATCTCTGGAAATACAATTAAAAAAGATGAAATTTTAGAACAAATGCAATAGAAAATTAATAGTAATGCTGAGTTTAAATCTTTAGATATCCTTGATTAATTATATATTCGGCTGTTCTTACAGCGTTTAGCGCAGCTCCTACCCTCAAATTATCACTTAATGCCCATAGGTCTATGATTTGTTTATTTTTTCCTTGCCTTAGTCTGCCAATACGAGTGTAATCTGTTGCTTCTATTGATCGAGGAGTAAGATGTTCATATTCTAAATTATTGACACAGCTTGGGGTCACTTGATTTTTTCAGTTTTTTCAGCTTTTCGGGTTTTCACCTTTCAGGAGAAGCCTAGAACTGAAAAACTGAAAAACTGAAAAACTGAAAAACTGAATTCCACAAGAGAAGAATGGACCCCAGACTTCTCCTATGGAATTCAGTTTTTCAGTTTTTCAGTTTTTCAGTTTTTCAGTTTTCCCACTGTTGGTGCCTCAAATTTAATCGGAACAAAATCGGTGCCAAAATATATAAAATTCACTGCAAATACCAGTAAAATTGAAGTCTGCATAGGTTTTGGGGGGGGGTACCAAATATATGTATATAATTATATATACATACATACAGTAAATGATTTACCATTCTCACAAATGGTGATTCTCCATGTTCAAACATGTTTTACCCATTAAAAAAAAATCTATGGCAAACCGTTGCTATTTGCAAGAAAAAATACCAAACAATATTTGCCAGACGACTCCATTTAAATTGAATATCAGAAAACATGTCAGAATATGCGCCAGAAAAAATGCCAGAAAATATGCCACATAAAATGCAAGAACAAACAAATATATGCCAAATAGAACGGAACGGTTGAGAAACTATGTCAGACTGACATGTCAGGATATTTGCCATGGTGGGGTTCACACGAAGTGAAGTCATTGTCATGGGTTCAATTTTCCCGAAAAGGAAACGAACAACGAGGTCTGAAATTTCAGAAGACAAGAAAAAACAAACACAACAAGGGAAGAACAAAATTAGAAAGAACATGATTGATTACCTGAAAACTGTGAAAAGTACTATGTGTATTTCACCTCGTTTACTTTCGGGAAATCATCAAAAGAAATCCGAGGTCCAGTGATTGATGTCAACGAGTGTGGATCTTGACAAACTGACCACGAATGACAATAAAAAATAGCTAATATTGTGCTGTACAAAGGATATACCATGATATACCACCGATGATCTTGACAAACTCACGGATTCTATCACAATCTTGTTGAAGTCTGGGTTGCTACCTTTTCCCGTTGCTGTTGGTTTACCTACCATGAAAACACCGGTGTGAGAATGCTTAGAACGTGGTAAACCAAAAAAAACACATCTCCCATTCACCACAAATGATTCGTATAAAACATCCCGAATTGTATTGTTTAGTTTAGCACATCAGCACCACTACTCTTGGTGTTCTCTCAATGTTTTGGTCCATTTCAACACTTCCCTAAACCAGCCCCCAACATCCCATACCACCACAAATGTCGCGCACCTTAGATACCACAAAATAACGTCTCGTTAGTTCTACATGTATATGAATATATAATTACTATATATCATATAGCATGTTTTTGTGTCAATACAGTGTGTGTATATATAAATACATACACAATGCGTGTGTATATTTATATGCACACTGTACATTCGATATATATATATATATCATAGATTATAATTTGTTTTATGGTAAATGTGGTAAACACAATAATAAACCTATTTGGGATGATCGATACAAGCCATAAAAAAATGTAATTGTGGGGATGGTTTCTGACATTGGGTTTACCACATCAATCTACGTGAAATCAATCACCAAAATCATATCAATAGAGGTTTCCTGCAAAGATATGGTTTAACAAGTTACATGTATCATATCATATATCATAATATATTATTCATACTTTAAACATCGTTAAACATATATATATAATTATATATATATGGGTATTACATATGATTTATTATTAAAGCATCTTGAAACCAATCACCAAATCCAAAAACTTTCTTCGCCAAAATGCGTTGCTGTACTCGATCTCGTGGGACAAAACTTCGAAGCTGCTCAGGCTGACAGTCACCAAAAATGCAGGGACCAGGGTGAGAACCACATTCCTTCGTCGGAACAAGATATGGGGCCTCCACCAATGGGATTACACCATCAAAAACTGGGATTTCATTGGATTTTAGCAATGAAAACTATTGAAAAGGATACAGAGGAAATCAAGTGGATAGTCAATCCAACCATCATGAAGAAAATGTGGCTGATCGTCTATGAACCAGTACTGAAGACCGATAAGAACATGCGCCCACATTCTGACTAAGTTCCAGGATGTTCCAGTACCCCAGAGTTCCAGAAGCCTCACATTCTTGGAGTGTAAGCAGTGTTCAAAACCCCTCTTGGTTGATGATGATAGGGGACTATACTACCCAATATATTGGTGATTATAATACCCTCTGGTAAGTTAACATAGCTATTGAAAATGACCATTTATAGTGGATTTTCCCATTGAAAATGGTGATTTTCCATAGCTATGTTAGTTTACCAGAGGGTAATCCAATAGGGGAATCGATTTCACCAATTTCAACCATTTCCCCCATAAAAAAAAGGTGACATCTCCACTCCAATTTTTTGCTTAGTCAGCGAGGATTCAGCACCATGACCGTCTTCACCATGAGCCTTGGATCGTAGACAAATCGGCTTTCGGGGCTAGCATCCCGGCGTGAAAAAACTTACCACAAAAAAAATGTTGGGACAATGGTTATCATGGCTAATATGCATATATATATGTTGTATATATATATATATGTTGTATATATATATGTTGTATATATATAAATATATATGTTGTATATATATATATGTATATATATACGTATATATATATATATACACATAGTTAATAGCAATTGAAAACTAAAATCCCATTCTATACTTTCATAACGGTTAACATGGGTTTAATGGGAATATCATGACATGTGTGCCAGGATCAAACGTTGGATTGTATTACCATAAAAGGAGATGGTCATCAATCCATACATGTTCCCTTGATCCAACTCTGGGATATGTTATCAACCAGGGGAAACAAAAAAATAACAAGCGTAGAACCAACAAAAAATGGTGCTCGCATAGTATTCCGGCAACAAGAGATGGGGTAGGATTCTTTGTTTTCAACAAGATGGGTGCTGAAAAGAGTGGGGAAGCACTCACAAATTGTCGAGTAGCCATATTTCAAAGATTTTCAAAGCGAATTTGGACCCACAGCCCATTACTTTAGATCTTCTTCTTCGAATCAGCCAGGCAGCGGCCGTTGAAAGATATCTTGAAGCTGCCGAGGGCATCCTGTGAAGCTAAGATCTGGGTCAAAACAGGTCAAACCATGGGAAAATATGAACAAATCACCAGCAAACGTAGTGGATTTCACGAATTCGCCAGCAAAATATGATGGTTCAATGGACTGATATGGGGAAGAGTTATGAAAAGGTACGATATATACAGGAGACATCGGGAAACCATTGTTTTTCTTCCGCAAATCCATTGGATTTCTATGGAATTTCTATGTTTTCCTGCAATTTTTGGTGAACCGCCATGACCTTTAGCTGGTTGCTCTGTGTTCCCATTTACCTTGGCGCCCGTCTGAGCAGCGCCCTGGCAAAAATGGTGGAAACACAGGGCCCGCAACAGGACAGCATTTTTCAAACACAGCTCATGCGAAACGATGGACATGGATGGTATGGAATGGTATGGAATGGTATGGAATGGAGTGCTCTTTGCATGTGAAATGTGCATAAATGTGCTGAACATCTGATCTTGCCAGCCGAAACAACCGGAGCCTATCCCATGCCACCCTTCCCGCCTACCAAGGCATAGACTTGCAAGCAGGCAAAGAAGAAGGTGGCCCAAAACTCAGTCCTATGGAAGAGCAACTTGTGCTCGCTTCCTAGGCCATGGCTCCAGCCACCCCACCTTGATGCATTTTATCTACATACCTATATAATCTACGGTCAACAAGAAAATTCTTATAAGACCTATCATCAACAGGATCAGTTGGCCAAAAGTTACATACCTATATAGTCTATGGAAAAAAATAATTATATATATATATGTGATTATATATATATGTGATTATGTATATGTGATTATATATATATATATGTGATTATATATATGAACATATTATATATATATATATTAGTGTTATTATTATTGTTGTTATTTAAAATAATATGATTAATATATTTATATATGATTATATATATATGTATGATTATATATATACATGATTATATATATATGATTATATATATATGATTATATATATGATTATATATATATATGTGATTATATATATATGATTATATATATATAACAGGTAGGACACATAATATTCAATTTATGTCATTTGCAGCGACCGAGGCACGGAAGAAGTCATCCATCGAGTTGATGGTGAAGTTACAGATGTTGATTCCAACCTGGGACCCCCTTCGTGTCAAACATGGCGGGCTTAAGATGTTTATGCTGGGAAAAGCCCGCTGAAAATGATGGTTTTAATATGTTTTAATATTGTTTTAACGGGGTTTAAGATGGTTATAGCCTGGTAAATCCCGAAAGAAATTATGCTGTTCATGGGACATGTTCCCTATTTATAAACGATGGTTTTGCTGGGAAAATCCTCGAACAAATGATAGTTTTTAGTTGGGAAAATCAAGGGTTTCAATCGGAAGATCATCTGATGCAAGCTGCATTTTGGGTTGTGAATGTCGATTTCAATCCGAAAAATGATGTCATGGTGATTTCTCACCTGAATTTGGACTCCGGGAAAAAGAAAAACAACAAATTCCAGCTTCCCAAAAAGAACAACTTGGTACAACTAACATATGTCATATGTCCAACAACTAGGCGGTCTTCCCAAACAGCTAGGATCACGATGCCTGGTGACATTGGATGATAATCTTTTGAAGATCCACTTCCTTGGTCTGGTTCCTCTATCATATCCAAGTTGATGGTATATATAAACATGTAATAAGATGGAGATAGGATAGTATCATATATTGGTTTAGCTATAAGTTTGCATCTATCGGTAGTGGTATGTATACTGTGTACATATAATATAATAATATATATATATATTATATATATATAAACTATACCCACTTCATCCCAAGTTTATAGTATATTGATGTATTTTGATTCAAACTCCAAACATGGACCGGTGTAGGGCTATACCGTTTATCTAACGGCAGCTATCTACAATGAATTCAACGAGCTAAATTTACGGTCTTATGGGGATGGCTTCCCTTGTTTTCCATCGATCTTCGGAAGACTGTTCCGAAGACTTTCCAAAAAATGAAACCATCAACTTCAGTGATTTCCAAAGCAGGATCCCCCACCATAGTTGTTTCATGCGAGATTTCTATCTCCGGCAAGGGACATAGACTAAACTTGCAATGGCCAAGTGGAGGTTGGTGTTTGACATCCCTCGAAGACGATTCCTCCCAGGATTCTCGGAAAATGGCCATGGGGCCGAACGGGAAAATGGGAAAAAATGGCGAATTCATGGAGAAATCCCCTGGTAATCTGCCACTATTTACTACAAAAAAACACATCAAACTGGTGTCAGGAAAATCATGGCAAAACATCTGATGGCAGTTCCCGAATTTGCATAGCAAACTGTTAGACTACCAGGGGGTAATCCCCACAATTTGCTGCTTCCCAGTACCATAGGGATTCAATCAACCTGTAGCTGTATCGACTGATAAACTCATTTACCTTGGGGGCCACGCATTGCTGTAAACCAATCAGTGCAGCCCTTTTATGTATGTATATATATAGGTGTGTATCTGATTGTATATATATATATTATTATATATACCAGTATGTATGCTTTTACACAGGTGATCAACCATTACAGCCACCCATTTTTAGTAGCAGGCATCACAAGTTTTGGAGAGTCTCCAATTCAGGGAAACCTACAAGACCATCAACCAGCAGAAAAAAATGTGCAGATGCCAACTGGCATTTGGGTCCGCATGTCCAGAACCTTTGACGGCTAAGATTGGATACTGTACCTGGCAAGGGATTACTTAATCGGATTATTAGTCTATGTGGATAGTTGCGAATTTGGCAAGTGGATATTAGCAAGCTACCCATGTAAGCTGCAAAAAAAGGATTTTAAATAACAAAAAACAGTTCTTTTCAGATAAATGTGTAAAAACGATCACCTTTTCGGGGGCCTAACTGCAAACTGAGCGAAGCGACTGGAAGCAGCACCTTTGGGTATGGGCCGGTATGGGTCAAGAATGAAAGATTGACTCCAAATTTTGTTCACGATCAAAATCACTGAGCTCTATGAGTCGAGGGCCTTGAAATTTCCCATCTGAGCCAAGCTTCAGCTTTTCAGCCAGAATCGCACTGTCCACCCTGCACGAACTGCCAAGTGAAATATATATATATATAAGTATATGGATTGGTAGCTGCTAAATATCCGGACTCAACTTGAAGTAGAGATGGATACAGTAGTAGGAACATATAGGAAACTTAGAGGGTTATGTAAATGCGGCTGTGGTTGTGGCTGTGGTTGTTGTCGTCGTCGTGTCTTGTTGCATAGTGGCATACTGTTTTGTGCAATGCCTCTGCCTTCTACGGTCTCGGTTGAGAATCTGATTCAGCGATGGTGAAATTCAAAAGACCATCCAAAATAGTTACCCTCTGGCAACCTAACACAACTGCTAGATTACTGCTAATCTATTTAGTTTTT
Source organism: Cladocopium goreaui (assembly GCA_947184155.2). Taxonomy (NCBI): domain Eukaryota; class Dinophyceae; order Suessiales; family Symbiodiniaceae; genus Cladocopium; species Cladocopium goreaui. The sequence goes on along the minus strand of CAMXCT020001624.1, from coordinate 281,680 downwards.
CATGATTTTCCTCTAAAAAAATGGCAACATATCTGGTGATTTTCCATAGCAACAGATTCCCAGAGCTCCTCCCCTGGACGGCCTGCATTCCGAGGTCACGTTGCAGTAGAGGATGTTGAAATTATCCGTATGCCTAGCCAACGCGCCTTTTGTTGAACCATGAAATACACTTTTCTGTATTAGCTATTAATATGATACTATGTATATATATATAGAGAGAGTGTACATATATTTACATTTCTGTATGTATACTCATATGTATATGTATAATCATATGTACATATATACAAATATGTATATACTTGTGTGCATACATATAAATATATATATATATATTATACATGCATGTTGTACATAAACATATATATATATACATGCATGTTGTATTCACGCCTTGGGCTTCCCTGCATCGTGTTTCCACAAACCAACCAGCCGATGGATTGGGAACCCATTCCCACAAAAAACACGTTGTAGAACCCACATATGATTGGTGGAAACTGATTAGTTATGATACAATATGTATATATATATATGTTGTATAATATGTATATATATATATTATAATATGTGTATATATATATACGTATGTGTGTGTGATGACATACTAATCATGATGGTTGGGTATCATAACATCATGAGTCAAGCCATAGATTTTGATGCTTATGACGTTGGTGCTCACTTGGGATCAACTAAGAAGCCTCCCACAGCATGTCGCCAAGTCGCAAAGTATAGGGCGCTGCAATCTCTTCGGAGCAAGTCATGGTGGATCCACCGAATGCGAAGAGGAGCTACTCTCTTTATATTGGGGAGGCACTCACAGGAAAGTTGGGGTAAAATCCCAAGCTAAGGAAAATGACTTATGTGTAGTGCACATTTCAAGTGGCCCACTGTTTTTCAGCGTCCTTCAACCTGTTGAGGGTGGAGTTTCATGTGATTTTGATCCAGCAACTGGAATGCACCGCCGAGCAGAACATCATTGAAATCGTGGGGACACCTTGTACAACATGTGTATATAGTACACTTATTTTGGGTACAGTATTGTACTTGCATGTGTAGCTATATGTATATAATTATATTATATGTATATAACAATATATGCAGCATGCAACCCGCAAATCCACCATGTTCGCTTTGAAACTGACAAATATAATGGAGTTCTAAAACCAACATCCATCTATCCGTCTGGAAGTAAGGTACCCTAAAATCCAACTTAATCATACTCTTCCCCTTTGAAATGGCGGCAATCAGCCACTTTCAAACAAGCCCAAAGATTGTGTTCCCATTGTTCTATCAAATTGCTGTTAAATCACCCATTTGTGGTTTGTTTAAATCCCCCCATATCTCAACCTTAAATCTCATGCGACTCTCCTGGTGGCATCGTCATCAAAGATGCTGCCTCCACCGCCCACCTTCAGCCTTAGCGGCTCACGTCACCATGTTTGTTCGTTGGACCAATCTTGCTTGGATAGGTTTTCTGTGGTAACCTCAAAAAGAATCACAAAAATAGACTTTGGTACTGTAACGTCCTACTAAATACGAATTTTGCGTTTCCATCACGTTCAATCTCCTTTGGGGACTATACAGTTGTAATACAGTTGTATTTACATTTTGTTGTACTTCTCCTGATCTTTAGCAGGTTGATGTAGTTTGCACCCCAAAATGCTTGGCCGTTCTACACCGCTAGGACGACCAAAGCGTTGCTCCACATCATTTTGATCGGCCACACAGGCCACACAAAATGGCCTTCGATATCATAACTCTAATCCGCAAAGAGATGTACTGTTTTGTTCTAAACACATCAATGGTAAAAACATATTATAGGCATCATTATCATCATTAACTTTATATGCATCATCATTAGCTTTATTTCTTAAAAACTCATCTCAATTGTCAATCATACCCTTATCTTTTTATAGTAGGCTGCATCCTTATCTTTGGCATGGGTTATGATGATATGATTGATATGATGTAAAAAAAAATAATGATGATATGATGTAAATATATATATATTATTATAACTGAACATATATTCATTGATTTTGGGTTCATATGCTATGTACAGTCCCCAGTTGGCAGCCCCGGATCAGCTCCCCGGACGGTCCACTGTCCCTTTTCGGCCCCGGTTTGGCGGGTGCCTGGCAGGGTGCGACTGGCAAGTCACCATGGCTTAACCAATCACTAAGTCATGGTCATCCGGTCATCCATGATGACTGGATGATTTGGATGACTGGGGGTACCCCCTATGACTTTTTTGAAAACTCCATATGGCTTTGCTTTGCTTTCTTTCATTGTAAAACAGGGATAAGACTAAGAACCAATTCCTGCGTAGAAATTTTGGAACCCAGCGACTGGGTCGCCATGAAGATGGGTGACTTAAAAGAAACAAGTTGGGATGGAAAAGACACCGAAGATAAAAAAGCGTGCATGGATAATGCACTGATCAACTTTCTAATTATTATGTGTATATATATATATATACACTTATATAATGTGACAACAGAACAGCCTGAAGTTCATAAGACTGTCATCAAAAAACAACTTCAAACATTGGAGTCATTAAAGATTCCCCAAGAAAACAGAGGTGGATTTCCCACTATCGCCGCCAAACAGCGGTCCTCTTGGTTCAAAGCACCCGCATGTGCTGGAAAAGGTCTTTTGAACCCCCCAAAAACGGTCGTTTTTCAAACTGCGGCACTCCCAAATTCAAATAGTCGAGACTGACTGTGAATTTCCGACAAAAACTTCTACACAACTGCTTCATTTGGAAGCCCCCAGACATCTTTCGGATTGTACAGTACCAGGATGTGTGCGTGAACTCAGGAAATGAATAGACACTGCAACAATTTTCACTGATCAACACTTATCACACATCCAAATATTGTTCCCATTTATCATGGGTTTATGATTCAGTTCCGAACAACTACCCTCTCGGAATCGAACATGGCACTTGAAAAACATATCATAAAATCAAAAATCAATGAACATCATCTGTTGCCACATATTCATGGATACAATTAACATAATTCACAACAATGGTTACAATAATTCACTTCATGGATAAAATTAATACTACCTCTTCATTAATTAGCCATCTCTATAGTGAGATGTTCAACTAATTCATGACGAGAGGGTAAGGATCCCCGAGCCAGGCCAAGTCACATCATTGAAGAGAGGATCCTTCACAGAGCGGTGGCCGGCCCGGGCTGGCAAGGTCCCGGGCCGATATCCGTTGGTCACCAGGTTACCCTTAAAATATGACTAATAGGGGTTCCTGTAAATTTTCCTTCAACCAAGTCTGGGACATATAAATATATATATATATATAAAATGATACTAATATAGCATGTCTTCACTCTCCTAAGTTGAAACATAGCTGGCATATATTGGAGATGCCATACACCAGGTGTTTGCGAACAGTCGGGCCTCGCCAAAGAGAGACGACGCCGACGCCTTGAACGAGTCGACAGATGTCGACAAATTTACCACACGAAAATTCACATGAAACGATTCATCATCTGAGAAATGAATACATAGAATGAATTATAATCCAATTTTAATTGTGACGTGTGTGAACCTGAATTCTAACAAGTCACGAACTTGGACATAGCTGAAAGATGGCCATTTAGGGATGACTGTCTGATTCCCCTTACAGTAGAAACCATCATTCCAGTGGCGTGACCGATTCCACGCCAGCCTGGGCTTTTGCTGGAGGCTTTTGCGCCTGGTTTGTCGTTTCATGGCATCGTAGATCAACTGGTCAATGATTATCATGAATCATAATGGGATATGTTATCATATTGTAGTATGATAAATAGTCTAGTATATCTAAAGAAATTGTGTTGCACTATATTATACTGTATTATACTTTATTATACTATATTACACTAATTCATACTATATAATACTATATTTGACTATAGTACCCTATATTATACTATAGTATACCATTTAATACTATATTGTAATATAACATACCATATTATGTTTGTTATTATACTATATTATACCGTACTATATCACATTATGTTATATTATATCATATCACGATATATTATACTATATCATGTTGAATCATATGATACTATATTATGCGTTATTGTATCACAATATATTATAGTGTATTGTAATAGAGTTTGCTATATACTATGATATTGTAGTACATGATATTTTGTCATACTATGGAAGATTCTATTGTAATATACCATGCTATTATGGTAAACTATATTGTGTCATATAATGAAATATTATGGATTGTTTTATTGAAATATAGTAATGTATAATTACAATTATACGAATATTATCAATATCAAAACTAATCTTAGTGTCAATATTCATATTAAAATCAATATTGAAAGAAATATAAATAAGGATATTCATTATATTATATTATGTCATGTTCTAGGTGACGGCGCCGATGGAGGGGCGGGACTGTTGTCACTTTTGCACAGTGTTTTTTTGGGGGGAGAGTGGTTTTGGGAGGGTGTAATCGCGTCCTCTGGTCTGCGTTGTCAAGAACGATTTGCAGCTACTTTGTAACATCTTCTGTAAGCAACTTGCAAGACGTTCCTGATACGTTGTAACATCTTCTTCAAGTAACTTTCAAGACTTTCCTGATACGTTGTAACAACTTCTTCAAGTAACTCGCAAGACGTTCTTGATACGTTGTAACATCCTCTTCAAGTAACTTTCAAGACGTTCCTGATACGCTCAAACATCTTCTTCGAGTAACTGTAAATTGCAAGACGTTCCTGATACGTTGAAACAACTTCTTCAAAGTACCTTGCAAGACGTTCCTGATACGTTGCAACATCTTCTTCAAGTAACTTGCAAGACGTTCCTGATACGTTGTAACATCTTCTTCAAGTAACTTGCAAGACGTTCCTGATACGTTGAAACATCTTCTTCAAGTAACTTGCAAGACGTTCCTGATTCGTTGTAACATCTTCGTCAAGTAACTTTCAGGACGTCCCTGATACGCTCAAACATCTTCTTCGAGTAACTGTAAATTGCAAGACGTTCCTGATACGTTGAAACAACTTCTTCAAGTAACTTTCACAGCGTTTCCGATATTTTGTAACATCTTCGTCAAGTAACTTTCAAGACGTTCCTGATACGTTGTAACATCTTCTTCAAGTAACTTTCAAGACGTTCCTGATACGTTGTAACAACTTCTTCAAGTAACTTGCAAGACGTTCCTGATACGTTCTAACATCTTCTTCAAGTAACTTGCTCGACGTTCCTGATACGTTGTAACATCTTCTTCAAGTAACTTTCAAGACGTCCCTGATACGCTCAAACATCTTCTTCGAGTAACTGTAACGTGCAAGGCGGTCCTGATACGTTGAAACAACTTCTTCAAGTAACTTGCAAAACGTTCCTGGTACGTTGTAACATCTTCTTCAAGTAAATTGGAAGACGTTCCTGATACGCTGTAAATCGTTGTAACATCTTCATCAAAGAACTTGCAAGATGTTGCTGATACGTTGTAACATCTTCTTCAAGTAACATTCTCAAGACGTTCCTGATACGTTGAAACAACTTCTTCAAGTAACTTTCAAAGCGTTCCTGATACGTTTCAACAACTTCGTCAAGTAACTTGCAAGACGTTTCTGATACGTTGTAGAATCGTCTTCAAGTAATTTGGAAGACGTTCCTGATACGTTTCAAATCGTTGTAACATCTTCTTCAAGTAACTTTCATGAACTTCCTGATAGGTTGTAACAACTTCTTCAAGTAACTTGCAAGACGTTCCTGATACGTTGTAACATCTTCGTCAAGTAACTTTCAAGACGTTCCTGATACGCTGAAACATCTTCTTCGAGTAACTGTAACTTGCAAGACGTTCCTGGTACGTTGAAACAACTTCGTCAAGTAAATTTGAAGACGTTCCTGATACAGTTTTTGCGGATGGTGTGCAAGCTTCGTCCACGGTGATCAAAGAAGAATGGCCGAGATGTCGAGTGGAACATGTGCGCCTTAAAGATGAACAATTTACAAAAATTGTCCCAAATGGATCCAAAGGATCACCGGTAGCAGGCACACAGTTCATTGACCGAACATGGGATCATATGAAATCATACTCTCTCTTCAAGGAAAATAAATGTACATGGAACAACAGCTGCCTTGATGAAACACTGCCTAATGTGGCAATGGTTGCACGAAGTGTTAGCTCCTGGCTACTCCCTTTGGGATCAGTTAGGAAAGCTTTGTAGAAAACACAACAACAGAGTTGGACTATGGCGTCTCGCATGAAGATGACAAAAGAGTGACGATTGTCCACTTTCAGAAGCGCTGAAAGCGCCGCACTTCTACAGGCGCCGCAACCATGTTCTACTATATCATATCATTTTACATTGCACTACATTGTAGTGAATTATACTATACTATATACATTATAAGAAAATATAAAATAATTAGTATATTATAGCATGCTATGTCTTAATGTATTATCGCTTACTATACTGTAGTTTAGTGAATTATGCGCAACATTGCACTTGTACTGTACTATACTATTCTATAATATGTTACATTCTATCGATCATGTTTACTGTCTCACATTAAAAAAAAGCCGCGAAATCCCCGAAGACGTGGAGTGTCATCCATTGGGATACTGGGATTCGCTGGGCAATGTCATCCATCCCACCTTGGGAATTCATACTTCTTAAACCCCGAGAAGAGGGGAAATGACCATCTCCGGATGAATGGATTCATCTGTGTAATTTTAATTCATTTTAATTACAATATATATATATATAATACAATAGTCCATCTTATCCATCTTTTGACTATGGATATGTTGATTTACCTGTTGATTTACCAGAGGGTATCCCTGGTTTCTGTTGCTGGCGACTTGATTATGGCACCGCACCGGCGGCTCATCGTCAAACAAGGATGCTGCAATGGTAGGCTTCGGTGTGGCCTGCTTCGCAATTTCAGGTGAACCAAAAATTGCAGGGATGGCATCAAACATATTCAAAACATTTCAAAACTGTGGATTTCAGCAAAAAATGTGGGAAAATGATGTTGATTTTAACTGATTTTAGCCGCAGAATTAAATGTGAACAGCAACGATGAGGATTTCAGCCGCAAGAGATTCTGTGCTTGCTTCAAGTCTCAAGAATGGTCAAGGACTGTTCTGATGTTTTGTATGGTTTTTTAAGTTCAACTTCTGGAATTCCAGCATATTCCAGCGTCATGCTTGAGGACATGATTGATCCTATTCTTCAGAGATTGACCATCCAGGAATCCTCAGCACCACCCATCATCCAACTCTCCAACTCCAACAGCCAGCCTTGGGAGCTGCCTTTGCCTGCGACATGGCAGATCTTCAGGACCCAAATGGAGTCACATGGAGTGTATCTTGTGTATACCCTGCATAGACAAATCCATAGATTCTTTGAAAACATTGGAGATGACGATGGGCAACACGTGGGATTTTGACCAGAACTTGGGGGGTGATACAGTTAATACAGTACCCATCGAGATTTGGGTTGTGGGATTCTGACCAGACACAAAACCAACTATTTTGAATCTTGACATACACTGCATATTTTTCTTTATCAACATTCCAGTTTTCATTGTTTAAGCAAACCCAAAGCAATCACTTTTCTTAAAGCTCTGGTATTTTTGGTGTGCATTCATTTGACAAACAGCTTGTGACGTCTTGTAAGTCTCATGCCACATCCGCTCGTAGCACTTCTCTGCAAAACGTCCTGCTCACAATGCTAAAAATAACTACAAACTCACCAAGATTGAGCAGCAAAAAAAGCTCTGAAGACCGCTTGGCAAGCTCACTCCCACCAGGATCTGGTTAAAACCGCTCCCAAAAGTCAAGCTCTGAAGACCGCTTGGCAACGTCACTCCTTCCAGCCTCTGGTTGAAACATTGACCAAATGTTAGGCTCTTAAGACTGTCTGGCAAACTCACTCCTTCCAGCCTCTGGTTGAAGCTATCTCCAAATGTCAAGCTCTCAAGACTAATTGGCAAGCTCACTCCTTCCAGCCTCTGGTTGAATTCATCGCCAAATGTTAAGCTCTTCAGATGAATGGGTAGGCTCACTCCTTCCAGCGCCTGGTTGAAATGATGGCCAAATGTCAAGGTCTGAAGATTGCATGGCAAGTTCACTCCCTCCAGCCTCTGGTCAAAATACTGGCCAAATGATAAGCTCTGAAGACAGCTTGGCAAGCGCACTCCTTCTAGCCTCTGGTTGAAAGACCAGCCAAATCTCAAGCTCTGAAGACTGCTTGGCAGGCTCACTTCCTCAAGAGTCTGGTTGAAAGCACTGCCAAATGTCAACGTCTGAAGACAGCTTGGCAAGCTCACTCCTTCCAGCCTCTGGTTGAAATGATGGCCAAGTGTCAAGCTGTGAAGATTGCATGGCAAGCTCACTTTTTGCAGCATCTGATTGAAGCTACCTCCTAATGTCAAGCTCGCAAGACTGCTTGGCAGGGTCACTCCCTCAAGAGTGGGGTTGAAAGCACTGTCAAGTGTCAAGCTCTGAAGACTGCTTGGCAAACGATCTCCTTCTAGCCTCTGGTTGAAAGACCAGCCAAATGTCAAGCTCTGAAGACTGCTTGGCAAGCCCACTTCCTCAAGAGTCTGGTTGAAAGCATTGCCAAATGTCAGACTCTGAAGGCTGCTCGGGAGACTCACTCCTGGCAGCTTCTGGTTGAATCTATTTCCGAATGTCAAGCTCTGAAGACTGCTTGGCAGGCTCACTTCCTCAAGAGTCTGGTTGAACGCACTGCCAAATGTCAACGTCTGAAGACAGCTTGGCAAGCTCACTCCTTCCAGCCTCTGGTTGAAATTAAGGCCAAATGTCAAGCTGTGAAGATTGCATGGCAAGCTCACTTTTTGCAGCATCTGGTCAAATCTATCTCCAAATGTCAAGCTCTCAAGACTGATTGGCAGGGTCACTCCCTCAAGTGTCTTGTTAAAACCGCTCCCAAAAGTCAAACTCTGAAGACCGCTTGGCAACGTCACTCCTTCCAGCCTCTGGTTGAAACATTGACCAAATGTTAGGCTCTTAAGACTGTCTGGCAAACTCACTCCTTCCAGCCTCTGGTTGAAGCTATCTCCAAATGTCAAGCTCTCAAGACTAATTGGCAAGCTCACTCCTTCCAGCCTCTGGTTGAATTCATCGCCAAATGTTAAGCTCTTCAGATGAATGGGTAGGCTCACTCCTTCCAGCGCCTGGTTGAAATGATGGCAAATCGAAATTTGTTCAAGACTTCTGGGAAGATATTGCAAATACGCACTGGAGCAGGCACCTTTTGTTGCTTCTATCCTCGCAACTCCTTCCAGTGCGAGCTCTCCCTCAGAGACTGGGAATCCATTGACAACGCGCCAAGCTGCATACACATCTGTTGGAACAAAAGTGCAAGAGATCGTTGCAGTCTTACCTACAATCCCTTGCTCTTGCAACCTTTGGTGGAGCAACAGCGGTGCATTCTGGTGATAAAGTGTGAATCTTCTCCCTTTCTTTGAAGGAAGTCGCTGCAAGACCATGTGCCGCAGCTCACAACCCAGAGCGGACCTACTCAGGGTGAATTTGCATCCTTCACCATTGAGGCATTGCACCTGAATCTCAACCGCTTCAAAGCCACTGGCTGGCCCCACATAGCCGCCCTCACAGCCGGGCATCAGGTGACAAAGTCCAATGGCAGTGAGAGATGGGTGAATGAATGCTACTCCAAAGCAGTATTCCGTTCTCAAAGATAAACCAACAACAGGTGGACTTGGAGGCACTCACGCATTTTTTTTGAGAAAACGGTTGGTTCAAGACTTCTTCAACAAACAAATACATACAAATACAAATACAAACAATCCCTACTGATAATATTACAACTACTAGCTCATGTGACATGGTCATCATCAGCATTACAACTACAACCAATTCGAGCACATGTTCACAGAGAAAGTGTGACCCGTTTTTCTGCTTGGATGGTGGTTATTTGGTCCTTGCATGCCACCAGATCTGTCCAAAACTCTATCAGACTTGTCCATGACGTAGTATAATATATCAGTGGGTTGTTCATTTCCTGACTATCTTGGCAATTCTGAGATCCTCTTTTCCATCCCATTTGAGCCAGTGTCAGTGTTGCTTTTTTCTACACAGGTGATTGTCCAGATGGTTGGATCTCAAATCCAAGGATCGATTCTGTCGCGCGAATGCGATGGTGATATATATCCAACCAACAATGAATCAACTCATGAAACAATGATCCACTTTGAAGTAGCAAATTCGAGTGCAGTAAATTGCCAAAGTTGGACACACAGACACACATGCACTTTGAGTTTGGATTCCTTGCTGCATGACATCCACAGACCCCAGCTTCACCCAAATCCAACATCCACAACATTTCCTATCTGCGCCTGTGGCCCATCATCAAACAAGGATGGGGCACTTTTGCCTTTGCCCTGGCGGGATATTCATGGACAGAAACTTGAGGCACTTCCCAACCAGGTAGGTGTCTTGCGCCTCAAGACTCGCGTACGCTCCAAAAAGATATCCAAATACATGTTTGACCAAGTCCACAGGGTACGTGGCCAACATCAGCTGTGGATGGTGGCTCATACATATGCTTTGGGTGTTGATTGTGCGCCATACCGATCCAAGCAAAGGGGTACATAGGTTCAAACGGGTCACAGGTTTTGACTTCGACAAAAGAGCTGATGTGCTAAGGAACTGTTGGTGCAGCATGGTGCAGTTCGCTGGCGGTGGGCGGCACAGAATCAACCTTAGATAGCTAGAAAAGCCATGAAAGCACTTTGGCAAAACTGGAAAGGCTTGGAGGACAACTTAGCCACTTAATTGATCGACTTACAACAAACGTCCCAAGATTGGATATAGATGATATAGTGAACACATTGTCATTCTAATCATTCTAATTCATCCAGATGATTTCCCCAATAAAAACCTCCCATTTTCCAAGAGATAAATTCCCGCACCTTCGTGGCTGGCGCCGTCTTGGCCGTAGGAGCCTGGCTGATGCTGAAGCAATGGGCTGAGCAAAGACTTGAGATTATTTTTTCGGGAAACATAATCAGGTTGGTATTAAGTCGCCTTTCTGAAACGGGAAACCATGTGTTTCTAGCAGCAACGATTTGGTTTTCCAGGTTCAGTTTGTCCCTTCAATTCTGGGACTTAAACGGCTTTTAGTGAAGCCTGCGAGAACATGTTTCAATAAGTGCATCCAAAATGTTTCGCCATGTTTTCTAATAATATCATCAATTAATATAATATAATATGATATATATATAATTTGATATATATATATAGATAGATACATAGATCATATAGTCACTGTGTGCACACTTTGCCATGGTTCAACCGGATGACCATCCCATGCTCCGCCGGCTCCGCCTTGGCCGCCTTGGCCTTCGGCAGAGGCTCGTCATCAAATAAGGATCCCATCTTCGCTGGGGATGCCTGCCGCGAAATGGGTGAACATCATGCGACGCTGAGATACCCTGAATGGAAGCAGATCATTAGTCCAAATGGTGAAATGGGGAGTTTAAAAAAAAAAAAAAAAAAACTCTAGGCATTGCATGATCTGAAAACGGGTAAGGATGTAAAAGCGTGGATCTCTCCCTTGTGGCAATAATTTACCTGTACTTGGGTTGAAGCAGCCCTGAGTTCGGAAAGACATGGCACCCCATTGTACCCCATTTTTTCCCCAACAGAAAACCGCAAGAAAGTGGGGAACATCCATCATTGTCTGGCAGATCCATATCATCACATTGAAATTAATTACATATGATTCAAAACTTAGTAGTTATATGAGTTACTGTAGACCTCCATTTATCAGTTCGACCACCATATTTCATATTCATACATACATATGTATATATATATATATATGGCAGAAACCATATATATATACATACTAGACATATATCAATCAGGTCCATCCATACATATTATATATATATATCATACACATATTAGTTCTACAATTCACACACATATATATATATATACACAATATATATATGCCCATATGTATGTAATAAATAAATATGTATGTATGTATGTATGTATGTATGTATGTATGTATGTATGTATGTATGTATGTATGTATGTATGTATACCATATATATATATACCATATATATCAGTCTTAGACATTTATGTAGATCAAATCTATTCATCTTCCCATGCAGCTTGCAGCCCAGCCTGCGCTAGCGGAGCCTTGGCCGAACTGGGGAGGGGTCCGAAGAAAAATATGGGAAATTCATGGGAACTTTTTGGATTTTAGAGTGAAAATAATGGAAATCAAGAGATTTTAACAGGGATTGAATGGGATGTAAGGGGGATTTAATGGGATTGAATAGGGAAATAGTGGTTCGTAATGGTGAACCGTTGATGATAATGGAGACTTAATGGGATATTTAATGGGACACTCCGTTGTCAAACGTGGCTGGCTGGGAAATACCCAAACTAAATGGACATGGTAATAATGGGACATCACCTTATGAATGAGGTATTTTCTATTGCCATGTTTGATTAGCATAGGGTGGAAGCTTTCAACCCCAAACTGGTCCGGAAGACATCTAGGTCTAGATTCAGTGAAAAATAATCTCTACTGTCTTGATGGTGTGCTTTTCGAGCATGTTCAAAGCCTAGGCCCTAGTATTTGTCTTTCTTGCACGTCACTATTATATCTTGTATTCCTTGGGAACTAATCAGAACATATCAGAACTATATTATGATAAATTCAATCATCAACCGTCCCCATTTTTTGCCATTTTTTCTCCGGTTTTCCCCAGTATATGCATGGGTCTCATCGACGGGACAACAGCCAAGCTGCAGGTGCATCGTCATCGAACAAGGAAGATCCGGTCTTGGCTGGCGATGCAGCAGCCTTTCGTCATTTCAATGGCGTTGTCCATGGACTGAACTGGCTTTACATACCCATAGGATCCATGTATGCTATATATAGTAGCATATATACCATACATGGATCCTATGGGATATAAATCATATTTTACATGGCTGTCCCGTTATCCATATCTGCAAAAATGTCTTTCATGCGGAAAATGAACATCTGAAGCTCATGAACCATCAATCTTCGATGCTGTCAGACCTACAGTTTCTCATCCCACATCTCTTTTAGTGCAACCGATCGCTCTGGAGGACAAGTTTTTCTGGCCGGTCGAGCCATCACCAAGCAGCACAGCGAATGGGAAAGAAACACCTGGGATAGCCCAAATTTTAGTGGATTATCATCGTCCCTCTAAAAAAGGTCACAAAAGGGGGGTATCCCCTATTTTCAGACAAACCCACATGTTTTTTTTTCGATACCAATACAATCAGTTGCTGCGCAGATGATCTGCTGTCACACTTCAGTTGTGATCAATCATCCTGAAACAGGCTCAGCATGGTGATATAAACCACCCATGACTGGGCATGATTTCAGTCCCACCATGCTCCACCAAAAAAAAAATGGACCTGGGGGATGGTAAACATGGCATCGTTTTACCCACATTAGACCCCCATGGCCCCATGGATTGATGATCACCACCTGGATTGGTGGCTCGTCAAAGAGCGAGGCGCCGGGGGAAGATGTTGCAGCCTGGAGCGAACTGCTGAAAGCGGTGGCATGGAGAACACAAATGGAGGATCAGTGGGTAGAGTCTAGCCAACAATCCAAGCAAAGCCACTGAACTGAATTATGCGAACATTTACAGTAAACCACAAGATTTATCAATATTTCATGGCAAAGACATGTAAAAACTATGGTTTCTTGTAAATCATCTCTTCAGCCAATCCATTGAAAAAGGAGATCAATAAGTTGTACTTGGTGGATGACAAATAAAGCTATCCTTTTGGACAAAACAGGGGGCATTTGGGAATATGGTTTTACCAGGTTTACCATCAGTGATACAAGATACCTATTGGTTGTGAAAATAAGGGGGTTCCATGCTTCAACTAACCAGTTGGAAAAGGATATCAATGGACCAGATGGGGTAGAATCTGCTCAATGACGGGACCGATGGGTTATTTTGGGGGATAGTACCCCAGTTTTATGTACGAGGGCGTTTCAGGTACAGTAGCTAATTTGGAGGTGCCTGACATATCGACGTAAAGCCGGTGGAAAGAAGTATTCCCTCCAAAATATGGGTTCATATGACACAGCACCTTCAGTTCAATGTATGTAAATGGATGTAAATGGGACATTGGTGTTGAAGAACGTATATTTGGCTAGATATCACGCAAAGAATAATAATAGTTGGGTGGTTCCCACCGACAACAACTGGGTAGTTGTTTGAGAACAAAACCAATCAACCATGAAGGACAGAATCAACAATCATGGGGAGTCGCAACAAAACATGGTCTGGTTGGTGGTATACCAACTATCCTGAATGTATATATATATGTGTATAATTATATATTATACATAATATGTTTTTCTAAGTTGATCAGGTATCTTCGCTCCAGATAGGAATGACAAGTCAAACATGTAAGAAAGAGGTTGAAACCAATACAAAGAACAACAGTCACTTGGAAGCTGGCCGGTGGCAATCCTAAGGCCAAAGACACCTCCGAAAAAAAAATCCTGGATCTTTCGAAAACCTCTGGTAATTCAACATAACTGCGATAGAAGCCATGGCCCATCTAGTTCGACGAAATAGCTATCAAAAATATTCAAAAATGGTGATGTTCCACAGCAAACTGTTTGTTTACTGGAGGGTAGTAAACAAAGTTATAATAATCATGGTGACAAATCGTTGTCCCCACAAGAGACGGTCAAACACAAAGATGCCATGGGGATTGAGGAGAGGAATAATGCTCGTTAAAAACTTCAATTTCACTGGGGTTCATGGTAGAATAGAGATACATCTATACTTCATGGGGGCTATACACCAACTTACAAGTGGGGGAACTCACTTTATATATGTAAACATAGAAACACCTTTGAAGGGAGTTCTGAGTTGTGTGACTTATATATATTATATATATATGTGTGTGTGACTCATGAAACTTATGGGCATCACATCGTCCACAATCCGTTTATGGGCATCTCAAAAAACTGGCACAAAAACACATGTCAATAGAAAGTTTGAATTCCCCTTTTTCCCAACAATCCCGTGCCAATGGCATGCTGCCCAACAAAACCATCTGCAGCGGTGCCTGTGGTTTCTTGACTTCCGTCGGTCCTTCATCAAATAGGCTTCCAGTTGGTCTCAGCACGCATTCTGAGGCCCAAGCCCATAGCTATTATTGGATATCCTCACAAAAAAAGGCTTTGGTATATTCTCCATGTTGGCAAAACAGCAAGAGTATTACAGAACTGTAAACTACCCTTCCCATACAGAAAATGCCTTTTAAAGTTTGGGTGTTTCCCAGCTAGCCGCAGCCATGTTTGAGGATACTGGAGGGTGCCTTCCTTGGACCAAGAGGCTTTGCGGGGCTTTTGCTTTTCCCCTTTCCTTTGCCCTTCGCCTCAGAAAACCATGGGTGGAGGGGGATTCAAATTCTCAACAAATACATGGGCCCTTAAGTAAAATCATGTTTAAAATTTAAGGTTGGATCTTACAACCAAATTCTGTGTAGTGTTCAATACCGTACATCGGTACTTGGAGACCCAAAGGTAATGTCAGTGAAGAAATCAATTGTGATCCCTTCTGTCAATGCCTCACCACGGTATTCTCCATGAACGTCATCCACACCCGCCACCACTGAGTTCCTAAAACTTGTTACAGTTTCCCCTCGACGATTTGTATTATGTATGAAAATCAATGTAAGACATGCCGTTGTGTATTGACCTAACCTGTTGGTTGGCAACACGTGCTTAAACCAGCATTCTTCATGGTAAAACCACCATTTTCCCATTTTCCATAGGGTAAAACCACCATTTTCCCATTTTCCATAGGGTAAAACCACCATTTTAAGCGCCCGTGTGTAGGGCCGCATTTCTGACCCCCTCTGACATCGCCGTGCCGGCCAGGTGCTCCGCCCAGAGGCGGGGCCAGTCCCAGTGGGTCAGAGGCCTGGCCCTGCAGGCCCAAGCCGAACAAAGAATCCAATTGGACAAAATGTTGGCTCAATAAATGTTAAATCTACACTTAATCTTCTATGAAAATGGTGAACCACAAGAAATCTTGGTTGTAAAATGGTGTAAATCTTCTGATAGTTCTTGATGACCCATTTGTTGGACTCCTTTTTTTAGACATTGGATCAGCTCCGTGGAGCCGACACCGCTGAACACATTGTGTGAAAATAGACATGTCACAGACAGTATATGGCATAGATACGTGGAAATCTCATCCAACAAGTAGCAATATCCTATTGTTATCTATTGTTTCTATCGACAATGTATATGTATATACAGTATCTATCTATCTATCTATCTATATATATATATATGTGATATATATATATATAGATATATATGATATATATATATATATGATATATATATGATATATATATATATACATTGAAGCTTCTGAAACTTCAAGCCACACCCCCCAAACTTGGCAATCTTAGCTGACTATGGATCTAGCCATTGCCAATCCGCTCATGATGCTTAATGATGCCGAGAAAATTATAGGAATCACCTGAAATCAGGAATAGGACCAGGACTGGGATAGTTGTCCCTATTAATTAATCATCATTCCAGTGACGTCGCAGTGAGGTCGTTACAAGTCAGCCACATATATATATATATATTATATATATACATATATATATATTATATACATCCCCAATTATATCATATTATATCCCTATGTTCCCCAGTTTTCTTGCTGAAATCCCAGCATAGTCCCAATCTATCCATTAAATAGTGATATTTTCACCCATATGCATCGACTCCAGCGCCAGTGAGGTCCCAGTGAGGCCTCCTCAGCATTGCCCTGCCCATCTCCCTGAAGGCGGACATCTGAAATTGATGAGATTTCAGGTCACACATATGTCACATATGTATGAAATCCACAGAATAATGGACTTTTGGATGAAATGTTCTGAAAAAAAGGGGATTGAAGATTTGGGCGCGCAACTAAATTAATATGGGAATTTGAACACCCCAAAATGGTCCTTAAATGGAATGTAAAACTAAATCCACTGCATTTGCGGGTATCCTACTTGAGAGACAAACCCATGAAATACCTTCAACATCTTGAAAATAAGCACGTGAAAAAGATGACTAACATCTTGGAACCTCGAAGTATGTCTCAATTACCTTGAATTTGGAGCTTTTGACCCCATAACATAGGGGTGTCATTATGTTTCATTGGCTAAAGTAGGGGATGTTTCGGCTCTATTTGGAAACAGGGATTCCCAAGATTATTGGAAACATGCTGGTCCGTCTGGCCTGCCGTAGCAGGGGATGGGACAATTCTCCAACCGTCAGGCTCCAAATAAAAAGCGTTCGAAGCACTTGGCTGATTTGATGTTATTCAGCATAGAATCGAATTGTCATCAGGAAAGGTGGCATGAAAAGTGACTCGAACAATGGGTCAAGAGTTCAGACACAATGGTAAGATGTTGAACACCAATCCAAAAAAAATCGGCTATGTCAAGGTTTTGGAATGACAAATCACCCATTCCATCCCATTCCCATTCCTTGGGATTCTCACTATCAATGAGTTATTCTCCCAGGAAGATGCCGTCAGGCCCAATGTGATTTGCTGTGCGATCTCCAAAAATTATCTCTGAAGGTCCATTGTCATTGGGTCGGTTTGATGGAAAATCTACCCCAAACTGTAGTAGTAGTAGTAGTAGTAGTAGTAGGTTGGTTGGTTGGTCGGTCGGTTGGTCGGTCGGTCGGTCGGGCGGGCGGTCGGTCGTTCGTTCGTTCGTTTGTTTGTTTTGTTTTGTTTTTTTGATGATAAATTAAACAGTATTCTGGGAACGTGGCATCCATTTCTTTGATGGACAACATATGACTCATCTGACAGTAAGAACACATAAAGCACCCCCAAATCCCTGGTGATTGGTGGGTACGTACGTGAGGTTATACAGTAACCCAAGATCTTGCAATGATTGTTGATTGGTAAAACATGGTAAAGCACTAGCTATACTCTCCAAACACAGGATAAAATTAAAAATTATGTAAAAAATGGGATAGCAAATAACCTTTGGAGTGCTCACCATATTCCTTCCCAGCTCCCATTCCTTTTTACGGGGGCACCATGGCCCTGTAACGTCGGCTGAACGACGGAGGTGCCACGGCTGGGTTCCCCGCTGAACGAAGGCCATTTCGAGGCAACAGAGTCTCGAGGGGCTCCATTAAAAGCGGCACGAATGCTGTGCCATATCTCAACTCATCTTTAAATTTCACATCTTTCATGCTCACTTAGACGACTTAGATGGTTCCGTTTGGGCCAAAAAACTTGATAAACAAAGACAGAAACTATAGTTTTTTTAAAAAAGAAATGGTTCAAAGGACATGTCTTGAGCACCCTCCCAACAGGTGATACCAGAAGATAAATGGGATATCCATCTCCATTGAAATAACATTCTTAATGACATTCCGGATACTTGTGGTTATAGATATACAGACGAAATATGCATAATAAGGATTAATTGGGAATAGATAGATAGATAGCTAGCTAGCTGGCTAGCTAGCTAGGTTGGTAGATAGCTAGCTAGCTAGCTAGATAGATAGCTAGATAGATAGATAGATAGGTAGTTTTCTAGCTAGGTAGGTAGATGGATAGATAGTTTGCTAGGTAGCTAGCTAGCTAGGTAGATAGATAGATAGCTAGGTAGCTAGCTAGCTGGGTAGATAGATAGATAGATAGATAGATAGGTAGCTAGGTAGGTAGATAGATAGATAGCTAGGTAGCTAGATAGCTAGGTAGATAGATAGATAGATAGATAACTAGGTAGGTAGTTAGCTAGGTAGCTAGCTAGATAGATAGATAGCTAGGTAGCTAGCTAGCTAGCTAGCTAGGTTGGTAGATAGATAGATGGCTAGCTAGATAGATAGATAGCTAGGTAGCTAGCTAGCTAGGTAGGTAGATAGATAGATAGACAGCTAGGTAGCTAGCTAGCACGCTAGGTAGATAGATTCATAGGTAGCTAGGTAGGTAGCTAGATAGATAGATAGCTAGGTAGCTAGCTAGCTAGGTAGCTAGGTAGGTAGATAGATGGATAGCTAGGTAGGTAGTTGGCTAGCTAGGTAGATAGGTTGATAGATAGCTAGGTAACTAGATAGCTAGGTAGGTAGATAGATAGATAGATAGGTAGCTAGCTAGCTAGCTAGATAGATAGATAGCTAGCTAGGTTAGAAGATAGATAGCTAGCTAGCTAGATAGATAGATAGATAGCTAGGTAGCTAGCTAGCTAGCTAGGTTGGTAGATAGATAGCTAGCTAGATAGATAGCTAGGTAGATAGCTAGCTAGCTAGGTAGATAGATAGATAGCTAGCTAGATAGATAGATAGATAATAGCTAGGTAGGTTGGTAGATAGATAGATAGATAGATCGATAGGTGAGATGATGGAAATCACACGTGGAACTCTCTGAGACAACGTTGCCACTTTGGCCGCAAAAAGGATTGAAATCATTCATGTCCTGGGTTGACATCTTCTGCGATTCAATGTCGAAATTTAACATGATACAGGACGCATGTGTGTGTATATGATACATGATCTATCTATTGATATAATGTGTATATATATATGAGTGTGTTCACTCTATGTATATAAATCGATTCCATGCATTCTGTATATTACCTTCTCCAAGCAATGCTGCGCATTGATGATCTACTGAGTCATTCTGCAAGATCCGTAACAAATCGCAAATCGCAGAAAATGCGCAACAGTTTCACTGCAACAGGACACCCTGTTCAAGATGTTCCTGACTGACTGGCAGCTTTGTGAAGAGATATGACTTCTCATATCTCCGGGTTGGTGGCTTCAACGCACCTGAAAAATATGCAAATATGCTTTGGGATTATGAAGATAGAAAGTCTGTGAAACCACCACTGACTAGACTCACATTTGCCAGCAATTCAGCTTTGATCCGTTTGCAATGCCTGCGTGCGAATCCGAATTTGTCTTCAGACAATCTACATCCTCACCTCAGCAGCTGGGGATTCAACAAGGTCAACGACCAGGCATCCAAAATGGGACACAACGACCTGGTTTTTTCCATCAGAATCACAAAAATTCTCCGGGGAATTCCCACTTTGGAAAAATGGCTTTGTCTAATAAGGGTACCCAAAATAATTAGTGGTTGATCATGGTTGATCATCATGTCAAACAGCCATTGCCACTGAAGGATTACCAACGAAAACTGGCCCACCATTCCCGCTGCTCCAATTGAGCCATGAAAAATACACTGATACCACCCCATGAAATATTGGGAAAGAAAACCTCTGAAAGGAGTGGTAATATATTGTGATTATCTGCAATAAAGGGTAACCCTATATCATATATCTTAGATTCACACACAAATCACTTACTGTATCCCACAATTATCAAATTACCCTCTGGTAATCAAACGTGGCTTGCTGGGAAATCCACCATTTAGTTCGATGAGTTTTCAAGCTATAAACCTTCGTTTATAGGGGTTCGATTACGAGAGGATATATCATGATATATCCCAGTAAATATCCCATTAAGCATCCCGATAAACATCCCATTAAGTATTCATGATTGTCATTGATTCGCTATTAGTAACCATTGTTTTTGCCATTATATAAATCCCATTAGATCCCTCTCAAATCCCATTCTTCCCCAATGATGTCATGCTCCCATTGAATCCCAGTGAGTTGTTCGGAAATCAAGGGGATCATGGGATCATCCTCCACTCAACACCCCTGCCGTCCAGGACGCCCTCCATCGGACCACCACTCTCCGCACTGTGCGTCGATGTCAGGTCGTCCTTTTGTGCGTCCCGAGGACCAAAGAGATGCAGCGGCTGTACCTGCCACGGGAGGATTCCTGTAAGGATAGATGGGAAATCCCAGTAAAACTTAGTACAGTTATGTATGGTCATTGTATGTAAATGTGAAATGACATGAAAGGAAAATACATCAGGATGCCACCAGCGAACTGAAGTGGTCCTAAATGCTCAAACACGAACCTGACAGGATACAAAGAAAAATCTTGTACAATGTGATTTGAACATCCACAGGCATGTTAGAAACCGGTTTATCTTTAAAAAATAGAGGCATTGACTGATTCACTCGCAATCTATGACCATTTGAAGCGGGAAGACGAGGTTCTGCACCGATGGATTTAGAGGTGTCCTCATTTAAAAAACGCTTGGATGATGCTGGAAGTTTGAATTCATGCCTAGTAACTAGCTATAATAATCTCCTTGCAAGTGTAATACTTCATGGGCTATATGATATATGGGTTATAACCTGCAAACCATTTGGGTCCTGCCAAAAATGGGGAACATCTTTAAACAATATCCATAGGATTTAGGGATACACTTTTTTCAGATAAATATATATACATATTTTATCGGAAACTGAGGAATCATTGTTTTTTCAGTATGGTGAATCGCCATCAAAGAGGTAGGCAGCATCACTTTGATTGATTTTTTGTTAACCCGCCTCTAAACAATTTGGACATATGTAAACAACCCATGGAAAACACCATGGTATAGGCATGCAATACGCCGGATTGATACATATCTTTCTAAATCTTTGTTCTTGCAGCAGAGAGCCATCTTTCTGTACGGAGGTCAGGGGGTTGATGTGCTACCAAAAAGAATACGGGAAATAGATGGAAATAGTCCATGATTCATGCATTGGATCATGATGTCATTGAACATCATCAAACCTTCAATATATATTCACCCGATTTCACCTCAATCCAAACCATCATTGATTATTGATACATCATCATGCTTAGAAATTCCCATCTCTTCGACGCCAAGGTGCGGGGCATGCACCTTCAAAGGGGCAAAGTCGAGATAGCCGAGCACCGTCCGCGGCCGTTCCCTTCACCTTCTCGCCGCACCTGATGAACTTGCCTGGGCAAGAAAGGCTACCATTGGGTCGGGGATTTTGAGATTTTTCATGGAGTGTGCCTAAAATTCATGCCATTGCTTAAAGAGGAAGAATAAGGGAAACATGATAAATATATATATATATACATATAGAGAGTGTATATATATATATACATATACATACATATATATATATATGCGTATAATATGAACAAACTGAGGGATTTTGTGTGGAGTGGGGCCCTTAAATTATGGCATTTTTTGGAGAGAAAAACATGGTTAACCAGTGGATGTAGGGGTAATTATTCGATCAAGTCCCAACATTTGCCCAGCGCGTCAAATCATTCTATTTTCTTGACAAACTCATGGATATGGATCAAGTGAAAATATGGGTATGACAGGGGGCCCCACATTCGAAGCGGGTCATGTTTAGGATCAAAAACCATCCGTGGCAATGGCCATTGGCCCATCATTGGCAGGTCGCTTAAAAAGTGCAGTTCAATCGCAGTGATGGTGAACTACTAATGTTTTGACCAACGAATCAGTACACAATCTATCCCATGGTTTCTGTATGTTCGATAGTCTATGTTTGATAGTTTAGTGATAGTGTGATTGCTGAGCTTTAGAGATTCAATATATATATATGTATATGCATATATATATATGTATTATGTATATGTATGTATATATATATGATGAAATGCTATTAAAATGCCAAAGGAAATCACCAGATTGAATCCTCAGTTCCCCATCTCAGGTCAAGCAGCTGCATAGATCTTTGAAGGGCGGAAAAAACTTTTGCATTGCAGCCTGAAGAAATTCTGAGCCGGAAAATAAGATACTTTGGGTTGAAGAAACATTTACTAATCCCGTCCCCCTATTACTAAACCCTCCCCAAATAATAAAAACTAGGGTCCATCTTTAATCTTGGAAAATTTCAGATTGGCCAATTTGACTTTTTATTGATCCCCTTTAGAAGACAATTTAAAAATAAAGCTACCATTTGTGGGCTTCGCCCCCTAATAAAAAAAGAAAAACTAGTTAACCCGGGGTGTTTATTATTAAGGGCTGTCCGATTTTTTTAGTTTTCTATATTAGGATTTTTAATTTAATATTAGAGGGAAGCTTCGAAATCCAATTTTTGGCAATATTTTAATTGGGTTATAAAAGGAAATTGAATTGATTTTGAAATCGACAAACGTAGTTTTTTTTAATTAAGGGTTTAAATTTATTATTAGGGTCCGCTTCGAAATCCAATTTTTGTGCATATTCTAATTGCGTTATAAAAGGAAATTTAATTGATTTTGAAATCGAAAAAAAAATATTAAGGGTTTTAATTTATTACTAGGGTCCGCTTTGGTTCCCGAATAATAGATACCCCCCAATAATAAAAACTACCTGAGGTGTTTATTATTTGTTATTATTTGTGGGGGGGGTTAGTATTAGGGGGAAGGGATTATTGAGGGAAAACATTATTGAAGATGTGTTTCGGTTTTCCTATTGTTTGCATTGCAAGAAAACACGTTTGGATGGTAAAATATGCTAAAATTGTATAAAAAATCACGTTGAGTTGGTGATGATGAACTTGAATGAACTTGAGCCATCCGAATGGTTGCGATCGAACCGCTGAAAGAACCGATGGAAATCCCTCATCGGATGGTGCCAAAAAACGTTTCAGAAAACTGCCCCCGGGCCATTCCAAAGGATGGGACCGTCCTGTTGGAATTCCCCGTGATTTTCCGAGAAAATTCATGGGATGTTTCTATTGCCAGGTTGGACCTCAAAGGCTGGATTCTTCTCTAAGAGATCAGCATTTTTATTGGCGGTATAGCCTGTTTTTTTTTATGAAAGAGTGGGATGGTTCGAATCATCCAACTTGCTATTTCTTCAGGTTTTTCTTTCAACTACCATCTGGTAATTTAATAATATTTAACATAGCTATGGAAAATGAACATTCTTAATAGATTATATAGGTGTGTAGATCATTGAACTAGACAAGTGGGCCATGTTCCACAGCAAACTGTTAAACAATCAAAGGGTACACACACACCAATTTTACCATCAAACCCCAAACATTGTCTTTGGAAAATCCTTTTACTACATATTATATGTATATATATATATATATCTATATTATCACTATAAGACTATACTGTAGGACTATACCATAAGACTACAAGATATAACTATTTTGAGGCTTCCATGTTAGATTACAGAGCTTCCACGTCTTAGGGGCCATTCGTTCCATGCCCTGCCAGGGGCCCATGCCGCCTGTCGTTCTGCCGGCGACATTCTCATGAAGAGGAAGGACCTCTCCGCATAAGGCTGGAAGACCTGCCGCTTTGTTGCTGGAGATACCCAAGGAGTTGAGTTCATGTGGTGAAATGTGGTAAACACCAGTGAAAACCATTCCTGATATCACCAGTTTTATGGCTGGTAACAATCATCCGCAAATGGTAGGTTTATTATTGGGTTTACCACATGACTTGAGACGTATTTCTGAAGTTATCCTGCTGCTAAATCGTTCGCATAGATATGGAAAATGCAATGATTTCCATGCCTCTTCAATGCTAGAATTTGAGGATGTTCCATATCATCTATATTATATAGTTTACTATAGTTTACTAGAGGCTAAATCCAGATTCTTCATCATCCCATGTGGAACTTCGGGGCCTGGATCGTTCAACTCCCCGTACCGCCGGGGGGATGGGCGGTACCGCCCATGCTGGTTGTACCACGTTCACAGCTGTCGCACTGCTGCTTAAATGGGCGGTAAATGCCCTCAATTTCGAGGCCAAAAAAAAACAGAGTGTTAGTGTTTCAGCAAAAAAGGCATCAGCAAGAGGCGTGGAATTTGGATGAATCTGGCATATATTGCAGTGCAAACCCTGGTGAACCCAATAATAAACCATCCCCAAAATCATCACACATGGGTGGCATAAACTATCCCCAGTCATGGTAGGTTCATTATTGGGCTTACCACATTCGAAAAAACAAATAAACTATAAATAAAAAACGGCAGTTGTTGATAGTTAAAATTCCAATACCCGTTGGCAATTGAACATAGCAATGGAAAATTCATGAACATGGTCCATTTGTAATGATTGAAACAAACACTTTACCTATTGACACTTGATACCCATACCCTCTGGTGAACTAACATAGCAATGGAAAATCACCATTTTTAATGGCAATATCCACTATAAATGGCCATTTTCCATTGCTATGTCAAATTTCCATAGGCTAAATCCCCTTCTTCCAGGTAACGCTGAAGAAAAAATCGATCCCGCTCCTCGATGTCCCGACGACGTCCTCGTGGACCCAGCTGTAAACGACACACCTCAAGGCCTTGGCCAAACCTGAGTGCAGATCCCCGGGGCTAACCACCCATCGGCATCCAAGGTGTAAAGGACAGGGCGGATAGAGTCTTCGGGCTTCTGACTTAATTGTTTACCCAAACAAATACGTACTGAAGTTATCTTAAGTTCAAATCTTAGGGTGACTTTGAGGACAATGTGTGAATAACGGTTAATGTTTTATTTATGGCTGAGATCACCGTACTATATACTCCAAGTACAAACAGTGATGAGATCAAAGCAAGAGAAATACAACCCAGAAAAATGGGGTACCGGATGGTACCGGGCACAAGCAACAAGAACTAGATTCTAGATGTGATCCACGAAATGAGGAAGCAACCTCCGAAAATGGGGATAGTCGTAACCGAGGGGGAGCTATTTGGGATGTCGGTCAAACATGGGCAAAAGTGGACTCAGGCTCTACTTCAACTCATAGTCAACTGTATATCCAAGACCTGTTCAAACTTGCTAGATTTTCTTTCTTCACCATTCCTTGGGGGATCTTCAGAAAACCTACCAATCACAGAACAACACATCTCGGCAGCTTGCAGCTCAGCGAATGGCAATCTTGGGAGAAATCTCCTCACCATCAATATAGTTGAGGTGTTTACTTGGGGGTGCATCCCATTAGTAAATGGTTAATAAGCCACATATAGCTCTTATAACTGATGATATATCCATATATAGCTGGCATATACTAGGCAAACATTAGCCACTTCGTAGGTGTTTTCTGCACATCCAAGATAGACAAACCCCATTGGTTACCCTCTGGTAAACTAACATAGCTATTGAAAATGCCCATTTATAGATGGTTTACCTATTAAAAATAGTGATTTTCCATAGCTATGTTAAATTACCAGAGGGTAAACAAAAACAACCACTTCCGGTCGCATCAACGGCCCTTGGCCACGCAACGGTTGTGGCTTGCCTTGGGAGGAGTGCCAAGCGCAGACTCGCTGCAACAGGGCATGCCACAGCTGATACGCTTGCCAGGGCGAGATCTTGGAGCCTAGTGGCATGGGGCGATGATCATGGGATTGATGTACGCAAGTATTTTAATGAACGTAGACACCTAAATATAAAATATTAATGGAATACGTACTAATGTAGAATTTTGTAGATGAACTGAAAATTGGGATTTACAGTACCCTTAAGATATGGCCATTAGATACTACCATAAATATCCATAAATATAGAAAATCAGTAAAATGACGAGCCATGCACCCACTCCGAGGATGTGGAATTGGGATCTGTGACTGTGAGATATTTTACTCAGGCTAAAAAACTCAAAAAGATAGGGGACTATCGGGACTATCGAGTTTTGGATTCTACAATCAGCTTCACCTTCGACAGACAAGTCGACTCCTGGGAGCACCACAATTACCGGTCAGCTATTCCAACACTTTGGGAACCCAAATATGCACTTAAAAGATGGCATATTGAGATGGATATGTATATATATAGATAAATATCATTTTGTATAACATATATATTTATCATCATATACCTTCCGTATTATCTGTAAATGTTTGATTTATATAACCCAGCTATTTTCCGAACCGTGATTTTTCACACACAAGTCGTCTCAGCCCAGTTGCTTCTCTGAATATTTTTCGGAAGCCAACCATCCCAATAAGAGTCGACAATTAGCGATGGTCGCATCATCATCCCATTTTAGGAACAGAACAGAGAACAACATCTCTGAACTATTAATTATTATCAATAATAGATAGATAATCACTGTAATAATAAATAGATAATCACATTAGTGTATTCACTGATAGATAATAACTTTAGCAAATTGATTCCACCATTTGTTTAACTATGCTTAACTCCACCAAACCAATACAAGAACTTGTTTGAAGTATTGCTGATAGCCCCGTACGAAAATTGCTACTCAGTTCGAACCCCATATCTATCCACGTATCTTGATGGTTAAATCAGTTAAATCCCATCAAATATGATAGGTTTCACAGGTTTCACCCCCAATGTTGGTGGCTTCCCAAGGATTTTGGGGCTTCACCCAGCATCGCCACCCGCCTTCGCTGTAGCCCTCGAAATCCCCATGATCCTCATCTGGGTCTGTGATCCAAACCACTTCCTGGTGGCAGCTCAGTCATGATGAAATCCCGCCGTTTTTCATGACGAATTACTACCATCTGGTTGTGACTAACAGTTCGCCATGGTATAGATGGCCCATTGAAATGGTTTACCGTTCTTAAAAATGGTGGATCTTTCCATCTTGGCCATGGCTATGTTAAATAACCAGAGGGTAAAATCCCAATGTTTGTTGCATTCAATTTTGGTGTTAAATCCATGTTGGTTAAGAGTTGCCATTTCCTAAACTAACAGTTCGACCCTAAGAATGGCCCATGTGTAGATGAACAAAGTCTTCTGACCGAGAGTATATGTTAGTTCGGGGAATAGTAAGTAGACGTAAGTAGTTCAATCCCGATTATTAGATGGCTAAATCCTTACCAGATGCTCAACTCGGGCATCGCCCTGGGATCCGATCCTCTTGGTTATCAGCGAGACGGACAATTCAACAGGCCAATCCGCCACGGCTTTTGCGACGATTGACGCGGACTTTGCTCCAAACACGTTAAAACTAACAACTATATGGATGTCCTTGAAATGAGGTTTGGTGGAACACAATATATCAAGTCTGCCATGTCATGCACCCAACAAGTTTTTAAGGTGTGTAATTCCCTACGTATGCGTGTTGTCCATTAAGGGACAAAAGCAATTCGATCAGAACATGACTCTGAGATCAACACTGCATTGTCTCCCTAGAGAACGACCCGCATCACGTGTAGATTTTCTGAACGCGTGGAAAAATGAGGAATACAGTAGCTTTCGTATATCACGGGTTTCCAAGAAAGTTCAAGGCGGGACAACAAATCGGGTGATCATGTGTGTGTAATCAGCCCAACCAGCTCTTGCATGAAACAATCTTGACCCAAGCAAGTAAGTGCATCTTCCAATCCATCTTCCCCAACAAACAGAAGTTTAAAAGACATCTGCAATATTGAAATTCAACAAAGCTAATTACTACTCAAACAGGTTTAAGAATAGGGTGCCTTTCTTGGTCAAAAGAAACATTGCCATTTGGTGCACAAGACAAGCCAATTGGGGGTCAATGAATTTAGATACCAATCTAAAAGTGTTCAGTTCGAACCGCAGTCTCCGGCAGCAATCCCAAAAAATCTCCGTTGGGGAATATTACACATATATCAGGTGTAGTGTACTTGCAATTATTCCATGGTATTCCCATATAATCGTTGGTTTGATACCAATACCCTCTGGTGAACGTGTACATCACTATGGAAAGATCCACCATTTTATGGGAAAACTCACTATCAATGGCCATTTTCCATAGCTTTTTCTATGTTTACCAGGCCGGGTCTCTGGGTGAAAAATCCCCGGGGTTCCACCACTGATTTAAACAACGCCAGGCAGCGCTGTCACGGTGCCAGCTTTGGGTGGAAATGACACCATGTTCGGTGAACATGCCCCAGTGCATCGCCACATGTGCCACGGCCGGCAGGGCAAAGCCATACCTGATATTTGGAGATCTATGTATGTATATGTATATATATATATATGGAGGTAACTATCTATAAATTAGGAAATAAACCAGAGGATATATTTGTAGACATATTCTAATATCCATCTATACCTGATATATGGATAAATCATGTAATGTTTGTAAGAGGTAACTATCCCAAAATAGCCTTATTGTATCTTATTATCCATATTTCAGGTCAGTGAATTATTGTAATTTATCCAGAGATACTTGGTGGATCATCCCACTTAGGAAGTAGCTTAGTTCACCCTAGTTACAGTATAAGTGGATTAAGCCTAGTTCTCCCACTTATGACTAGGGATATCACCTACTAAGTAGGATGATCCACCAAGTATATCTGGATAAATTATAATAATTGAACGGACCTGGAATATGAATATATAATAAGATATAATAAGGCTAGTTTGGGATAGTTACCCCTTAGTAATCATCATTCCAGTGAGGTCCCAGTGAGGTCGTTACTATATATATATATATACATGCATATGTTTGTCTATGTATACATCATGCAACAAGAATCATGATCATAACAATACTCATGCCAATATGGATAACAACAACAACAACAAATACATGTGTAACTATATATATATATGGTAGATGTATATACCAGAAACGCACACTGCATATAAATAATACATCACGAAACAACATACTTAGAGACTCAGAGAACAATTTTCGTAGAGTTCTGATTTTGAATCAGACCAATCAGCCTGCCCAAAACCAGGATGGATAAGACTGGAAAATGACCAGCTTCTGTTTTCCACAGGGTCTTCCGTTTTGACCAATGCTGACATTGCTTTGCGCAATCTCTTTTTCTAGGTCAGCCCCCACTAGTCATCCATTGTATTCATACTCCATCATAGTACTATGAATGGCTGATTTGCAGCTTGACCCCCATCTGGGCAAATTCTGACCGGTCACGTTGTGATCTCGTTGTGAGGTTGCTATAAATTTGGCACTTCCCAAAGCTTTGGCCAAGGGGCCGTTTCGGGATGGTCGAACCACAATCCAATTCCCATCGAAGTGGTGAGGTCATGGAGGGAAAATTTCCCACGTTGCAATCGAAACCCAGATCTCCCCTAAAATGAATATGGTTTTACAACAGAAAATCCATGAACATCCGATGCAAAATGGGGGTACCCCCTTAGAAACCAGGCTTTTTCAGGGAATTTCCACATCATTGGCACCATAAAATGGGACCATTTATGGGGGGCCTTAATATTGGGGGCCTGGGATTCTCCCAAACCACGCCCCAACGACCAGCAGTGACCAGCAGCAACGGCTGGATCCGGCGCAGGTCGAACTGCTGACGCCACCAGCGAGAAACCGAGCGCAGTTGCAGCAGTTGCAAGCTCTGCTCCTCTGACGCCTTAGACGCGAAAGGGGAGCGATACGTGCTTAGGAATGGGTAATTCAAATGTGTATATATATATATATATGTGTAATATAATGCAATATATACCATAATTATTTATATATATATATAATATATATATATATATTTGAGATAGTGTAAAGATGTGGTGTATGTCGGATACTTGTTTTATATTATATCAATATCAATTTATATCAAGAAATGTCAATAATGATCAAATATTATATATATATACGGTTTTTGGTTTTTCCATTGCTATTTGATGGTTAATAATGGCTATTTAGTTGTAATTACATGTAATTACTGGATAATAATGATTACAAATGGTTCATTATGATGTATTGGTGAGGAATGGTTAATGATCATAAGAATGTTTAAATACTTTCCAGGGGCAATATAATGGTTAATAATGGTTAATAAGAATTAGCACTGATGAAATAAATTGGTTATTTACTTGCAATGGTGAATATGACAAATGATGGTGAACAAATATCATTATTATGGTGAATCATCATCAATCATGTTATTGCTTGCAATAAATGATGATTCCCATCCCACACTATTAAATACCCCCATATCGGCTCCCAAAATGAGCAAATCCAGTACTGTTTCAGAGGTGTTGGGCTCAGTGGACGCTGCTTGTTTCACGTAACGCGCAACGTAACCACTACATGAAATTCATCAACGGTAGGATTGAGGTCACTTAATATCTTACGTATAGTTCCCCATGTTGATGTAGTGAAACTTCACCGTTTGGTGGTTGGATAGTGGCTATTGATGTCGTATAGCCTCGCAAAGTGATATGGATTTGCACAAAGAAATGGGGTTTGATATCAACAAGACTGGCGATGCAAGCAGTAATCATAGGGACAGCAATGATAAATCAACCAAAATCAACCTGGTCAGCAAATCAGAATGGATTGTACCCTCTGGCAAACGAACATAGCTATTGAAAATGGCCATTTATAATGGATTTACCCATTAAAAAAAGTGATTTTCCATAGCTATGTTAGTTTACCAGAGGGTAACAATCTTGGGCAAAACACAATCAGGTTCAACACCGAAAAGGCACCATTCTTTGGGATGATTGCCCGTATCCATAGGGGTGCAAGGAGTAGTATGGTCATCCATCCCAAATGGGAATCTTTCCAATGGGTAAATATGTATATATATATATATGTTACTTATTTTTTATTTCCATATATCTATCCATCTATCTAAATATCCATCTATCTACTGTATCTATCCATCTATGCATCTATCAATCTATCCATCTATCCATCTATCCATCTATCGATTATCTATCTATCTATCTATCTATCTATCTATCTATCTATTGATCTATCCATCTATCTATTTATCCTCATATCTAGGTATCCATCTATCCATCTATCTATATATCTATTGATCGATCTATCCATCTATCCATCCATCTATCTATCTACCTATCTATCCATCTATCTATCTATCTATCTATCTAGCTAGCTATCTATCTATCTATCGATCTATCTATCTATCTATCTATCTATCCATCTATCATCTATCCATCTATCTGTCTACCTATCCAGCCATCTATCTATCCAGCTATCTATCTATCTGTCCATCTATCTATCCATCTATCTACCTATCTATCTATCCATCCATCCATCTATCTATTCATGGATTCATAGTCATTCCCCAATATTCGATAAATAATGTGTCGACATGTGTCGACCATGGCACACATGACATCAATGGGGGTTTGGCTGGCAGGTGAGATAGAGACAATCTGCTAAAACACAGACTTTAGTCACATTCCTGTCTTACTTTATCATATTTAATATGATACCGTATCATAGTTTATTATTGATATGGTTGTCATTGGAATGCAGCAAAAGGGGCAATGTGAGAAAACGAAAGGTCCCAGTCCAGCTTTCCTTGTCATAATTTTGGGGATAGATAAGCGGAGGGTCACTCAAAATCTTATTCCTTTCTTAATTTAGTATTGGATGCAGTCCCACAATTAGGCCCAAAGTTGTGAAAATGCTTCACGGTTTTACAGCGGCTGGAAAGCTGTTTTTGGGAGTTAGGCCCCACTATGTGACCCAGTGCTCCGACATACTGAGAAAACCTATGTATACGCAATCATAAGTTAAGAATTGTGTAGTTCTACATGAGGGTCCCTCAATCTTTCAAGGTACGAGTGGCAATGATTTGATGCAGCCCCCAAGATACAGTTTTGATTGGAGCCGAGTCCATCAAATTCTTTTCACAGTGCGTGCGCTGTATACTGGCATTGTTGTTCAATATCATTGCTACCGATAAGTATCACTATAATGTGGGTAAAACCATGTCATAAACAAGCCATGACTGGGAATGGTTTTATACCACATTATACCACCTATATATTTATGGCGATGACTGGGGGATGGTTTATTATGGTTTATTGTTGCTTTACCTACATTAATCATGACTCTGCCAAGACAACCCAACCCTGATCTGATAGCAAGCCTGGTTCAACCCTGCAAAGGTGACCCAAGAATCGATAGCTAATCAGCCCTTAGTGCTTGGTGGTGTGTTTTTAATATGTTTTTAATGTTATGGATACAAATATAATTTAATGTCATAGTGATATATATACATATATATATATGATATATGTTATATATGATTACATAATATTACATATGTATAGTTAATGTTTAATGTAAATCATACAATTGCGGCACGGGAAAGGTAGCTGAGCGCGCCGCGCGAGTCAGCGCGCCGCGCGAGTCCCAGCTGAAACATCAGCCCAGCTGCACGCCCCAGACGACTTTCTGCAGGACAAGACGACTTAACCCAAGTACAGTACCTTGTATGTAACATCATAGGTATGTAGAATATGGATGCAATGCACTGCAATGTCTGTACAATATTGATCAATACTGATCTGGTAAACGCAGTCCAATATTATGATGATCAATATGATACTATCAATGATACTATATTAGTCCACAGTAATCATGATCCAATGCAATGTCTGTACAATATTGATCAATATTGATCAGTATAATGACAATATGATCAATATACTATCCCCAAGTCATCACCATTTCGCTTTCAGGCATCCACCAGGCCAGGCAACACAGCAATGCTCCCAGACGAGCATGCGCAGCGTGTGTTCATCCAGATTCAACGACGCCATCGCGCCGGCGTTGGATGGGCCAGATATAGCCAGATATAGCCAGATCAACAAAGAAAACTACGGGAATAAACGTATTTAAACACACCATCTTGATCGTTACAACTTGTATAACCAGTGATTATCGGCCATCTTCATTATTAAGCAGTTGCCAATCTAGCTTTGTTATGAAACAAAATCTATTGAGAACCACCAAGTGATATGATGATTCTATATTGATGTAAGGTTTCAGCTGGCAGGGCTCAACGGTTCAGATGGTTAAGTGCAAAGGCTGCTGGGGTGAGAGAGTTCTGAAAGTTACCCTTTGGTAAACTAACAGAGCTATTGAAAATGGTGATTTATAGTTGATTTACCTTATTAAAAATGTTGATTTTCCATAGTTATGTTTGTTTACCAGAGGGTATATAGCAAAATACCCAAAGCAGAATATCATCCTCGCAGAAAAACTCGCGCGGGTCTGAATTTGGGCTGGCTAAGACTACAAATATCGCTTCTTCACCAACATTGGTTCAAATGGCTCAAACTATAGATCAAAGATGGACCAGGGATTGGCCGAAAAGTAACTGAACCAACCACCCAGCGTGCTGTTTTCATGGCACCAATGGCTGGCTGCTAACCTGAGCCATGTAACTCTGCAGCGATAGCTATGTCAAGGCATGCGGTAAAGGCATTGAGCAACATGCCTTTCCTACCAATTATGAACCACTTGTGATCATTGGGAAAATCCACCATCTATAGATGATGTTCCTTTCATTTTGTTGGGATCTTTCGAGCAAATCGGGTCTGGGTGCCACAGGGTACAACCATTGAAATCTCAACTCTTTATGGTTTGCATCCAATTTCATTATTCCAAATGCATCCCAACTCTGATTTCATATCACAAGTATGTTTGATGGCAAAAAAACACCAGCCTTCAGTAATCCAAACCCAAAGGCATTATTTGTTTCAGTGAAACTCCAACTCTCCACGTTTCATGATTCATCGTTAAAATCCGAATGCCCAAGTCCTTGGTGATCCAAATCAGGGACGAACCCCATGGCTTTGAATAGACGAATCCCCATTCCATCCCAGGGTTCATTATCATGCGCCCTATCGGCCCTAGATGGCCGTGGATTGTAACAAAATCGTTCGGATCATTCTCCCTGTCATTATCCCTGTGGCCGAACAATATTGGCCTATTTTCATGATTATTATTATTATCATTCATTGTCCCTATCAAATATACCATTTTCAAAGAAACCCATCAAGTTATTGCTGGTTACTGAATCTATCATTCAATCCCATTGAATCACTAATAAATCCCATGAAAAATCACCATTCAATCCCTATTAAGTTCCTTGAAAATCCCACAAAATCGCAAAATCCCAAAAAAATCCTATAAAATCCCATTAAATTCCATTTAAAAAACATAAGATCCCTACAAAATCTCACAAAAATCCCATCCCCATCCCCGGCTGCAACCTCTACGGGACCACCCCGCCGCGTCAGCAATGCATTCAGCTGACTGGCGAGGTTGGGCGGCTCCGGCGCCAACGAAGTGGGTGCAAAGGAAGGCGTGGCCTGCCAGCCAGGGAATGTCATGAAGGATGTGGATATTATGAAGGTACATAGATGTGTATATAGATCACCATATTATGTATATTATATATATATTATATTATGATATTATATTTATATATTATGTGCACACATACATAATTCATATAATATGTCAGAATATGATAGAATATGTCAGACATGCCAGTACATAAATCGACTTGACAATGATTTCAAATAACCAAAAGCTCGTTGTTGAGTGGCAAATCCATGGTGCAAACAACGACTGGCTGGCGGCTCCAGGCTATAAACATGATGTTCACACCTTGCTGCGCACCCAAGCCCAGCCCCACGCGAGTCATTGTGTATCATTCTCCAGTTTTTTCTCGGATGCACACCAAGCATATGGATAAGTTACAATCATTCACCAATCTCAACAGTTTCGCAGTTTGGGAACAATTCCCCCAATCCAATTCCCATCATTGTGGTGGCGTCGCGACGTGAAGTCGTTATAGCCAGAACTAGTTGGAAGGCAGATGTTGTTTGGTGGCCAAACCAGCCACAAGTACTTGGGTATGATAATCAATGATAATGGGTCAAAATTAGGTACCCCAACAATTGGATGGTTAATACTAAAGTAGACTAACATCTGTGGTCCCCTAGGTCTTCCATTTTGACCCACATCCACTTGTCAATGGGTATAATGTGGTAGTACAACGGCATAATCCGCCCAAATAGGCATGAAACATGGCTGAAACCTAAAACGGCTCAAACCTCACCGGCTTGGTCTAAACCGAAACCATACGATACCATGGGACCTGATGTGGCGAAACAACTAGTGTCGAATTCTGTATTCAGTTGAGCAGTTGAGCCGCAACAATGTCCATAAACGTCTTGAAATTGGAAAATCAATGCTACAATTTTCAGAAAACCCCACATGATCAAAACTACATCACCAAGTTCGGCCTCCGCCTCACCCCAGTCAGCGGTTTCATCGGGATCCACAGCCTGCGCCATCCAAGTTCTTGGGATTTGCAGTGCTTAACAGCCCAGGGGGCCCAGGGGCCGACTGTTCGGGGAATTCAATGTTTCAATAGAACCACTGCCATTCATAAATTTTCAGGAAAAACCACAAAATAGCCTTACTTATCTTACTTTGTTGCACAAAATCACACTCTCACTTCACATCCAAAAGGTTTGTTGCTTCACCCAAGAAACACAACCCCCTACCAGGCAGCCTCCTCTTCGACCTCTTCCGTGGCAGGACTGGCAGCCACTGCGGGTGTTTCTGTTTCGCCCAGGAAGTCCTGGCAGGTTTTCAAAGTCGTGTGTATATTTCTATATAACATTTAATGGGTGTTCTAAGTTGCAAAATGCAATACTTTCTGGATCTAGTGTGAAATGTTATAAAAAGTCTACCTGCCTTTACACAGAAATCTATACATCAGGGTTATCCATGGATTTAAAAAAACAACACATCAAAAGTTTTAAACCAGGCATACTAAGACTAAGACCTACGGGGTTCGATTTTAGCACATCGCCACGGTTCAACTTGGCGTGTCTGCAGTCAGGATTTTTCGCTTTAGAAGATCGGGTGTGCAATGATTTTGACCATCTTGGTAAACCCAGCCCAGCCACTTCCTGTTGTGGCCATGGTTGAGACCATCTTTCACCCACTACCGCCATAGGGAGCACCCCGTCCTCCACATTTCTGATGAACGAATTCTGCCAGGCCTTTTCGAAGGCTGCCCCTCTGTTGATCAGCCACTAAGAGGACATGGATGATGTTGGATCTCCGGACTCAACAACAACTGTGTATAACTGTATAACATATATAATATAAATATATATATATTATTCAATTTAATGATGTATGTATACTGTACAAGTATACATCCAAAGATCATGGTCATAAAATAGATGATGTACGTATGCTGGGCTAGGAAGGATGAAGCAAGCAATTCTCATCCCGATCCACTTCTGATCCCATCAAATCCCCAAGGGATCCCATACCCCATAGGAAAATGGTTTGGTTTTACATGCCCCATTTGTTGGCAAAATCCCGTAAATCCCACTAAATCCACATTTTGCTCCCATCAAATCCCATTGAATCATATGAAATCCTATATTATTTACCGACTAATTTCCATTAAAACCCTATTGTTGTTGATTAATCACTGGTTAAAAAAGAACACAATGTTTTCATTTTTTTTCGCGAGCCTCGCTGCCAATGACCGGTGGCAGCGGAGGCATCTCCTCGATCACCTCGATTCGTAATGGCCGCAGGCGGGCCGCAGGCCGTCTTCGTTGGGAATGGAGAGAATTTTGAACCAACAATGGATCCAAACAACTTTGGTTCAAAGTAACAAAGATAGTGTACTAACAATAAGAAATACTACGTATCTTTGGATCCAGTCATTGCAAAGATTCTACAACCAGCAACAACTTTGCAGCAATATAATCAATAACCAGCAATAATTATTGGAGATGATGATCAATAATTATTGGGATGATTAATGGATTATGAAGATTCTAACAAGCAACAACTTAGCAGCAACCATCAGCAACCAGCAGATGTTTCCAAAACCTGGTGTTTTACTTGGCAGGCTTTAGTTAATCATCCCAAAAAAGGTCCCAGCTCTGGGATTTTCCACTGGCTTCACCACCATGGAAAGCAGTAACAGTAGATAGACCATTTTAGGACCCCTCAAGTCGTCGCCATCTTCAAAATTCGAACATCATCTTGTAAAATCTAAAAGAAACCTCCAAACGTCCGAAGCCCTTTAAAAAAGTGTCCATCTTGCTGGGCAAATTATCATATGATATCATATGATTCACTGAA
The DNA here is from genome assembly GCA_947184155.2 of Cladocopium goreaui. Lineage (NCBI taxonomy): Eukaryota > Dinophyceae > Suessiales > Symbiodiniaceae > Cladocopium > Cladocopium goreaui. The sequence goes on along the minus strand of CAMXCT020001624.1, from coordinate 243,901 downwards.
ATCAAGTTTGTGGACCCATCACTTGGGGCAGATTTCCCTTGCCAGTGTCAAAAACTTACTGCTGAATCCCCCGCATATTGCGTGGGTTTTCATAGGGGTTCCCTGCTCTTGGATTATAATGCCCAAATATCTAGAGAATTCTAAAAAATATATAAAGGGTATAGTATAACATGGTATAACATAGTATAACCATGTATTAGTATATAGCCGCTACAGTAGAATAATCGACCAATTTGCTTTGTTTGAAATTGCTCAGTTGTTATCATTTATAGAAAAACTTAACCATCATAATCCCCTTTGATATGCCATAAATATGCCATAAATCAGTTCTTGGTTTTCTTCCCGGGAACCAAGCCTCCCATCCACCTCCGGGATTGGCGCGCCGCGTGCCTGATTCTCTACAAAGTTTTGTCCCAAGGACAAGGCCTTCTTGATCGCATCGAGTTCCACCTACGAACCGGATCCCTTCAAAAATGGAGGTCTCCATTCCGTGGTACCCCAGTCATCATCCAGGTTGATTAGTGATAATGGTGATTAGGGATGATATGGGAGGTTTCCGTTTTGTCATGTGGGTACCCCACTTATCATCCAGGTCATGGATGACTATGACTTTGTATTGAAACAACCATGGTGACTTGGGGATCTCCCATTTTTAGGAAACCCCCATATGAGGCATTTACATAAGTTTTACCCTGCAACGTGCGTGAGGGATTAAATGAGTCAACATGAGTTCATGAACGATCAGGAAATTAATTGCATTTCACCAACAAATGAGAGTATGAAACCAACCCTTTTATGGTGACATTCCATGGGTTTTCATGGGGGATATTTCACCAGCAATATGATCTGGCTTTGTTGAGAAAGGACATGTCCAAACGAATGAAATTGCAATGGAGAAACTGATGATGAATGATGAATCGCTTCGATTTTGGGTAGCCTGCCTTTAGGCAGACCGATATCACCAATGACACCTGATGATATCTGATGATATGGAGATGGAAGTTGATATCGGATCTTACGATGTGTACTGCTCTAGAAAGACGTGTAAGACTTACTAAGAGATACTCTTGTTTCAACTCTTGGCCGCCCTGAAGATAATGGTCATGAAAACATCCCCGTTCCTGTTGAGTATCCCGAAATCTTGAATGACTAAGAACCCCAATGACTGTTGGTTCATATGCTCCAGAACTGTCTGTGATACCAAAATAACTGATCTGCACCAAAGGAGCTGATTTTTTGAGTCATGAAACTAAGAACTTCTTGTGGGGCTTAGCTGACCACCGGTTCGCTAGACTTGCCAACACATATTAGATATTATATCATATATGATCTCCAAACACCATTGGTAAGCAAATTAAGAAAGAGACAAGGAACCATGGAGTCTATGTAGTTTCCAAAAGGTTTGAACAGGGTCTTGGTCGTCAGCCGGGCTTCATGAATTTCATGATCTATGGAAAAAAACATGTAGAAATCATGGGAAAACCTACTGGAAAAAAAACCACCAGGGGTTCACCGGCGCCCATGTTTGCCGCGCCTCAGGCACCGGCTCCACCAGACAGCTAGACCAAAGATCCTGCGATTTTGATCGGAAAGTTGCTGTGATTCGAAAGGAGTCATCCGATGTTGATCCATGTTGATCCTAAACGGTCCTAAACTGGGGGAGTTCACCTTCAAGAATTGGGATGAATCAGCATCAACACAAAGGTTTTTCTGATGGGTTGTAGTGAAAATTGCAATGTCAACTTCTGTGGTTTTAACCGTTTTTCATATTTTTTAATGATGAAAATCCACAACTATGGGAAATCCCAACCTTTCATGGGAAATGCATCCTATGGTACGACTAAGGTCGCCCAAGTCCTCCGTGAAAGCTGTCGGATCGACCTGGAAATGTGGAAAACTTTCCCTGGGAACACCTCAACCAATACCCATTGAATACCCCAATCCTCAACTTTGTTTCTGGCTGTGTTGGGTGCTGATCCATACAGTTTTTGATTCTGCTCATATTCTCAATGTATCATTTATAATTCTGAAGATGAGAATCAACGGGAATTTCAGGATCCTAAAATGGAGGTACTGTACCACATGTTTGGCCATATTTTGTTGGGATATAATGGCCATTGATGAGAAGTTGCCAGAAGATGCGGGGTTGATGGAAATGCCAAACACCTGGCTTGCACACGGACTGACCACCGGAAATACCCACCTTGTCAATCTGGGGTTCCCCAAGTGGTGAGAAAACTCTAGTATATAGTATACTATTAGTATCCACCAGAACTGGGAGAGATGTACTAAACAAACAGTCGAACACAATGGATGCACATGGAACTTGATTTCTTTCTGAATGCTTGGAATGCATGAGGCTCAGAAGTTCCCGCATGTGGGATATAGTGCGCCTCGCAGAAGTCACTTGTCAGTTGGGATCGTCATTGTCATGCCAAATATTGTTGAACATGGACATGAACTGTGTATTATCTTAACTTTTATACATACCCATTGTACCATTTACTACCATTTTATTACCCATTATACCCCATATCTTGGGGTTGAGTCCCCACTACTAGTGGGCAACTCCACCACCATGAGAAGTGTTTAGGGCCCACAATCCTGACAGAGAAGATTGAACAGTTGGACAGTCGGAACCTATAGGTTCGAACATACCATCTAGAATCTAGATGAATCGTTCGAACATCAAACATACTTCGTTCTTTATTGTGGTTGCTACCCCCAACCTGACATGTCTTACAAGCCCGAAGGAGTAGAATGGTCTCATAGCATGTGCAGGGTAGAAAGAGTATCTACACGATGGGGCAACGCATCCAGTATGAGACCTGGCTTCAAAGACGCTTAAAACAGCAGAACTTTGTTCCGCTGTTCGAATTGATCCACAGTAATACTAGTACAGCATAGCAATAGCATAGTACATCTGAGTGGTTTCAATCGTTTCCTCTTGGTGCCTTCGTGAGTGAAATCAGAGAAATCAGCAGAAGCTGGATCCTCATCATCCCCGCACCATCCCCATGCTGCACTTTCCCAAACATTACATGGCCAATCTTCGATCCCTAAAATTTGCTCAAAATATGCGGAAGACCAAAAAAAACTATCTCTCACCAGTTGGGTTACCCTATTTGTCAATGGCCGGTCATCTCTCCCATCAGATCGCCCTGCAGATCGTGCCAGAAAATCTGGCGCTTGGCTCACCTCTTCCTCTTCTGTTTGGATCCGATGTTCTAAGAACTGGCTTTGGGCCTCGCTTGGCGTGTCCGGGTCCACCGTGTAACATCCCAGGTTACAAGGGCTAATTTGGCTTGGCTAGAAGTAAAAAAAAACAACACCATGGCCTTCTGGAGATGTAGTGTACCCCAACCCCGGTTGGAGTACCCCTGCCACTTACCCTCTGGTAAACTAACATAGCTATTGAAAATGGTGATTTATAGTGGATTTACCCATTGAACATGGAGATTTTCCATAGCTATGTTAGTTTACCAGAGGGTAACCCTGCCACTTAGGGGATCTTATTGGCTCAGGCTTAAAAACGCTACGAAGCAAAAAGGGAAAGGACAGAATTCCCAGAGCCTGCACCCTGCTCTGTCCATCTCTGTCCCGCTGGGACAGCCCACCAGGACTTCCAAATGGCAGTTCGCCGCGCGGAGCTTCAACCCCACGGCCTGCGTTGGAGGACTCGTGGCAAGTTCTGAGCCGTTGAAAAATGGGTGCATTGGAAAGCTTTAAACGGAACCATGGCTTTATGCAGGAAAACCTGAGAAAACAAAAGCAGAGGTTGCTGCCAATTCTTCTCCCTTGAATTAATTTCAAGACCTTTACATCCATGGACTTAGGTGACTTTGCCAGTAGCGTTTGCGCAGTTTGGGGATGTTTAGTTTGACCCTTAGACATGGCCCATGTGGAGACCCCTAATTCGATATATCTACCACAAGAGTTCTTGGAATGATGTCTACCGACTTAGCTAGTGCACCACCTTGCACAATGTCAGGCCCCAAACTATAGGGAAGTTGGTTTAACTAGGCTATGGATGCTTATGATTTAGTGGTTGTTGCCATTTATCAACGATGCTCAACATTATCCCAATATCTTCCCAATATTGTCCATTTAAGTTGATATACTTATAATGTATAGATATATATATATATGTATAAGTTCCCAAAAGTAATTCAACTTTATATAGACTATATATATATATAATAGTCCCATTAACCACATCCCATGTATGGTAACTTACACTTGTAGATACTACATATGTCTCCATGACCTATACTTACAAACATTTATAACCCTCATGAACTACATTCCATATATGGTGGGTCAAAATCAAAGACCTGGAGGATCACAAGTTTTATATAATTTAGTATTAACCATCCAATGCTTAGGGGATCTAATTTTGACTTACCCTATGGTAAACTAAGATAGCTATGGAAAGTTGCCGATTTATAGATGGTCTGCCTATTCTTAAAAAAAATGGTGATTTTCTATAGCAAATTGTTAACAAATTACCAGAGGGTATATCAACATTAATCATCATTAATCACCATTGTGAACAATGATTAACTTTGATTGACTAAGATTAATCACTGGTTGGTGGGTTCAACCCCTCTGAAAAATCTTAGTCAGTTGGGATTATTATTCCCAATATATGGAAAAATATAAAACATGTTCCAAACCACCAACCAGATCATCATCATATTCCTGTTGTTGTTGGTTTATAGCCAATTAACCACTATTAACCCATCCCTATTAACCACTAGTAAATCACTATTACCCTCTGGTAATTTAACGTAGCTTTGGAAAATCACCATTTTTAATGGGAAATTCCACTATAAATGGCCATTTTCCATAGCTATGTTAAATTACCAGAGGGTAACCACTAGTAAATCACTATAAATCCCATTAAAGCAGTAAATCATTAACTGACCATCTTATACCATGCCATGTTTACGCCTCGGCTCGCTGCGATGATGCCAGCAGCTGCTTCTCCGTGTCTTCGGCCTGCCTGGAACGTCAACAACGAACATGGCAATGGAAAATTCCGAACTGGGCAATCATCTAACCCATAGGATCCATGTATGGCATATATATGCTAACATTTGGGCTATATTGATGGTAAATGTTACCTATAGCATACATGGATCCTATGGGTAATGGAGAATCTCTCCGAAAAATTGTTTCCGAAAGTCCATGAAAATCCACCATTGGACCATCGATCATTTCCAACAAAAAGTCACTGGATTGACCCAAGGCGCGAAAGCGAAAAGAAATGCCATCCATCGACCAGAATCACCCCTTGGGACCATCGTAGTAATGTGGGATTCGCCATGTTTACCATCAGTATCCATCAGTCATCACCATAGATTTCAACCCCCAGTGGCTTGCGGCCTAAGAATGCCATCGCGTAAAGATTGCAGGGCTCGCAGCAGCAGTTCGTCCTGGCCATCAGACTTCGGTGATCTCCATGGCACATCGGCATTCCAATGGTGCGATAAATCCATCAATTAAGACATGCGGATTTATCCTGAATCTCCCTATCTTGAGAAACATCACCTATAAATGTCTAGATATGTCTAAGATAAATGGTGGATTTCACATATGAGCTATTGTTTTTGTTGTTTGACCCCATACGCCATTTGAGTTTGTCTGAAAATTGGATACCCCTAAAATGCAGCCACTTCTTTCGCAAGTGTCCTAGAAAACATGTTATGTTCGGAACTTTGGGGGTATGCAATGTTTTTGGACAATCCCTATATCATCATATGTTTGCCATATATCCCCGGTGAAATGGTCGGCTTTATACCCCCATATTGGCCAAACTCATTACATCCCCATCATTTGTTATACAGAATGAGTATGTACTTATTGGTTATATAAATCAGAGTCCCATTCTATTCCATTGTATCCTACAAACTTGTTGGTTGCGACAAGTTACAAATGTATTCCATTATTAACCTCAGCCAATGGGGCATATCACTTATATCATGACATCCCAGTGGCTGATTCTATTGGCTGGTGATACTACCCCCAATCGGCCATAAATATCTCCATCATTGCAGCGGGGTTACCGAATCCCCAACGTCTACAAATCCTCCGTGAAAAAAAAAACATGTATACCTACTATATCGGCTGAATAATTTTCCAATGTTTAAGGACAACCCCATGACAATTTAATATGATTGGTTCTAAAAAAAATACTATATATGTATACATATAATAATTACATCCCCACACTCCCAATTTTGATGATATATATATATATATAATTACATATATATACTATTATGTACTCATATCGCAGGACAACCCATAATGTTCGTTGGTTATATATCCACATTCCAGATATAATCAAGGCTTGTTGGAAAATCCACCGTTTGGTCCATGTCCATCCATTTTCCCAGCTACCCTCTGGTAATTTAACATAGCTATGGAAAATGGCCATTAATAGTGGATTTTCCCATTAAAAATGGTGATTTTCCATAGCTATGTTAGTTTACCAGAGGGTATAAACCTCCATTTTCATCTCATTTTTAGTTCAGAAATTTCCCAGCTTGCCATGACTAGTCTGACTCGTCCCATCGACATCGATCTCACCTGAACCGCGTCCCAGGAATCGCCGGTTTGATGGAGTTGCTGAAGCCTCAGATGGTTGCGAAATCCTGCAGTTGATAGATGCTAAGCTGCTAAACATCCCATTATTTTGTTTGGGTTTCAACCATCCGTTTGGTGGTGCAGGATTTCACAACCCTCCACAGCAGGTTTCAATACTACGTTACTAAGTCATGGTCATGACTTGGATGATTTGGGGTCATAGGATTGGACAGCCTTATAAATGGATGTGGAAATAATTCCTGGAGTAGATAGAAGATGGACATTTCAAACCATCTTCATTCAGATGACAACGTCTCTCGTCAAGTCCCAAGTCCAAAGTCCTTGGGGGGTTTCCTGCGAATTCTTGTGCGAAAATAAAAGCCATCATAAACCCAACGTGTGCCATGATTCGACGTGAGCCCATCACTTGGATATTTTCCACAATCACATAGCTATATATGAAAAAAAAAGTGTAAATATGTCATTTCTAAGGACAAACCCATCTTGGACGGTTAAAACTTAAAACTATAGGGATGTTCTGACTGAATGCCCTCGACAACACCACCTTGGCTGCGGACACGGTGGTCACATCCATTGCGTCAAAGGCGAGCTATCTTAATGGCTATTTGAATGTTACTTTTGGAAGCCATATCAAGGTCTAGTTTGATCCAAAAGTTGAGGACCCATGCCCAAAAAGATCCAAGAGACTTGGAATAGTAAAGGGTGTTTTTTAAGTGGAAATGAATGGCGCTCTTTGCCCGATTTCATTATTTTTTTTGCTTCAAAGGTCTTGGATGGAGTTAGGTGTGCATGGTATATCATTGTGATGGATCATCTACTTTATATTTATGAATAATTGCATATAAATAGCATAATCATATACATAAATCACTAACCTGATAAGTTCGGCCACTTTGGGATAATCATCCAGATGTGTCATGAAGTGTCCACATATTTCCACCCGTTTCCGGCGACTTGTATCGGCATGCAATCAAGCAGTGAGAAAGAAAAGGCATGTGTTTGACTGATATGTATTAGACTCAGTGTTACTGTGATTTTTTTGTTGCTGTAGCCTCTTCTGCGGTGATGATCATGCTGTGGTGACCTATCCTGGGGACATCAATGTTGGTGCTTACCTTCCCATGTCCATCCATGAATCTCCCTCCATCAAATCTTTAGTTTCTCATAGAATTCTAGATGTCTCAAATAGGATTTACCCTCTGGTAAACGTTTACATAACTGTGGGAAATCACCATTTTTTATGGGCAAATCAACTAGTTCTATGGCCATTTTCAATAGCTTTTTGTTTGTTTACCAAGGGTAGTGTCTCTTCAATACAAATTTCATCTGATTTCCCAGATCGTCCAATGAAACCAGAATCCTCAGAAAAACTCAGAGAGGCTCCACGACAATCGTCACATCAACGACGTGAAACATTTGTGACAACGGATCTGTGTACAAGGGGAGGATCACAGCTTCACTGGTGTGAGCTGTGTTGCACAATAAATCCAGTTGAATCCCCATATATACACTTCGTGTCAGACCCTACTGGTATGCAAAGACAAAAAAACTTACACGATGTTACACGGACACAATTAAACATCCGCGCATCTCATTACATACAGTAAGTATTATCTTACAATTTTGATCAATTTTGTATAGCAATCCACAGCCATTTTTTGGGCGCTTAAGGGTGTCCTCTTTCCCAATATTCAACAATGGTGTACCGTACCCTGTATGACAAATAATTGGAGGCCGTGGGTGGCTTTCCAAATAGACTCTCCGATCCAATAAAAAATGGATATCAATCAATCAATTATCAAGTGGATCAATTTGGTGACAAAAGCAAGTTAGATCTCAGATCTGGGGAATATGTGGATGGTTCGACTTTTGAAGATCTTTTTCGCACAGAAGTCCCCTACAAAAAACCGTGGCTGCCAGGGTCATCCTAACGTGATGTCCAGTGAGTCCAATTGATCCTCCCTGGCTCCACTCTGTCCAAGGTCCCTTGGGAGCAGCGAAAATTGGCCAACTCAATGGGATTTCCAGGATCCAATTTATGGAGCTACGTAAATGTACCATATTTTTGGCCATATGAATTGTGGGGAGATTCCGAAAAAAAAATCCTTCAATCTAGGATCCTGAAATGGCCGCAACGGATCATCCAAATACCCCGCGGCGGTTCACGCTGTACCAGCCTTGACCCTGGGCGCGTTCCGTTCGGGGCGGCGGTTCGGGGCCGTTCCAGTGCCACGCGAATGAAGAAAGTGATCTGGTGATAGTATCATCATTAATGGCTACTAATGGGATTAGTCTGGGTTATTAATGGCTATATGTCTATTAATTGGCTATTAATGATAAATTAATGTGGATATCCCAACATTACCATTATGATATCTAAACTTCAAAAATACCATTATGATTATACAACAATGATAATTATCCATTTAGAATGTGGATAAAACCATCTAATAAACCACCCATGACTGGGAATAGAGTCTATACTCTATACCACCTATGATGACTGGGGAAGGGGTTTATGGCATTGTTCTAGCCACATGATGCTGTATCCAATTTAGTATCTAATTGTTAAATGCTGAGTAGTTTGGCAAGTCCTTAGACTTTACAAAGTCTGTGGCAAGTCGTGGGACAAGTCGTGGGATTGTCGTCTATTCAGTGGGATCCTCAAAGTTGATGGGATCCACAAAATCCACAGCTGTCCTGGTTGTTTTTGTTGAAGGACCGAAAAAAAAAAGTGGAGCAATGCTGACTAGATTCACTAGATTCACTAGATACTGTCCATGTAAAAAACTGGAGCCTCCCATTTTCCTATAGATGACCACCTTTCCCAAAACATGGAGGCTGTTAACAGTGAGTCGACCAACTCGCGGTACACAACGGATCTCCAGTTATCATCCATGAAGTTGGGGACAGCTGGGAAAGTATCCTGGTTCCGCCCAAAAACCTATTTTGATTGGACATTGGATGCGGGATTCTGAGGTTTGTGAAAAAAACAAGGTCTGCAGATGAACTTCAATCAAACCTCAAAATACTCCCGGAATTGTTTCTTGGGAAAACGTGCAGTTTTAAGCCCGTCGTTTTTGGCGTTAAAAGACATGTTCATGTTAATGTTCCCACTGAGACTGTCACAGTAGTGAGTTGGGGCCAACGCCGTATACCATTGTATACCAACATGATCCCCTGACCCCTGAGAAATCTCAGCAGGCGAACGGTTCGGATGATGCGGATCTGGCGGCTGAGCGCTTGGCACCAAGCCCTTCTTGTAATCTCGAAATTGGTGGGAAAAATGTTCAATCCGAGAAAATGATAGAAAATGTGGAAGAAATAATTTAATAGCCCATCATTCATATCTGTCCATCTTTCCATGCATTTTCAAAACTTGAAATTTTCGATGAACAGGCTGCCAGTGCCATGGCCGCTGGCCATTCCAAAAAACGCTGGGGATTCGGTTCGCCCATCCATTCATCCCCTGGCTGATGGGGCTTCCCATGTTGGAAAAAATGATGGCACATGCTGGTTTAAAAAAGATGAACCAGCAAGAGACTTCAAGAGACTAGCCTGTTTTCTTGAATCAAACAACATCAAATACCAAGGTATTGGGGACTGGGGACCCTTTTTTGAGAGCAAAAAAGGCACCTCCTCATCGAGATAGAGCACCTCGAAGTTGCCAAAGGGCAATGATAACCTTAGTCATCCATAGGGCTTCAAGTCATCAGGGCTTCCCCATGGATTCACCAACCAGGTCACTTTGCGCATCAAACACCATGATTTTTTCCAGGTCAAAGTCATAGATCTTTGGGGGTCGCCATATTTTGCGGTCTCCATCCCTTAAGAAAATAAGCATTGGGGCAAAATCACCATTGGAATGAAGAACATGATGATAAACCAGAGGGTTTTAGGGCTAGCTTGTTTGGGACAAAGTCATATGAGCGAATGTACTCCGTATAACTTTTATATGTGCAATATGTAAAATGTGTCATTATATGCAGTAGATGCTTGTGTCATGAACATACGGCGATCTTGAAATGTACATAGATCATCATGTATATATATATATATACACCATTATATATACACATATCATTATAAATACATATATACCATTATACATACATTTTACATATATATATATATATATATACATATAGCATGCATATAATGCATATACCATTATATACAATTTTCTCCGCCTAGGCCCGGCCTAGTTCTGACCCCTACACGACGTTGAACCCGGGTTCACCCGGGTTCACCCGCCATTTGGGGTCACAATTTCCACCGCTTCAGCCCATTTCGCTCCATGGCTCTGCCAGTCTTTCAGTGGCCCCTTGCCACACTGATGTTTCTGAGGTTGTGGAGTGGAATTCCAATGAATCCCAGAAGAAATCCTCGAAGATGAGTCAATTGATCATCCACAGGGGGTCTGTTTGGTACCACCAAGTTCTCCACTTACCTTCAGAAATCATCCGATAAACACTATACTACACTTACCTTCAGCGTTTTTTGCCATCAAAAACCGCTCGAAGTCAGCTATGATCATGTACAATAAAATGGCATGAACAGGCTTTTGTTAGTCCCCCGAACAGTTCAACTGATGAACTGTTTGAGACCATGGTTACGACCCACCATCTGCCAACTAGCTGCATTCCAAAGATATCGCAGCAACCAAAAAAAGATGCTGAACTTTAAAAAGATCTGCCTTAAAAGGGGCACTGAAGGGCCGAAAAAGCCCTTCGACAGACCTGGATGTTTTGGGCGAGGAACTAGGTCAACACTGAGAGACCCTGCTCCAATGAAAAATATGTTCCTACTGTGGATGGAAGAAATCCTGCACCAGTTGATAGATGGTTTATCTCATTATTTATAGGGTTCAACATGTTTCAACCATTCAAGGTGGTGCAGGATTTTGCAAGCATCCGTATTAGGAGGTTGCCATTTGCTGCCGCTTCCAATCAGTTCCAATCAGTTCCAGCAGCTCAATTTTGGCACTAGTCTCAGCTGCATCAGCCCCCATGGCAAATCATAGCATCCCCCATGGCATCTTCAAATTGAATGCACCACCGGCCGGATTTCAGGGAACACATACCAGAAACATCAAGGAACCATCAGATTTCTACCAAAAGCATCGCCAAACATCTGCTGGATTTTCCTGTAGATGTTCCCTTCGACCAGTCCTGGGATAAACAATAAAAACATACTTCATACTTAAACACTGCATGAGAGTTGGGTGAAGGTGGCTAGAGGCGCCAGGCTGCGCCATTGCCAGGGGTTGGATTTCCTGCTCTGAGCAAGGGAAAGTCGTTGTCCCCTTGTCCAACTCTCGGCTCCCATGACGGCTATCTCTGGTTGATGGTGCAGTCACCCGCAGAAACTACATCTGAACCTCTGATATGAGTGATTTTTGACTAATGATCCCAAATAAAATTCCTTTGTAAGGGGCTTGTCCAGAATAATGGTACCCAAATGGTACCCATTGGTACCCCAAATACATCAAATAGTATAAAAGTGCCACATCTTCCCCAAGAAAATGTGGTACTGTTTTGGGGACAACCATTTCTGATTGTGTTGGGGAGCCGCGCTGTCCAGTCTTTTTGGTGGCAACGGATACTGGAGTTTGAAGCACACATCATGCGCTGAAAGAGCCATGAAACATTGAAACCTCATTGAAACTGGACATCCTCTAAAATATCAAAGACGTGTAAGGAAGGTTGGAGCGTGCATATGGCTAGGGTTTACAATCCTTGTGAATATCAGTTAGCCTCGTTGATCCACGTTGGCATGCCATGTGATCATCGCTATGTCGGTGTCGTTTCTGGGTTTCATTTGAGTGCAGCCATGTCCCTTTTCGGGAATGATCCCAACAAATCTGACTGCCCCAAAATGAGAGTCGCAACCTGCTGTTCTATCGTTTTTCTCCATCAAACTCCAGTTCCAACGGCTCAAACTCACCAAATGACCAATAAAGAACTCAACGAGGCCTCTGCTCCGAAAGGATCTCGAGGACAAGACGTTTATCAGCGACGTCCAGGCTCAGAATCTGCGGTGAGTTCCTTGGGATAATTTGGGCCAGGGGGGGGCAAATTTTCCCGGTTGCCGGAAACTCAAAACCCCAAAATGCCTTTTTTCAATGGCCATTCCAGGATCCTGGAATATCCCCACAAAATATGGCCTTATATGGTACAGTACCTCCAATTTAGGATCCTGGAATTCCCATTGATTTTTGTACAGGGGGTTTTACATGGTTTACTAAAGAATACCATCGGAGATAACCATCAGCAGGGACTGAACTAAGTCAGCAGGGGCTTCTGGCGAATCTCCACCACCAACAACCACTGCACATGGGATTTTCGAGGTTTTTTTTACGAAATAAATCAGGGTATAAAATAAGCAAGCATCCTATGGGGATAGTTCATTTCAGAAAGGGGAATTCGTGGGATATAACCAATGCTACGACATGGCTTGTCCATAAGCTGTGTTATTTCAATTTTTATGACAATCCCGACAATCCCATGTAAATAATATCAACAAGCCAGTGAGTTTTTTTGGGTATCCCACTTTTGGACAAAACTGGACCCCTAAATATACTTCATTCTGATTTACAACGGGAAGGAAGTCCGCAAAGATTCATGGATTGGCAAAAATGGGGCAAAATTGCTATTGTGGTTCCTCAAAAAATAAGCAGCCCAGAGTTTCTTAATCGGGGATTGATACGAAATTCATAAGTTGTCACTTTCTGACCCTACAACTTCGTCGGCCCCAACCCCACTCAACTCCCAATATTCGACTAGGGGTATGCTTTACCATGTTTTACCTGATCAAACCACAAAAATATCTGTACCATTCTGTACCTCCATGAAATGATCTAATGGAAAATCAGGAAAAAACTGCAGGAAACTCTACCGGTAATTCTTCCCCATGAATTTATGGAGGGGTCCTGAACCGCGGCCCAGGTTTCTCCAAGGCAGCCACGTACCTCTCCATTCTCCTCATGTGACTCTCGTGCATCTCGCCTTATGGATGCAACAGGCTTCTCTGAAAATGAGGTAGCCCTAAAATATTAAAATCCCATGGTTTAAGATGCTGTGTTATTATATACCTACAATGTGTATATATACATATATATATATATGAGTATATTATAGATATATATATATATGAGTATATTTATTTATGTATATATACATATTATCTTGTTTCGATCAGTAGCCTCTTTGTTAGCATGAAGTAACCTAACACAACCTATGTAACAGATCCAGCCCCCCACGATCACCCATCAAGCTTCCTGGCAATGCCGAAAGAGGCCACTAAACATACTAAACCACCAAACATGGCCAAACAGAACTCCAGTTCCGTTCTTTGAGGCTTGCTATATTATATATAGGCCATACATATCATTATTTGCTGGGTATGTATCCACCATTGGACAAAACCACACTTGCAACGTGGGAAGCACATCGGCTGAAGCCGATCCATCAGGATGCGGCAGTTCACCAAGAGAATTGTGACAGCGGGCGCCAGCATTAAAAAAAAATTACTTTACTTCGTGTGATCCCCACCATGACATTTCTACATTTTCTTACTGGCAAATCTTCTGGCATTCTATCTGACATATCTTCTGACAATCTATCTGGCATATCTTCTGGCATATGTTCTGGCATATCTTCTGGCAAATCTTCTGGCATTCTATCTGGCATTCTATTTGGCATTCTATCTGGCATATCTTCTGGCATTCTATCTGACATATCTTCTAGCATTCTATCTGGCATTCTATCTGGCATATCTTCTGGCATATATTCTGACATATTTTCTGGCATTCTATCTGGCATCCTATCTGGCATTCTATTTGGCATTCTATCTGGCATATCTTCTGGCATATCTATCTGGCATATCTTCTGGCATATTTTCTGGCATTCTATCTGGCAAATCTTCTGGCATTCTATCTGGCATTCTATCCGGCATATCTTCTGGCATATTACCTGGCATTCTATCTGGCATATCTTCTGACATATCTTCTGGCATTCTATCTGGCATTCTATCTGGCATTCTCTTTGGCATTCTATCTGGCATATCTTCTGGCATATCTATCTGGCATATCTTCTGGCAGATTTTCTGGCATTCTATCTGGCAAATCTTCCTACATGAGGTCCGGCAGGGAACACTTGGCGTGGATACTCGCGGTTGAGGTCCGGCAGGGAACACTGGGCGTGGATGGTCGTGGTTGAGGTCCGGCAGGGAACACTGGGCGTGGATGTCGTGGTTGAGGTCCGGCAGGGAACACTGGGCGTGGATGGTCGTGGTTGAGGTCCGGCAGGGAACACTGGGCGGGGATGGTCGTGGTTGAGGTCCGACAGGGAACACTGGGCGTGGATGGTCGTGGTTGAGGTCCGGCAGCGAACACTGTAGATCGCGAGTCGCAGTTGAGCAGGAGGACGAGGAGGACAACGAGACGAGGAGGACAACGAGAGGAGGAGGACAACGAGAGGAGGAGGACGACGAGAGGAGGAGGAGAGGAGGAGGAGGAGGAGAAGGCAACTTAGATAAAATCTAACAACCCTCACCTGGCAGGTGGGGAACAAACATCAGGATCATAAAGAGAACTGCAGCATTGCTTGATATTGCTTGATTCTTGGGGATTTGAAATATGCTGACATCATCTGTCGAGAAAAAAGCCCGACATTTTTCGTGGCCTGCCTGTCACTCTGTCCTGACCACCTTGAACCGCCATGGACCAGTGTACTTTTTCGCTTCCGAAGGATTCCAATCTATCCTCCAAAACTGACAGCCATGCGTTTGCCACCTTTGGGATTTTGAAGCCCTACGTCCCCTTAACATCCCTTAACATCCCCTAAGCATGTTTCTCTGAGGTTCTGATCCGACCCAGCACAATATTATATGATCTTCACATACTGGAGTTTACCAGCGGTTTCACCCCCAAATGGCTGGCTTTGGAATCTTTGGCTTCCAGAATTCTCTGAAAAAATCGACCGTCCAAACCGTCCAAATCGGTCAGAGGTACCATGGGGGTACCCAATTCTTGGACCACACCGGGCGACGATTTGGCGGTCAACCAAGTGACGATTTGGCGGTGAGGGTACACCTGGCACAGCTGTCGCAGTCCAGGAACGGAGCGTGGATTGTTTGGTGACTTCCATTCCTGCAAAAAGGCCACGGGCAGGGGCCCCGGGGTAGCCAAAGTTGTGCATGTTTTTGCGTATGTAAACCATATGTAAAGCATAATCCATGATAATCCATGGCTACTAGATGTATCTATTTTTTATGTATTTCTTTCAGTTCAGTTCAGGTCAGGCAAATTGGGAAAACCTCGAAGAAATGCAAGGTCCAATGCCGAAGTCCTAAGGGAATACCCACCTCCGATTTGGCCACCCGGCTTCACATCCCAGGGCATGCCCATGCCGGAAAAACGGCAAGGAGAGCGTGAGATGGTCATCAATTTCATCTGTGCCCAAAAAGGATTGAACACATATCATCAAAACTAGGCAAATAGTTAGAGTGTGTCTTAAAGTGATCTCTTTACTTTGTACTATAAATCTTTTTGGGATCCAGTTATATGGAGATTGCCACTCTTGGCAATGTGCAGTACCTAAAATAATCCCGGTCTCCTTGATCATCACAGGCTCCCGGCTCATCTTGACAGACCGCGGTGGCGGACACCGGATCAAATGCAAGGACCTGCGATGGAGATGGCCATGGGTTGGCGATGGGTTGGTCATGGTTGGCCTGTACCTAGTTTTTGTCACCATCCTTCGCCGAAGATGTTCAATAATCATTGGAGGGTCCCATGAGGGTGCTTTTGGAGGACATTACCCGTCACTTTGACCAACCAAAAGTGTGCCAAAGATAGGGTTTTGCTTGAAATCAATCAGTCAGTTTAAGGGACATATGGCAGTGTGTCAAAACCTTGTACCCCTGGTGAACATCAAAATAGCTGGTAAATGGATGTTCATTCTCCAAAAATGGTATTAATAGGTATTAACCCATCACCATATTGTGTTGAAGGAAACCATGATTTTGATCTGCAAATGTACAACATTACTGTGATCCTCCCTTCAACCAACGGTGTTTCCAGGTTCTTTCGACCAGCAAAATCCACTGGAAACCCATGGCTGGCAATCAAGGCACCCTGGTGTGTCCCTTCCCCATGGTTGGACATTAAATGAGATGAATTGACTTACGGACGAACCTTCAAAGGTGTGCCTTTGTCTTTCACTGTGGTTTTGCCTGAAAAGAGAAAATATGTGTATATATATAATTATACATATAATCATATATATAATATACGTATAATATTATATATATACTGTATATTATTACCCTTCTATGCACTGATTAATCACTAATTGCCATATCTCCTATCTTAAGATGGTCTACTTGGGGGTATCGTTACCTCAAATGCGGGCAGCTTCGACTGTCGATTCTGTGTCATCAGGAAGCGGAAGGAACGTTAAACAAATAAATATGTACGTCTATTTACAATATATGTAAGATAATATAGTACATTTGCACTTTTGAGAATATATATATATATATATGTGTAATTATATATACATGTAATATTTGCATTGTAAATCTACAGTTATCTAAACAAAAATATGGACAAATGTTGGAAATATTGAACTCATGTTCCATATCTTAGTCATCTTATCTTAGCCAACTTTGGGTTAGTGGAATCAACATTCAGAATGCCAATGTTTGTGCATCCACCAATATATGTTCAACTGAGTCACCTCCGCCTATTCAAAACAAGATTGCCTCTTTGCCCTCATGAGAGGGTCGGAACAGCACTGGTACTGACTACAAGAAACTGAGGTGCAGAATCTTGCAAAGGAAATGCACGGCAAACCCATAAAGCCCACATGCCCAAACGGCCAACTTGTGTATGGTTGATGTTGGTTTTTACATCACCGTCCCAACTATATACTTTATGCCCACCGCCCCCTTCCAATCCATTTATGATTTTTGATAATGTATCGAACCTACAGTAGATGGACAAATTATTCAAACCCCGCATCCATGAGTTGTAGGATAACCCCTGCCCCCCCAAATTTCAACGTTATGGTTCCGTATCTTTGTTCTTGATCTTAGGTTTTGATTTGTTTCGTCCATTCGAACGAGCGAAACAAACCAAAAAAACAACATTGAAATTGGGGGTGCGGGGGGTTATTGGATTACACGGGTTTGAATAATTCGTCCATCTACGGTACGGGGAGCGGTGGTCAGCAGGAGCGCAGAGAATGTGACGGGTAATTTTTCCTAGTTTGTTTTTTTCTGTTCCATGATACTTTGTCTTTACGCGCGCTTTGCTGGTTCAGTTCCCGCCTTCTTCCATTTCCTTTCCTTAGGCGTGATTGCAACTGCTGTGTTTTTCCAACTCCCTTACTTGGGCATGATTGCAATTGCTGTGTTTTTCCAATTCCTTTTCTTGGGCGTGATTGAAAATGATGTGTTTTTCCACTTCCCTTTCCCGGGCATGATTGAAAATGCCGTGTTTTTCCAATTCCTTTTCTTCAGCGTGTACGAAGTGCTGTGTTTTTCCAGTTCTCTTTCCCCTTGCCAGTTCCCTTCCAGTTCCCTTCCCGGTTCCCTTCCCAGTTCCCTTCGTGGATTCCCTATGTTTTTTCAAGGAAAGTGCGTTGCAGAAGTTTTTCTCTAAAATAGAAAACATTTTAATTTTTTTTAATGCTGTTCATCCAAGTGATCTAAAACTTAGGAAAGCACAGCAAATCCGCGAAGGGAATTGGGAAGGGAACTGGAAGGGAACTGGGAAAGGGAAAGGGAACTGGAAAAACACAGCATTTCGTACACGCTTAAGGAAGGGAATTGGAAAAACACAGCATTTTCAATCATGCCCGGGAGAGGGAACTGGAAAAACACAGCATTTTCAACCACACCCGGGATTTGAACTGGAAAAATACAACATTTTCAATTACGCCCGGGAAAGGGAAGTGGAAAAACACAGCATTTTCAATTACGCCCCGAAAGGGAATTGGAAAAACACAGCATTTTCAATCAGCCTCGGGAAAGGGAACTGGAAAAACACAGCATTTTCAATTACGCCCGGAAAGGGTATTGGAAAAACAGAGCATTTTCAATCAGACTCGGGAAAGGGAACTGGAAAAACACAGCATTTTCAATCACGCCCAAGAAAAAGAAGTGGAAAAGCACTGCATTTGGCACTATTATGGCGATATCATGTGATGACTTATTTTTTTGAAAAACGACAGGTGTCTTGTCAATGCAAAGAAATGGAAGAAATAAAGCTATTGTACTATTCAGGATACATGGTGGGTCTCATCATCCACTTTTGTGGCGTTGTGACTGGATTTGCTTTTCAATCATGGGGTGACTTCTTTGCTTAAAAAACAACAGGTGATGACAGGTTGTGTATTGCCAATGCGTAGTGTGGAAGAAATGAATACATCGAGGAATCATGATGGGCCTTATCATTTACCTTTGTGGCGTTGTCACTGGGCTTGCTTGTAGACTCATTGTGACACTTGGGGGGAGAATATAATTTGTAAGTTCTTAGCAAAAACATATGCCAGAAAAATGCAAAACCATGATGAGAAAGTAAGCGCGTGAGACAGTAGATGGACAAATTGTTCAAACCCTGCATCCATGAGTTGTAGTCTACCCCCTGTCCTCCCAAATTTCAACGTTATGTTTCCGTATCTTTGTTCCTGATCTTAGGTTTTGATTTGTTTCGTCCATTCGAACGAGCGAACCAAACCAAAAAAACAACATTGAAATTGGGGGTGCGGGGGGTTGTTGGATTACAAGGGTTTGAATAATTCGTCCATCTACGGTAGGACCCATGGCATTACTCTCATTCAAACATCTTCCACATTCGAACCATCTGCGGATACTGCCCACATCTGCCCACCCTTCAGCCCTGCCTGGCTGGTACTTGCTCCGCAGCCCATTCTGGAGGTGAGTCCAACTAAACAAAAAGAGATGAGCCAACGTGCTCCTGCTGTGACATGGACAATCTTGGATAGGTCAGGATGGTCAGGTTTTAGGGTCACAGAAACTGCTCTGGACATGTTCTCCAGCAGTTCGGACCCCATGGCCAATCTGTGAACTGACTGAGCTTCCCAACGGACCTTGTACTTTGAGCTTCAGCGCCTCCCATCGGAAATCCCCATCGACAATGGAGATTTTTTCAGAGGAAAAACATGGGAAACATATGGGGAAAAAGTCAAAAACAACTCTAGAAAATGGAGGTTTTAATGGGAAAATACATGAAAATATTGACAGATCCGCTAGAAATGGATTTTTGAATAGGAAACTCGTCCAGAAATTGATGACTTGTCCATTGCGATGTTTGATTCCCGGAGGGTATATCTGCTTTCTACCCCGATACAAGTAGGCCTACAACTACCACTAAGGTTTACTCGTGTTATGAGCCAGATATGGTCAGCTGGGATCCCAGCTTTGTACTTGCTAAATAGCTAAATAAGTGGAAATAAATGGCTGCTTCTCGGTGTTGGAAACCTCCACTGCTGGCCAGGTTTATGGATGCTTGGGGCCCGGTACAGATCGGCCAGGCTTGGTCAATGATGCAATGATGCGAATTCGGACATGACCTGCAAAATATTCCAAATGTCTCTTTCTTTGCAGTTTCATGGTTCAAAGTTTGTTACCATAGATAGATATACATGGTAGGTTGTTTTTCATGGCTCCGCAGAGCGAAGGAAACCTATTTGGCTTGATTGCTGCGAATTTGGGGTTCCCTTTTCCATCCATCGAACCCACTGATAAAATCTTTGGTGTGTACGATTTCTTATTCACAAGAGTTTTTGGGGCCAAACTTTGACGACTCCGACCCATCTACATCTACCTAACCACTTACCCTCTGGTAATTTCGGTAATTTAACATAGCTATTGAAAATCACTATTTTTAATGGGAAAATCCGCTATTAATCGTCATTTTCAATAGCTACGTTAAATTACCAGAGGGTAAGTCACTGATCCTGACCACCGCAGCTGCGATGTTTTTGTCCGCCGTGACAGTTCTGTTGCTCCGCTTCCGCTTCACCTTGAGATCGTGGATCATGTGACCATCATGGCACGGTGCCCTGGTCAACACCAAATTTGCGGTGGTATAGCTGGATGTTCATCCCCAGAAATATGACAATAATTTGCAATAATCCGTTTGACTATGTCATAATGTATGACTTTTTGACTCATCTCCATGTAAAAAGACATCTATAGATGACTTTCCCACAGCTGTCCAATGGTGGGGATGGAACATGATTGAACATGGATCTCTGGTGTCAATGGTGAGCCTCGTTGCGAGTTGGTCCTGTTTGTGCTACGCTTCTGACCACAAAATGCAAAAACAATGAAAAGAAAACAATAGGTATCTCCATCACTTCAATCATCAGTTTCTGAGCGGCTAAAGATGTGCACCTCAATCACTTTGGGCCTTTAGGACCAAACGAGCCCACGGCAGCCGACACAGGACGCATGGTAAGAGCTGAGGCACATCGCTTGGCTAATTCTTGCTTCTCTTCCCAAGTCCTGGCCACGCTGAGTGTCAGGGGCATCTTCTATCGACAAAAGCGTCAAAAGTGGCATGGAACTCTCAAGTCTTCGAAGGATTTCCGACAATTTTAGCGTTTCGTGGCGAAAAACCAGTGGTCGTTTGCCATCTCTTCGCGACTTAGACAACTCGCATCAAGTCAGAGCTCCGGGGTCCCTTGGGGCCCTTGGGTCCCTTGGGTCCCCTGGGTCCAAAAACGGTCCCCGTCCTTCTGGGCAACGAAGGATTTTCCATCAAGTGCGACAGGGCAAATTGCATGGCGATCCTGGATTGCACAATGCTCAGGGGGTAGCCACTGTAGCCACCCTAACATCCATAGCTGGGTGTGTCTAAACATGGGAGATGCCGATACCCTCATTTTGTGGCACTCTTCATAGCGAAAATGATGAGAAACCGGAAGATTTCTTGGCGGACTGTACCTCATTTTCGGACAAAGCGAGCGATTTTTTGATGTGAATAGCAAGGTACAAGCATGAAATGACCCAAGCATCAAGAAAGATACCCTCTGGTAATTTAACATATAGCTATTAAAAATGGCCATTTAATGGCCATATATAGGTGATTTACCGAACTTAAAGATGGTGCTTTTATGTGCTTTTCTATACTTATGTTAGTTTACCAGAGGGTAAGAGATAACCGATCTTTGCACAAGAAATCTCAGGTCCCAGGTCACCATCCAAAACTCTGACGGAAAATCCCACCAGTACTGGTTCCTTCAACAAACTGGTTTATCTTCCAGTTGGGGAAGTCAATGGTGAACCCCAAAATCATCCAAAATATCGATGTTTAAAAATGTTTAATGGGAAAACCGGCATTTTGGGGTACCCGGGTACCCCAATTCTCCGAAACCGATCCACACGATCATCTCAAAGTGCCTGAGATGTTGGCTACTGCCATATTCCACTTCCAACTGTGATGGCCAAAAGGGTTCAGTGGCTTTAAGTCCCCAAATGGACCCCTTGCAAAATTCTTCATTAGTCCCTTCAAAAATATCATATCATATCATATCATATCATATCATATTATACTATATTATATTATATCATATTATTACGTTATAATGTAATACATCATAGTATTGTATTATATCATGTCATATCATATCATATCATAGTATATATTATATTATATCATATCATATCATATTATATTATATTGTATTATATTGTATTATATTGTATTATATTGTATTATATTAAATTTGCTTATATTATATATCATATCATACCATATTATATAATATTATATTATATTACATTATATTATATTACATTTTGTTTATGTTATATTATATTATTCTATGTTGTTTTATATACTTGATTTTAAATAATGTTAGATGGTATTATTTTATTTGATAGTTTTATTTATATTTATATGTGTATTTGATATTTGTATTTATATGTATATTATATTATATCATTATATTATGTTATAATATATTGGTTCATTTTATGTTGTTTCATTTTATATAATGTTATATGACCTTGTTTGATTTTATCGTGTATTTACATTTATACTTATACTTAGAGTTGAATTATATTATATTATATTATATATTATACTATATTATATTATATTATTATATTGTTATATTATATATATATATTAACATAGCGTCTCTTTTCAAGAAAAACAAAGTGGACCTTGCAAAATTCTTCCCGTCCAAAATTAGCAGCACCAATTGACGAGCTCCACCAGTTCATCCCAGCGGCGCAAAGCGGGTGCCCTTGGCCAATTTTTCCAGGCCATGGTAGAGACCGCTGCGAAAAATCACCACATCCCCCTTGAACAACTCCTGGGGTTACGGCTTGGACTTGAAGTGATTGGATGATTTCGGAACCATCTGGTTGTTCAAGATGTAGTTGAGATTACAAATGGGTATAACCATGGTTAGAAAGCCCCATAAGCTGTGATATAACCCCTGTAACTATTATATCATGTTTTATATATATATACATATATGATCATATATGTGTGTATATCCACTTACAACTGGAACTGCACTTCCAGTACAATGATCCGTCAACTGTGCATACAACCGTAATGGCTCATTTGGTACCCCAATTTTATCACCGATGCCCTGTCGCCCTGTCGCCGCAGAGCTCCTGGCAGTGTTGGCGCCCGACATCTTTCTTTCCAGGCTGAACAAAGAATTTCCCTCCTTCATAGTCTTCGCCTGTCGAGCTGCGTCAACAATGTGAACACCGGTGGAAATGCGAAATCCCCATTAGCCATCGATTAAAAATGGATTTTTATTGATTTTCGCATAATTTGTGGAGTCAAGCAAGCAGCCAAACCTGCTTGTTCTGTTGTTCTTTCTTCATCTCTGTTGATCCAAAAAATGCTGATCACATCTGATCACCCAAGGCCATCTCATGAAGTACTGGTTGGTTGATGCGGGTGATACTTATTAGCAATTCCACAACAAACCAGGTAGGTTAATAGCCCCCTATATGATCCAATCACTTTCAACCAAGAATGGTTTGTGTGTGTTATTTCACAATCCCTCACCAGGCAAGACAGGCCGCCTGGGTTGCTTAGAGGACACATCACTTGGAAGGGAAACATGATGGTACCCTGAAGATCTCCTTGGCTGGTGAGGTTTTTATAGCTCCTGGGAATCCTCTGGGTAATCGCCTGAATCGCCATGGATTGGCGACCATCATCCAATATGGTGGTTTCCTACAATGGGGTACCCCAAAATGGATGGTTTATAATTGGAAATCTTACTAAAATGGATGATTTGGAGGTGCCCCATTTTAGGAAACCTCCATATGGGCATAGACTGTATAGAATCCAATTTTGACTGACTATGGCAAACATGAGGCAATTAGCTTTGACGGCTTGTTGCCCCAGTGACACGGTGCGTGTGTGTTTTCGGATGTCGATGCATATCATCAGTGGCTCACATAACCTGCAGATCCTTGAAATGCTAGGGTGCTTTGTGCTACAGGTCATATGAGCTTTAAAAATATAAAGTTGGCAACTAGTCTATAGTCGAAATATGTCGAAATATATAGTAAGCCACCCCCAAAAAAAAGGGATATACAATTGTTCACTATTCTAATAGGATTTTTCTTTCCCATCTCTTGGGGGAATTGCATGGAATTGCTGGCTACAGTATATCAGCCAATTTACCATTCAAACGTTCAACTTAAGAAATAGACTCATCAGCCAAACCTCACTTTGGTCTGGTATTCTTCCGTCACCATAATCCAATTCGCAAATCCAAAGATCGAGTGATATGAGATGCATCATGAATAATCATCAAACCTGCATCATTGAAAGGTCAAACGTCATCGAACAACCAAAACAAACAAAATTCATCCAAGGTGTTGAGAATTTGAGAACACCCCAAACATATAGAAATGTTGCATAAACATAAAATGTTCAGAGTTTCGTGGAACACACCAATGGCAGAACTGCTATCGGACTCATCGGACGATTCATTTTCTGGCTGGGATTCGATGTGGTTCCATGAAGCCGGTGGGGCAATACCTGCGACCGGGACACGGCGGGCGGTTGGATCTGGAAGTTTCTGAATTTTTTGGAGACCTGGACCCCGAGAAGCACCAAACTTTGTCAAATCCCTATATTCTTTGAGGAATCCCGGTACTTTAGGAGTTTCCCTGAAAGTATTCGGGGCCCAGCCACTTTTAGAGGGATGGTTCGGCAAGGTCGACTCAACAGCGAAACTCCATGAAACTCTAATGTCTTACGGATATCTAAAAGTGCGAAAACTCTAGTGTTGATGTTTATGATTAGTTTATGATGGTTTCTGATTGTTTATTGACTCAAGGACCCCTCAACCGCCATCAACCGCCTACCTCAGGCAGATGGAGGTCGGAAGCCTCTGTGGAGGCTGGGCGTTTCTGCAGATCTCCCAGAAGTCTTCGATCCTCGAAGCACAGCCAGCTGACCCGGCCCCAGTTGGCACTGTATAATACAGTGGAATGGAGCACTTAACTTGCAACTTGCTTCAAAACAGCCGTGGTTACGACCCCAAAAGGGTGAGAGTTAACACCAACAAAGAGGTAGTTAAGAAACCACAGTCGGGGTTCAGACACCCTGTGCACTTGTGGTACACCCACTTCCCAACTGGGTTTGTTCAAAAAATCGGAGATCTAAACCGAAAATATAGCATGTTTACTAGCGACAATGATTATCAATCAGGAGACTCGGCGGTTTTTCATGAGTTTTCCCCCTATGTTCCATGGTTTTTCCCTTTTCCCATGGTTTGGCATGGTTTCAAACACCCAACTTTTTTCCGGTTGGTGTCGTTGGCGGATACTCCTCAAGGGCCAGGCGTTTTGGAAAGATCTCTGCTTGAAACATAGAGATCCTGAGCTGCGCCATGTGGATGTCATCTGAACCAAGCGACAAATGAGGATCCAAATCATGGACCTCTCAGAAGTGGCTGGTTGAAAGCTAAACATGAGCAAAACCTCTGTGAAACTAGGCATTTAGTTTCAGTCAGCTAATACTGACTAACTTTGCTAGACCGTTTCCACTCAGCAAGAATTGTCCCTTCATGTTTCTTTTTCTTTGAGTCTTTGGAACACACACTAGATATCACTCGATACTGAAGTCATCTCAAATCTCACAGGTACCAATCCCAGGCAATCCCAGGCATCCCAGTAACGTAAAAAAACCAGCGAGTTTCTGGGTGTTGGCCACAGGGAGCAACTCAGTGTAGAGTGCACTTCGCAGTGCATTCATTGGTGAAGGCAATGGTTCCTGAAGATAAGCGAACTTTCCTCAGAGATGGAGGTACCCTGCCCAGCAAGCAACCCTTTGTCATGAAGAATGTACGAAAGCCATGGGCAGGGCAGGAAAATCATTTGAGAGTACTTGCTGTGGCTGTATCATGCTGTATTATGTTCCAGTGTTTCAATGATGTTCGCAACCTTTTGAAACCATCTGGCTATGGGTCAAAATATGAACCAACAAAAAAACGGATGGTTCAAAAAATGCAACCCAAGGTAAATAATCCTAGTCTAAGACTAGCAAATACATTTAAATACCCTATATTTGGGACCCAACAATACGTGCCAAGGCTCCATAGCCAAAATTCATGGCCTTCCTTGGTGAAAATCTGCAGTGCTTGGGGTGTTTTTTTGGGTAGCGGTAATTGGTAATTGACTTTTCTTTGCCGGCTTACCCTCTAGTAATCTATGCTGGCAATGGAAAACGTGTGGAAAATTCGAAAATCTCCCAGTTACATATAGATGGTGATTTTGATTTTCTAGTAAATGGGGGTTTTCCACTGCTTTGTTATTTCGTTTTTGTACCAGAGGGTAAGTCAGTCGTCACTTACTGAACCAACACCTGGCATTCAGATCCGGAGGATCCAGCGATCAAACCGAATATTTCGGATACACAGATTACACAGCAGCGCGGTGGAAAAATCCTGGGAATCCGGAATTGGCCCATTTTTGCTGGGAATCACTTAGGAATTGTGAGCAAAAACTATATAAAAATCTGTTCAGACGTGTTGAGACATGTTGAGACCCATACAGAATAATGATACCAACCGGCTAATGATGCCAACCGATCATTGTTGTTTCATATTATGTCGCTGGGTCGGTCAATATACCCCCATAAACATGACCTACATATTCAACCACCATAATCATCAGTGATTTTGATGTTTTTGCTGCTTCCTATATACTCCCTTTTATGGCAGAGAGGCAACGCCATCAAAATGGTTTGTCCAAGAAGTAGGATTAGACTGCAAAATCCACTGATTTTTCTCATCATGATCCTGAGCAAAATCCTGCCACCAACGGGTGAATAAATCATGTCGCTGGATGTGTATGTTATACAGAAATATGCATATATATATATATACACATGGTACCCCCCCTGGTACCTACCTTTTAATTTTATTGGTATTCACGTGGTTTGGTGACTGGTTTACATGGTTGGAGTCTATACGTATATATATATATATATATGTACAGAGAGAGGATAGAAAAGTTAGAAACCTGGCAAAATATTCGGAAAATATCATCTACAATATCCTGGACATGTTTTTCGGCATCCTTTTGGGGGTATTCCCATGAAGTGGTTGGTTTTACTATCCTTATAACCATCATTAATATCCCATGGTATGTTATACCACTTTAGACTACTATATTAATCTATATTAAACTATGGAATATACCCTCTGACAAACAGGCACATAGCGAACTGGAAAATCACCATGTCTAAGTTCGTTAAATCAGCATAAATCAATATAAATCAGCTATTTCTTTGGCAATCTTCAATAGTTATGTTAGATGACCCAGAGGGTACCCTCTGGTAAACTAACATAACTATGGAAAATCACCATTTTTAGTGGGAAAATCCACTATTTCCATGGCCATTTTCAATAGCTACGTTAGATGACCCAGAGGCTAATCCCCCAGATTTTCACCAAGAGTCAGATCCACCAGCCGCATCTTGGGAGGACCATCCAGCTTCACGGGTGTCGAGTCCACCTGGAGCTCCACAAAGCTTCGCCGGCGCGCCGGCGCGTCGTGGCTGAGGATAACTAGGGACTATGATTGGTTAATGATTGGTTAATGGTGATGAATCTTAGTGAATCTTGGAAAACCATAGGAAAATGGTAGTTTAATGGGATTTAATGGGATTTACTATGGTTAACAATGGTCAATGATGGGGATTAATGACGATGAATGATGATTAAATCTTTGATATAGCCTCTGGTAATGACTAACAGTTTGCTAACTGGAGAATGGCCATAGAAATAGTTGATTTTCCCGTGAAAAATGGTGATTTTCCATAGTTATGTTAGTTTACCAGAGGGTAGATGATCGAGAATTCATGCGGATAAACCAACTCCAGTTTTTTCACTAGAGTTTTTATATGAGTTTATGCTAGATGATAGCTACACTCAATACTAATTTGATGGGGATTATAAACCTAAGTGCTAAATCGTCCAAGTCATTCAAGTGTTCCGTTGTTTTCTTTGGTCGGTAGGGATTAAGCTGCAAAGTTGACAGAGTATGTTGGCGATGTTTGTGGTGTATTTCCGGTAATTCAACGGATGCAAGATGTACTCTGCACTCTGAAATGGGAAACTCGGATGTAGAATTTCTATGAATTTCTGGATGTTCCTTTGCTCATGTGCCGAACAGAATACTGTCAGTCATGTTGATCTGTTGCAGCACATGTTGTGATTTCAATGTACTTGCACTGAAAGCAAGAGCAGGCCTTACTATATATATATATTAGACAACTTCGCGGGAAGATATACCTGGAAAGCCTGGTGGTGCAACATCAAAAGCATAAAGACTTCCAGCATCAAATCACCTAGGCCATGGTGGCAACTGGCTGCCCTGCCTGAAGAATATGAGTGGCAAGGGCTTTCTGGAAATCCTTGAGAATTGTCTGAAAAATCCTGAATTCTGCATTACCAAGATATGGAAACACAGTTTCCATTGGGTTTCAAATTTTAGATCCCACCTTGGGAACCACACTTTGACTGTTCATGATGTTCATGTTTTACTTATTGACCATTGTCATTTGTATCCAGCTGTTTGGATTGTGAGAAACTCTCTGAACCAGACCGAGTTCATCCCTTGAGGTGGCTTTTCCAGCCACGAATCATCAAAATATCTTGTTATGGATCTTCATCCATTCGAAAAAGGAAAAACATCCGTTTTCACCCCTCCCAGTTCTGAAAAAATCATGTTCAAATCCCCATTGAATTCTCGCAAAAAAAATGAAGCTTTCAACAGATTTGAACATGATTGATTCATCATGAAACCATAATTTTTGGTGAAACCATTCTCGCTTAAACAGATTCTCGTTTTTTTACCATCATGAAATCCCCATTGAAAGCCATAATTTCATGAAATGGAAAATCATAATACCATTGAAAACCGTGAAATAAGATCTTATAATCATTGAATCTCCATGGAAAACCATTAAAAAAAACCATTGAAGCCCATTGAAAACCATACCCTCTGGTAAACTAACATAACTATGGAAAATCACAATTTTTCATGGGAAAATCCACTATAAATGGTGATTTTCCATAGTTATGTTAGTTTACCAGAGGGTAATTCCCATTTGAAGCCCATTGAAAACCATGGAATCCCATCCCGTTTTTCATCTCCATCTGGCGAGCCGCAAGTCCCTCAGGCCATATACTCTCCAAGTCTCCCTGGACCTCGGCGATGTATAGTAAATTTTACTATATTTCTATATACTTATATGTATATGTATATAAAACAAAAAATAAAACTATAGAGATATAGATATGTATGCATATCTATGTGTATATATTATATTATATTATATATATATGTGTGTAATTCGTGGGAACAATATCTCATAGGTTCATGAGCTTCATGGTGAAGACTGCCAAGTGTTTGTGTGTTTGATCCACACGGCCGCATGGCCACAATGGGGTTGGACCCTTCAGAGCACCGCAGCCCACAAAGAAATTTATCAGTACAGTTTAGGAACTTAGTAGAACTTTAGGACTAAACTTGACTCGTCATGTTTTCTCCATTTTTGGGGGGTTGCTATAAAATATTATAAACGACATGATGAAACATTTGACTAAACCTGGCCCCGCCACAAGCTCTCGCAAGCGCTGGATGCTCTCCTTGGCATCGTGGCAAGTCACGGTGATCCCCATCCATTGAATGGATATGTTTTTGGTTTCAATGGATTATACGTGTGTAAATTTGGGTAAACAAGTGTGGCTTTCATATGTTTGAATGGATTACACTTCGTTGGGCTCTTGTTTGGGTCTGTACTGGTATTTCTCTGTGCGTTTCAATGGTACACAAACATACGTAAGTGATAGTCATTGATAGTCCATACTACTCGCACAACCTTGGCGAGCGGCTGTGGGGTCGCAAAAAACCCTGGGCGAAAAAAAAAAAACATTCCATTTTCAGAAAGTCATGAAGAAAGTAAAACAAAAATTTGAATTCTGAACTTAAAGTTGGGATATGGAGGTTTCCTAAAATGGGGTTTACCCCAAATCATCCAAAATTCAACCATTTTAGACTATTGAAACCCATGCTGACTTTGAGATCCCTCATTTTAAGAAACCTCCATGTGTCCGGATGCTCATCTACCCAACTTGGCTAACTTGAACTGCGCCACCAAGCAGCCAAATTGATGAACTGTTTCAACACAACAAAGCCCTGACAAGGGAACTGAGGTGAACCAAGCCCACTGATACATTGACTGGACTATATTTTATATATTATATTTTCACTAGTGCACAAGTTGCTCACACTTCTTTTTCGACATGGGGATAGCGATCGGGACAGATCTCTGTCATTGAAAAATTATTGTTGCTATCATACATCGATCACTTACACTTTACATCACTTTACTAACCTTTCAGACCTTGATGGACAGAACATGGGACTACCCGCACTTTCCCCCACTTCTCGTAGTCCAAGATGACTTCAACCTTCAGGTAGTCGATGATCTGGTCAAGCTTTTCCCATTCCAACCTTGATGGAGGGTCTGCCACATTACTTGGTGATGGAACACGTGCGTACCACGATAAGCTGTTGTTTTCAGAGTCTCTCATCATGGCTTCCACCAACATCTTTCTGCTAGCGACTGACTTGGTCGTTCCGCTCACAAAAGCTTCCTTCACCCCCTCATTGTCAATGAAAAAGATGACCCTTGCACTACCAACTAGGTTCACAAACTGTCTTTTGATCACCACTATCGGCAGCATCTCTGCTTGAGCTATGACCTGCTCATGCCCAAACGACTTCCACTGGTCTGTGATGGCCCCCGGGTACCTCAAAACCAAATGCAATCGGTTTGGCTGTCCTTGGTGAGAACATGACTGCCCCACAAGATGCGAAACCACCTTCATAAGCACCATCTGTGAAGATGATGCACGGGGGTTCAACATCCCAAGCGTTCAACCTTCTGGGTGGCGCTGACTCCAACATAGTGGCCGCTTGAACCAGCGCCTCCTCCACTTCGCTGTTCAACTTCTTGACATACTTGCACATGAGAGACCTGAGTTTGATGGGCTCGAGCAACGGTGCTAACCAACGCCCACTACACTGCGACTCTCCAAAGTTGAGCCTACCATATACCCTTGCAGCCATGCTAGGAGGAAAGGATCCCATGCTCTTGGCTTCCTTGATCACCTCTCTCAACTCACTGGCCCTTTCAGGTTTGTTCCTCACTTTGCAGACTCCCTTGTCGGCTTCTGAGAGGTCAACCACCACACCTAGAACCACGAAACTGTCGCTGGGTGGGAGCCTCTTCTTTGGCTCCTCGGCTATCTGCCAGCCCAGGACCTTGAGGGCACTCTCCATGATCACCTGAGATTTCACAGCCAGGGGGGCTACATCCACATGCGGAAAATCATCAAAATAATTGACTACCGGGAGCATGAAATACCTCTGCAGCACCTCTCTCAAGCCCCTTGCCAGTCTGTTGAACCCCATGACTGCTCCTGTTGCCCCAAATGGGAGCACATGAGAAACGAAAAATGAAACTGTCCCATCTGTTGGTTCCAGCACGCCAAGCACCGCATTACTACGGTCCGCGGGCCTCAAGGGCAACTGTTTATATGCCGCCTTGAGGTCCATGCATCTCCCCTTGAGACCCACAGCTTTCGACCTGAACTCTGGTGCCTTCAGACCTGACAGCTGCATTCCACTACTCAATGTCACTTGAACATCTTGTCTGTCAGGGGGTCCCAAGACTCTCATCCAAGCCGCAGATATCGCCACCACCTCGTCCACTCCACCAAGGTCCAGCTTCTCACCTGGGCCATAACACTGATTGACTGAAAATTCACTGAGGTCATCAATGTTGCGGATCTTCGACCCTTGTAGAATACCAAACCTCCTACTTGGGGTCCACAAGTTGCCTACCACTGCCCCCACTTGCTCCGCCGACATAGGTCCTTGAAGCCAACCCTTCTCGACCTCAGAGATGGTCGATGCCCAGACTTCCTGGGCAACGTCAACAGGCCTGCCATCGACTTGAACCTCCCGCTTGGCCATGTGAGGTGGGATTTTCGACTTGACCTCCTCTTGTGAATACTTTGCAATCTTCCACAAATCATCTTGTGTAAGCTGTGCAGGTTTGAACTCTGGCTGGAAACAACCTGTATCCCGGCCTTGACCTGTGATGGGTAACCCAACTGCTATGTCATGAACCAGGTTGGTGTCCCCATACCCAACTTGTCTCAAGACTTCGTCAAAAAGCAGAAGACTCTTTCGCAAGATTTCGGCTACCTTAGGCTCCATTGCCCTGTGAAATTCCAGCTCTCTGGGCGCCAACTCTGCCGCCCTCCTCTTCAGCCATCTCAATCGTTTAACACGCTCTTCATGTATCCAGTCAGTCCCCTTGGTGACCACATGAAACATGGCTGTGAGGACGTGGTCAGGCACCGGTTGACATGTGTCAAAAGGGTGCACCAGCTCCAAGGACCTCCTAATGCTGTCTTGGAAAGTCATGGGGATTCCAACCAGTACTGACATATGCACCGATTTGAGCTCGTCCCCGCACTCTTCCCCGCTATTGTTGGACGGTACTGCACTAATAAGCCTGGAACCTGCTGGAAAAACTTTGCCTGCAAGGGTGATTTCACGGTCAACCCGTCCCTTCCAGTGCTGGACCACATTGAGGTCCACCTGGGCAGTCACCAGGAGGTCCACGACCTGTCCATCTTCAGGGAGCATACCTGGGCTACGGCGGCCACGGGGTTGTCTCCCCGCAGCGATTTTCCATGCCGCATTGGACTGTATGACTGGTGAGGGCCCTTTAGGTTCTAAACTGATTGGCAAACGTTTGGAAACTGCACAACGACTGATGATTGCTGCAATCTTCTGACAAAGCTGGAGGGGGTACTCAGCCTCGCTTGAGGTATCATACGCCCACTTGCCATCCAATGTCCTGCTTACTGACCACTCCTTGTGCTGGTGAGACTTGTCACACCTTGCAGCCAGGGCATTCAGCTCAACGCAGTTGTGCAATAACGATGTCCGTTTGTCACGAACTCCCCCATGCATGCAAACATGAAAAGTAGTGAAAAACACTCCAGGGAGATCAAAGAGAGCAGCAATGCATGGCACCAACCACATGTAGCTGCCGGTGGGGTTCTCGATAAACACAATGACTCCCTTTGAATGTGCAAGTTGAAAAACATATGCAGCTGTGTCGTAACATAGATTTGCTAACCGCACTCTCTGAAGATTGCGCCCGGACAACCCGGGCAGCCCGCTAGGCCACTGTGCACTCCTCAATGGTGGTGGCTGAGGAACTCCTAGCCGGCGCAGGCGAAAAGGGATGGGCTTATCTCTGGCTCTGGATGCTGTCCCACATGGGGGGGCCATGGGGATGAAGAAGACTGTGCCACCTTCCACCTTCTGCTCAATAAATTTGCGAGCTTCTCCCTTAGTTAAGTCCATCACTATACAAGGTCCTACTCGGTTCTTACACTTCTTGTGATCAATGCCTATGGCGAAAAATCCATGCAACTTCAAACATTTACTTAGTTTACATGACCCGGCAAACAACTCAAGAGTGCATGGCTGCAAGGCCTGCACACTTTCACCTAGCTCGGCGGAGTCATGTGCACCATCACGGTGCATATCTGTACAAAGATTGGATTCCGGGCTGATGCTTGCATCAGCAGACTTAAAATCAGCTGCCCCACTCACATCTGTGCGGCCGTCGGGTCATTGGGAACATTGTTGGGCTCCATGGTCATCCTTCCAGCACTTCATACACACATGCAGCCCTTTTGCACACTCGCCATTCTGCACCTTGTTGGTGCAGTTGTTCAGCTGGAACCCATAGCAGATCCTCTTGCCCTTCTTCATGGGCTGGTACCCCCATAGCTCCCTCGGCATCTTGATGGGCATCTTCTTGACCTGAGGGGTCACTGGGGCTTCTTGGTGCTTGCCCTTCTTGTCCTTCTGCGAGCTCTCAGCTTCACGCAATCTCTCCTTCAGGCGCTGGTTCTCCTTCATCAGCTTTCGTTTGCCGGCCCCCACTGGCTCTGTGTCCTGGTCACCAGATGATGCCGCCGCTGATGATCTGGCGCCGGGCAACGGCATGAGCAAGGTGGTGAAGGCTGGGTGCACCAAGACTTTGTCCACCGCCAGGTCAGCCAGACGCTCACCATTGGTGTCCCTGCCCAAGTCACCTTGGAGATCTTCTGCCATGAGCTTCCATGCCCTCCGGTCCGCCTCGGCCAATTGCTTCAGCGTCACTTGGGCATATCCCATGGGTGGCTCTCTCTGGTACTCCTGGAACATCCTGTCCACCAGCTTCTCATGACTTGTGTAAGTCATGATATCGGCCACTTCCATGGCCAACCCTCTGCGCATGTATGCCTGCCTCATCCTCAGGTCGGTCTTCAGGTCCGCGTCTGGCAGTTTGGTCTCGTCATGCGCCTTCAGGTGGCCACTTGCGTCCTTCTTGATCAGCTCCTCGGTCTTCACATTCTGCATCTCTTGATCCCTGGTTGGGATTTCATGAGGCGCCAGGTAGCGCAATTCGCCTTCAACCTTCATTGAATGGCACTTGTCTACCACATGATGTGCCGGCTCCAGCTGATCACCTATCTGGAGGTGAGGGTAGCGCTGCTTCACCTGCGCCCACCTCGTCTTCCTTTCCACTGGTGGTAGCTTCCTGGTCTTGCTCCCATCGGCTTCCTGTGTTCCCTCCAGGCGTGTCCTCAGCTCTGCGGCCACTATCGTGTAGGCCTCATGGTACAGCTTCCTCAGTTTCGGCAGATCCTGGTGATCGTTCCTCCCCAGTATCGGCCTCACCACCTGCTCCATGAAAGCCGTATCGTCCCCTGTTCCCGGTGCCCAGCTGCTTGCAAAGGCAAAGGTGGATAGGGTGGTCCATCCCTTGCCACTCATCAGCAGCTTGTAGCCATCCAGCCCATTCTCCTTCAACTTCGCATCGAACACGGCCTTGGACTCTGTCAGAGTCGCCATGTCCCCGGTCACTGCGGCTTGAGCCACTTCGTCGCTAGCGGCATCAGACCACTCAGAGAAAAACCGACTGCACTGAAACACATGTTCATCACAACTGCACTACCACCTGGTCACCTGCCTCATTGCACATGTGTCGAACTACCCAACATGTAACAAGACATCTCTCAACTGTTTCGTTTCAAACAACTGCACTGCATCAACTGTTGCACACATGAAACTACTTAACTGTTCTAGTTACTCACATCTTCACCACCTACTTAACATAGACAACTGACATCCCTACTCTCACTCACTCCTTGCACCCGGCAGTCCTCATAGTCGCACTTCACACCGAAGGACTTCCCTCGATCATCCACCTGAGCCGGACAACCCGGTCACTTTGATGGGAACAACTCCCGCCAGGACAACCCTGGCCACTTGCATGCACATCCGCCAAGTGAAACTCACTCAGCAACTTGCGCCATGATGCTCAGCTACTGCGCACCAGACTAGTTCACTCAGACACTCCACTGCGCTCACTTTTCGTCGCAACGAGCTGAGATCATTGCTCCAGTTGGGCTCTGGAGTAACCTTCACACACTTTGCACCTGCTACCAACTGCATGCACTTGCTCATCTAACTTGACTATCACAGCAGTGATCTTACGGCCACACGCCAGCTTACCCTCTTCAGTGCTGGCTCTATGTATGGTGCCTGTGATACCATGCCTGTACAAATCAACACCTGATTTCTTCGGAGGACCTACTACCGCCTGTACAACTGCCTCGAGGTTGCGCTCAGTTTCACTTTCATCCACCTCATCTCCGGACTCTTCACTCTCCGTCGACAGCTCTCCAACCTCGGCCAACCTCACACTCTTCTTACCAGGCGTTGGGATCTCCTCCATACTGAGGTCGCCTCTCTCCTCCACCAGCAAGTCGTCATCAGCATCCTCAGCATCTCCCATCTCTGCCGGCGGATCCTTCCATCTCTCGGATCTTGGCAGGTCAGGTCGAAACCTATACATCCTGATGTCTTTGATCACCTTCATCAGAGCATCAAGACCGCCAGCCAATGCATCCCTGCTGTAGATGACCAGGCTCGTGTCTTTCGGTTTGACATGATACCCCATGAGTCGCCTCAGCTTCTCCGAGACCATCGCCTTAGCCATCCAGCTAAGGGCAGTAGCCTTCATGGAGTGGGCCCCCACGTTGCTCATGTCCATCTTCTCCATGGAGTATCTTTTCAGCAGCTCACACAGCCAGTTGGATGCCTCGGAGGTGGACAATCTGCTCTGGCTCCATCCTCCACCTGTGATGGGGGCTGGCATGAAGGGGCGACCAGGGAGAGCTCTCAGGCCAGCTTGAGCTCTCAGCCTCAAGAACTCTTCGGCCCATGCCACTCCTGAGACTCCCCTGCTTGGGGCCACCACTGGCAAGATTCTCCTTGCCCTTCCCACGAGGGAGTCCGTCTTGTGGATAGTGGTCCCTCCCTCTATGTAGTCCCCATCAAGCTTCGGCTCTTCCTCGATGCCCTGGCTGTCTCCGAACCTCAGTCTGCCTTGCACACACAGCAGGCAGTGCCCAGCAAACAACCTATCTTGTAGCGGGGCCAGCGGGTTCTCGACCAAGGCTTCCAAAGTCTGGATCTGGTGGACAGTGAGTGCATCCCTCTGTCTCAGAACCCTCTTTGTGACGTAGCTCCTATGTGCTGATCCAGCTATCCTGCCACTGTCCAGCACCTCATCAACGCCTTTGAGCTGCAGGGTGCCCTTGCAAAATGCCAGGGCACTTCTGAAACTGCCTGCTCTGGTTGCAGGAGCTCGGTTCTTTCTGAGATCATCCACATACTGGTACACTTGTTGTTCACGTAGAGGAAAAGCTGCAAGATCTCTGGCTTTGCACCACCTGACATACAGCATCATTGCACTGAGCCTCACTTGGAGGGTGCCATTTTTCTTACGTGCAAAGATGTCCTCCAACACGTTCTCGCCTGACTCATCCAACATCTGCCCAGCCGCACATTGGTCTCCAGCTTCATGGATGACCACCATCCACCCTGCCATGAGCTTCGTCCTCTCGTCGGCCTCAGCTTGCTGCCAGGCTTTGCGTTCTCCGTCAAGAGGTTTGAACCCGCTTCTCACGAAGACATCTGCTGGCATCTTGTCATCCTCCTTCGGCTCCACGATCTCTTCCTCGACCATCAGAGCAGCTTTCATAGCACTAAGGTTGGGCATCTTCATCACTTCTGGTGCTTTGCCTAAAACCAGACCAGCGAAACCTCTCTCCCAAGGCATCTTCAGGCAATCCGGTATGTGGGGCTTGAGCTTCACCTTCTCACTCAGTCCCATACCTCCATCCACGGGCTTGACGACCTTTGCTGCCTGTTCACCTGAGAGGTCTACGGTGGCTTGTCTCTTCAGGATAACACCCAGCACTTGCTGCAAGTCACGCTGTTCAGTTGCAACCTCTGGACCCTCTTCACCTTTCCAAACTGCATCTAACTCACTCTGGTACTCTTCATCGAAAACCTCAGTGGGGCTTCCCATGTCCACGTCCTCTTTGGCACCGCTCTCCATGGCCACCAGCTTCTGTCGCATTTCATGGATATTCCCCACTAGAGGGTCCAGGCTCAGTAACTCATTGGTAACAGGTTCATCCTCCACTGACAAATCCACAACAGTCCCCCGCTTCGTACCCCCATTTCTGGGACTCTCTTCATCACTAGAGATTTCCATGGCAGCCATGGTGAACAAAAATACGAAGGGGGGACATGAACTTGTGCCAAAATGGCACGGGTGATCAACCGTTCTTCTGCTCATGCATCATCACTGTTGTGCACTCTGTAAAAGGCAACATTACTGCATAACGGTCAGCATATGTATATATGTTTATATATATATACAATATATTATACATATATTGTATATATATATGTGTGTGTGTGTATGTATGTATATATATATTATATATTATGTGACATATAATATATATGTATGTATATATATATATATTTCATATACAATCATACGATTGTATTTACATAAATGTCTGACATGATTCTATGTGAATTTACACAGATATATGCATCTGATATCCTCTGGTATTGTCTGATCTTGTAGGGTGGGAGTAAACCCATGCCAACAAATATGAACTTGTATCCATCTAAAGAGATGGGCAATAATATAATGTGTTTGAAATAACCACCCAGTTTTATGTTTTGGTCTTGGAGGTATGAGATGCAACCACCCATTCGCGAACGATTCTTTCAAAACTAAAGGGGAAGAAAAAAAAAGTGTCTTGGGGAACACTGAGTCGCCAAGCCATTTTCCTCGCTCACCAAAGCTGGTAGCACCTTACCGTTTGTGTGAACAAACAGCTGTGGATAAATCATGATAAATCACTGTGTCCATCTACAGCAACCTGTCCCACACTCCACGCCCTGGTTGAGGTCTTCCCGACCTTGGAAGCGGAAACAAAGATTGCTGTCAGGGTGTGCAAAGAAGGCGTGTAGACCGTGTAAACCAAGCTAAGCACGCATGACGTTCTACTCTACCTAGACCCGACACCCAACGCGATGCTCCCAGTAACTGCTTGTAAGATTCGCATCTGATTCAAGCGCATCCCCACATGGAACCACTCCACAGCCTGATGTCAATGTGAAAACCACTTCAATCCTCCACATCATTCCACATCTGGGCATCCGGGCACAAAAGAATAAGGAGCCGTTGGTGTCCACGAAGCCGTGGCAAAAGCACAATAGCCACAACAACTCCTACCCTCATCCAATCCAATCACAGTGTTTCAGTTGGGGGCAAAAATATCCCTAGCGATCTAAAAAACCATAGGAAAAAACATCAACAAATATGAAGTACACATTTTTCACAATACCATCAAAAACCACAACAGCCAACAGAAGGCATCTAAAGTTCTTTTTCCAATCCATGGGATTACCCCCAGTTCTCATCCAAGTGACTTGGGGATTCCCAAGTCAACTGAAGAAACCCCTATGGCCTATGAGTATTTCTTCAAAATTTGGTACCATACTTGGATGGTTACTGAGATCTGTGGTCCCCCAGTGGTCCAGGTACATAAACTGATCCATTCAACGATAAAATGTCCCAGAATAAACAAAAATGAAAGAATTTTAAAATCAACGATAAAAATTAGAATGTTTAAAAATAAATAAATAAATAAATACTGAAACAAAATGAAATATATAACCATTTTTGGGGCGGATCACAGCGCCTCCGTTTCCAAGGCTTTTCGCACAGCGCTGGTCTTCAAGGCGCTGGCCACACGAAGACACAGCTCAGCTTCTTCCCTGGGAGATCTAGCCATGCTTTGGTGGATTTCATGGACATATCATGGGAATTCATATGGGTATGGGTCAATACCTATAGATACATTTTTAGTGGGATGAACATCCCTTTACCAGCTATTTTGGGGTTCACTAGGTACCATGGTTTTGACCCATCCCCATATGATTTGATGGGATTTTCTGGGATTCTAATCATGGAAACTGGCGATTCAATGCGGGTTAGACAGCCAAGATATGCCGAGATACTGCATTTGTTGATCCATGTTATCCCCATTGGTGAATACGAATAAACCTTGTAATCCATTAATGCTTAATCAATGGTTCATTATTGATCCATTTTGAGGGTCCCTATCAGGCGGGGCTCCCTAGATAGCTAAGTTGGTGCAAATAAGTAGGCTATGGTTTACGGCAGATATATCATGATACTGATAGATATAATGATGATGAAATGGAGAGATTATGACCGACATCTTATAGCTAATCTTGTATTACTTCGGATGTTCCCCTTCCTTGTAACAGTGACCACAACTGGACAGCACAAACGGAGCACCACAAAAATGCTCCAAGTTGAGTTTATCTCTGATCAGAAGTCCCAACATGCAGCCATGCTCAAATCAGAAAACACTGTTTTTCCACCACGCCTGCGGAAGCTCCATGGTGCCATCAACATAGGCATGGGTTGTCAAAGCAGTAGTAATGGAACGTGCTTTGTGCAAGCTTTGCACTACAAAGTAGTACTGGGAAGTACTTTGTGCAACTTTGTAGTACAAAGTACTACTGAGAAATACTTTTTGCAAGCTTTGTTGTACAAAGTAGTACTGGGAAATACTTTTTGCAAGCTTTGTAGTACACAGTATTACTGGGAAGTAGCTTGTGCAAGCTTTGTAGTACAAAGTAGTACTGGGAAGTGCTTTGTGCAAGCTTTGTAGTACAAAGTAGTACTGGGAAGTGCTTTGTGCAAGCTTTGTAGTACAACGTAGTACTGGGAAGTGCTTTGTGCAAGCTTTGTAGAACAAAGTAGTACTGGGAAGTGCTTTGTGCAAGCTTTGTAGTGCAAAGTAGTACTGGGAGAGCTGGGTAAGCTGGCCAATTAAAATCAATTGTAAATAGAAATCTCTAGAAAAAGCAGTTTTTTTGCTGATTTTCTGGTGCTCCTTTGTGGTCTCTGATTGTGCTTTCTGGTCTTCATTTGTGCTCTCTGATTGGACTTGCTGGTGCTCCGTTTTGGCAAAACCTCTTGCCTCTCTGGTGCTCCGTTTGTGGTCTCTGATTGTACTTTCTGGTGCTTCATTTGTGCTCTCTGATTGGACTTGCTGGTGCTCCGTTTTGGCAAAACCTCTGGTCTCTCTGGTGCTCCGTTTGTGGTCTCTGATTGTACTTTCTGGTGCTTCATTTGTGCTCTCTGATTCGGCTTGCTGGTGCTCCGTTTTGGCAAAACCTCTGGTCTCTCTGGTGCTCCGTTTGTGGTCTCTGATTGTACTTTCTGGTGCTTCGTTTGTGCTCTCTGATTGGACTTGCTGGTGCTCCGTTTTGGCAAAACCTCTGGTCTCTCTGGTGCTCCGTTTGTGGTCTCTGATTGTGTTTTTTTTGCAAAGCGCACACGGCGACAAGGACAGCCGAAATTGGCCAACTTTACCGTGGACAGGCTGTCTCCCAAAGGTGTTTTTCGGCACCTTTCCTGGTGCTCCCTTTGGTCCTTTCTGGTGCCTCTGCTGGTGCTCCGTTTGTGGCCTCTCCTTGTGCATTTTTTTTGGATTTTTACTTTGCATTGTTGCATCAATCAACATTAAACTATATTAAACTATGTCCGATTTACTGGCATGAGTTTAGGGTTTAGGATTTTGCATGGCCGACCATACCGTGTGACTGACCGCAACATATCATAGAATCAGATCCATGCGGCCCATGGCCCAAATCACTTTTGAATTCAAATGATCACACAACACAACCTATGCCACATGTCTGGGATGTCAAAGCAAAGGGATGCCAAAGCAAAGGGATGTCACAGCCAATGGGATGTCAAGGCAATGGGATGTCAAAGCAATACAGGGGATCCCGTCTGGTAACTTTGGGGGGAGACCAATGAGAGAATTGGAGACAGGACAGCACCTTGGATTAGAGAATGACATGTGATATGGTGGTAGGATTCTTGGAGGGAGAATCATGAAAAGAATGATGAGCTGGACACCAACTCCAAGCCACCTGATGAAACAAATGCCAAGGAAACGAGGACCAAGACATAAAGGGTTAGAAAGCACCAAATGGAATGATGAAATTTCTTACCTAGGCTCCGAAAAGTTAATGTCATTCTGGGCTGTTTTCCTGGTGCTTCATTTTGCTTCTCTGATATGTGGAAATCCATTATTTGGCTGTTACAAGGGGGGGGAACATCCGAATGTATTACTATGTATTACTGGTATCTCAATTTTGGGGGAGATCCAACAGACGGGGGGGCGCCTGATCATGTTTATGGTGAGGATACGATGAC
Organism: Cladocopium goreaui; assembly: GCA_947184155.2. NCBI lineage: Eukaryota > Dinophyceae > Suessiales > Symbiodiniaceae > Cladocopium > Cladocopium goreaui. The sequence continues at coordinate 201,975 of CAMXCT020001624.1, read as the reverse complement.
ATGCCCGTTTTTGCGGGTCTTTTAATTCGGGATCCCTCATGATGATGGCAGCCAAAGTCGGGGGAGACCCTTCACAGGCACGATTTCCCACCGGTAATTCTTTTTGCAACTGCCATGCTGAACCAAGGATCGTGTGCACAAAACGAAACTGCAAGAGGACATCTAGGGTCATGAGTGGGCTGATATATGATGTTATTTAACCCACCCACCCATCATAACAGCCAGATGTACGAATTGCCGAAAAAGGTTAGCATCCCCAGCAGTGTCAAGTAGTCTTCCGACCACCAACTGTTACCAAGCCAGCAGTGTCCATGTCAAAACCCGGAAAATCTCCAGATTTTCTATTGGATGTTCCAGGTTCGATGGATCGATGGACCCCTTCTTGTGAAACGAACATTTCATCCTATTAATTACTTATATAAATCCCTATTCTTGATAGTAGAATCCCAAGAAATTGCGCTAAACAACTGTTTTAAAAAAAAACTATGCAGCCCATTAGAATCCCAAGAAATCCATTAAAATCCTATGGGGAAAAAAACAACTCTAATTTATAATAGCTAACCGTTAGAACACACCTCTAAACGGCGGCTGGTGCTGGCACCTGGACTTGGCACTTTGGCCACCCTCCAGGCTAGCTGTCATAGCTTCATCCATGGCTCTGTCGGATGGCAATTTGCTGCACTGGTATGCAATTTTCAGAGGGAAAGCAATGATTGACCATGGGATTGACCAAAGGATTTGAGATGATTCAGGGGGATAACACCATGGTCTTCTACCTTCAAATCCGGGGGGGGGGTCCTCTAAAGTTTGCCTTCAACCAATTTTGGAAGGATATCAACACGATCAACCATTTCCATTTCCAACCGATACCGCTCGGCATCAACCAACATAATTAAGTGGCGATAATCATGTTTAATATGTTGGACATGTTTATATATATATATGATATGATATGATATGATATGATATGATATGATATGATATGATATGATATGATATGATATATATATATATGTATATATATATATATGTATATATATATGATATAAGCAACAAAGTAAACAATAGGTGCCAAGAGGTCTACTTCGATCTGCTTGCTGGATCGGCACCAGATCAAAGCGAGCAACCAAAGTGGCCAGTCGGGATCATCATGCGGGGTGAAAGCACCAAGCGAATAGCCAGTGGGATTGTATTTGCTAGAGTATCTCAATAGTAGTAGTATATATATATATAATAAGGTGTATATATATATATATAATAAGGTATATATAAATAATATATATATATATGCTATAGTATGTATGTATATATATATATATAATGTCTATAAATGTTGGCTACTGTATCTGTATCAGTCAACCAGAATTTCGAGCAGAAACCGAGCAGAAATCGATGGAAACCTCTGACCCCACATCCGGAGACGTCCGTGTAGAACTGTCAATAGATTGGTCTAAGGGAAAATCTGCAGGAAATGTTACCATGTTTCGTGGAAGAAACCTGCAGGTGTCGGGTGAAGAATTTCCCCAACTAAATCCATACATTGGAACTGATCCACCATTAAAGTCGGGTTTCTACGGGATTGTGATACAGGGGGGAAGTGTTTAAGGCGATTGTGATAGAGGGGGAAAGTGCTTAAGGCCAAAGGCTGACTTTTCTGGATGGGACACTGGTTCAAATCTTTAACCATATCCGACATCCTAAGAGCCCAAATGCTGGTGACCCCCCGCCTCTGGCACTTCAAAGCCGAAAACCCTGGCAAGCCCGGATTTCTGGCTGGAATGAACGATTAATACCCCCTGATCATTTGTCAGGTTGCTATTGAAATTGCCAATGTAGCTCGATGTTTTTTGCGTGTTACAGTACTATTTTGCATTGATATTCAATAGCTATGTTGGATTACCAGAGGGTAGTGGAAATGATCTTAAGTTGACAAATAGCCATAAATAGCACAACGACAGTAATTACATGTAATTACTGATGATGTTGATGTTGATAATGTCAAAGACAAAGATGTCCCGCTTGCAAGCGCTCCGCATTGCAAAATGGAACATTTTTCCGATGCATACCAACATTGGCAACATTCAAACATGTCCAGACCTTTTTGTGTCACCGAAAAATGACAACTCTTCTGAGCGTCTACATCAAGCCGTATCGCTTCTCGCATCCTAAATCGACTCCCAAACGACTCCAAATGCGCCCGCGCGCACCGCTGTGGATCAACACCAAGACCGCGAATTTGAAGTTCCACCTTGGCATCTGAAACACAATTCGCGGCCCTTAAAGTGCCCCACGGTTCGCCCATTCTTCAGGAGTGGGATAACCAATAGAGTCAGCCCAGAGTCAGCAATCATTTGTGGTAAACAGTGGTAGTCAGCCAAGAATAAGTCACCATTTGGGACATTTATCATATCTCCTATAAAATGGATGATGAAAATCAGGGTCCAACTGTTCATTTACCAGAGGGTAAATCTCCATTAAACACCATTAAACCACCATTAAACCACCATGAACCAACCATTTGGGGATGGTCATCACCGATAAGAAATCCAAGCCACAGAGTTCTCGGAGGTCACCGTGTACTCGGTATAGACCCGCTGGACCAGCGCGTCCCTGACGAAGTCGGCGTTTCCGCGTTGTTGATCCAAGGGTTGAATCATCTGGGCACTTAGTGACAATAAATATATTATATATATAATTATTTATAATGATATATAATGATATTTATAATTATATATTATATATAATTATATATAATGATATATAATTGTATATAATGATATATAATTATATATAATTATATACGATTATCTATAATTATATATATTGGCTATCCATCAAACTTCAAAGTATCATGGGTTTTGGCCCGCCTCAAAATCTATAATATCAACCACGGTTTGCTCTATACTACGTTGTGTATGTATATACTAAAGTTACTAAAGTGTCTGTATACAATACATATCTAAGAATATATGTCAGTCACTTGGCAGAATATGCACATTGCACATGCAAGTATAGATACGATATGATATTACTTAATTCCGTACATGAGATCAACCTCATCACCAGCATGCGCATCGCAGCTTGAAAACAGGATTCCCATGAATGGATCAATAATCTCCATCAAACTAGCCAGCACCCCCCTTCATCCGTCATCAAGCAAGAGGGGTCAATTGGTCACTGAACATTCCCATATTCCCCATTCTCTTCCCATTTTATTTCAAGTATATTCCCATGATATTCCCATGATATTCCCATGATATTCCCATGATATTCCCATGAACATACACCGTGTTTTGACCATGGCAGACATGGAAAAACCACGACTTGCAGACCTCCCTCCCTACCCAAGGCACTCCGTGGCCGCTTCCTTCAGGCCGCTGGCCAGCGAGGAAGGTCGGTACTCGATGACGTTCGCGATGATGCCTCGAGCGTGCCAGGCTGTGGAGGTTTTGTTCGTATAGATAAGAAGTCCCAAAAATGATATGGATGATAATATTATAGTGTGTATATATAATTGTAGTTAATATTCCTAATGTAGCCGAATATATGTTAAATGTAAAGAATGGTTGATAATGGTACTAACCCTAAATAATATGCGTGGTATCCTCCAAAAATAAAAGATTGCTATGGAACATGAGCCATTGAGTGATGTTTTCTTCTATTGAAAATGATGATTTTTCCACAGCTATCTTAGTTTGCCAGAGGGTATATGTATATAGGAACACGCAGCGTCCAAAGATCTGTCGGAAAATGAAGGAAAAAACCCTTCCAGGTCCCCAAAGTAATGGCAGCCATCAATAAGGATTACCACAAGTGATCATCATCATCATCATCATCATCATCATCATCATCATCATCATCAATCCATCATAATCCATCAAGGGAAATTCTTGATCCCCCTACAATCATCAACCTACTGTGGTTTTTGAGTCCTGGGGTATAACTCATATCGGTCTAACTCCCCTCATGGACGACGATCATCCTCTTTTTGGTCCCTGAAAGCCAGGGAGATAGGAATGGGGAGATAGGAAGGGCCTAGCATGGGGTAATTTCACCAGCAAATATGGGGAATTTACTAAAATTTACGTGTTGAATGAACAGAAGATGAAGTTCATTGACTCAAGATGCACCACCCATTTAAACATATCTAAAATAAATGGATTGGATCAGCTTCAATTTCAGCAACTATTTTTTTGGACTATAGAAACGATGATCCAACGTGGATTGGCTGTAGATTGTCCCAACAAAACCAATCCAACGGTGATTTGGTTGGAGCCAAGTGACCATATTTCCAATAGTAAATGATGCAATTAGTGACCATCCACGTCATGGACATCTCTTGAGGGTATGGTATACTAAAAGGTCAAGTCCCACGTAGGCCAGTGATTGCTAGTAGCAACAATACAGGGATGTATCGGACATGATAGGATTTCATGAGGATTTCCACCATTTTGGGATGGCGGTTCTTGATATATCTAACTCACTAGGCCAGTGGCCATCCCCAATGCTCCCCATGGCATCCGCCTTTCGTCGAATCAATCTCCTGTCCGATCCTCCTGATGCACGAAAGCTTCGTTGAGTTGATGAATGCGTCTAACGTACCTCACATCTGTGCAGTTGTTTTCCAAACAATGATGTTTTCTGAACATAGTTTCACCAGTAAAGTGTTTCATTAGACGAGCCACTAAGTCTCCCAAACATGTTGCATGGTACTGTACACCATGAAAGAAACTCAAATCCGTAAATTCTTGACGCGTCTGCAGATTGAGTCTAACTTCCATCAATGATGATCAATGTCTATGGTCTCACCTTTTCAAACCCTCTGGTTCAAAGAAATCAATGCGATTAACTGATTAACCCAAAGATCACAGATAAACCATACCCAGCTCTATGCAAAAATGGCAGGCTTTATAAGTCGGAGGGCAGTTGGAAGCCCCATGAAATACACCCCTCAAGTTTCCCATTCCACGCAGTCCCAGTCCCGCTGTCCCAATAGACGAGAAGGGCGTCGTGGGAATATTTAGAATGTCCTGAAGGAGGTTCTGGATGGGGTCCCCTGGAGCGTTGGGCTGGTGGATTTAAGAAACTTCCGGAAAAAAATTTGGGGATGGGTCAAAATTAGTTACCCCTAAAAAAGGATGGTTAATACTAAAAATAGACAACGCCATCTGTGGTTTTTGAGTCTTAAAATTTGACCCATCCCCATGTTTTTTCATGTTTCTTTTTCCCAAAAAAACCTGACAGTTGCAGGATTTTGAGGTCAATTCTGATTCCAAGTTCTCCAATCCCAGCACCAAGAGGTCCGGAGCATTGGTGTAGATCAAAGTCCACTCCCCACCTGAGATTTCGTCCCAAAGCTGACATTTTGCAGCTGGGTTGCAGCTGGGACGTACCGTCTCAGCGCATTCTCACATTGGGGAAACTCCTTTAAATAGAAGCTCCCAAAATGATCAAGCAGGGGTTCTACATCCGGGCTTGAGTGATTCGCACTTTTGCCCAAGGCGAAGCCGCATAAGTTGCTGCCGGCAACAAAGCCGAAACACTCTCAGGTGGCGGCAACTCTCACTCGGGAGAGCCTAATTGTACTAAACATGGAAAGGCTGGACATTTCCAGCCACAAGATATGAAGACTCACAAGGGAAAGGAGGGAGAAAGCTCGACCTTTCGCGTCACCTGCGAAAAAGTGACAGCAGGTCGTGGGAGATTTATACCAATGGGGTGACCTGTATAGTTCCTACTGCTTGATGCTGATATCCAGTTGATAAAAGATCATGATAGGTGGCAAAGGACTTGATTCATGACAGTCAAGATCGCATCCGCTGGTAGCCTCGTTCCCAATTTTGGTGGATTGGGGCCCCGGTATGGATCAAAACCCTTAATCAAATATCTGGTACTTACAGTGGATGCTCATCCCCCCATATGGAAAATCCATGAAAAACCATTGCTGGAGGTTTTAACTCATCCCGTTCAACTTCCATTGTTGTGGCTATGGATCAAAATCAAAGACCAAACGGCTCGACGGCTTAGTCCATTTTTCGTCATGAACCCCCAATTGGGGTAATGTATATGAAACAATAATGAACCATCCCCCAAATCCCCGTTTCTGTAGGTGGTATTTTTACTATTCCCAATCATGGGTGGTTTATGGCATTGCCTTATGTTTGTTAAATCTCCATTGTTGCTTCAATTTCTCCATCAAAAATTGGCCAACTCCCTGCATCGCCTATGCATCGCGGCGCCGTTGTCGGCTGGGGCCACCCATCACTTTTGGACCTCAGTGAAAGGTGCTAAGATGTGCTAAGCATCAGGATTCATACTGGGTATTTCCTAAAATGGGATAAAATGGGTACCAAAAGCTATGGAATTCACTTATGAAATAGCCTAATTTCGGATGGTTTGGGTGTAGCCTTATTTAAAAAAAAAAACATATAATGGTTTGTCAGCGTCTATAATTACATGTATATAATTTTCGACAATTGATTTGAAATGCTTCTTCATGGATCAACGCGGAAGTTTGAAAAGGCTTCGCCTCCAAGGACTCTTTCTTAGTTTCTACATCCCCATTTTAGAGCGTGTCTCAAAATAGGGTATACTATCTAACTCATAGCCTGTTTAGTAGGGAAAAAAACATAAATATGTGTATATATTATATATATAATATATATATATTATAAATCATGATTCACCAATGGATGGACTGGGTGGTTTCTCAATATGTTCAGACAACCCCACAGCTCTCTGGCTCCCCAGCCATGCCAGCTCTTTCCAACTCCACGGCCACCGAGTTCGCTTCGCAAGGCATCAGCTGCAGCCTTGAAATTTGGGGACGTAAACTCAACAATAAGGGTGAAATATCATGGGGAGATAATTAGATAATGGGTATATAATTTCATGGATTCCAATGGGAGAAGCCTGTTTCTGCGACCCCAACAACGACCACGACCAGGATTGACCATCTATTAATGGGGGGTTCACCGTTGGGGGGGTTGGCTGAACCATCTGAACCGACCAAAAAAAAGAGGTTTCTCAGAAAATCGAGGATGCACCAAAAATCAGTGGGACTTTGACCTCAAGAGGCAAAGAACTCCGGTTTTTTTCAGTAGAGAAATGTACATAACTACATTTGGCCGCAGGACTTATTAAATTCTCCAAAATAACTTAAAATACCCTCTGGTAAATTAACATAGACCCTGGCAGATAGGGGTTGGAAGATTAGTTTCCATTAGAACTAGGCTATTTTCAGGGTCTATGTTTATTTACCAGAGGGTAATCAAAATAAAATATGCTCTACTCAATCCCAGCCCACCTATTTGGTCTGAGGAAAACATCGCCTCTTGGAGGTCACCAGCTTGGTGCTGCCTTTCAAAACTTTCGTTGAAACTTCAACCACATTTGGAGGTTTCCTGAAATAGGGGTACCCATGGGTACCCCCAAATCCTCCATATTTCAATGGCATTGTCCATTATAAACCGTCCAATTGATCGTACCCCCATTTATGGAAACCCCCATTTGAACAGAACCCTTTTTTTCACAGCACTGAGCCCAATTTTGGGGCATCCAGGTATCGCTTGGTCCCCCAGCGGGCTCATCTTTGGAGATTTTCAACAGGATCTCTTCCAGACCTGGGAAAGAGCGATGTGGAAAACCCGGGGGGAAATCCCTAGGAAAAAGGACACATGGAGGTTTCCTCATGGTTGGGGAGGTACCCCCAAATCATCTATTATAAACCATCCATTTTGGGGTACCTCGATTTTAGGAAACCTTTACATTACAGTAGTTTGCAGATCCTTCAATGGCCCCAATCATGATCAGATTTGATCATGTTGGGCACGCGAATCGACCCCTTCCAAGGAATCCCAAACAATTCATAGCACAAGATCTTCAAAAACGAAGATAGCAGCAGCGCGCCACCAAATGCCAAGACTATCTAGAACAAGTCAGAAAAATAGAGCATCAACAATATCATCATCAGGTCATCTCTATATATCAACAAATATCAACAACGCATTTATCAACAATCAACAGGATACATCTACATCTACATCATCATCATCATCATCATCATCATCATCATCAAAATCATCAACATCAACACATATCCCCTTAGGATCCCCGTTGCGGACCCCCGTTGCGCCGCAAATGTCATCGTCGCGCCTTCCACGCCCACCACGCGGGGGCCATGTGGCAGGCTGCTCTGCAAGCGGTAGGCCGCTTTGATGACCTCCACGGCCTACGGTCGCGGATCCCATGGCCGCCTCTCGACTCATATATGATGGTAGTAACTTATAAAGGTAATCTATAATGATAGTAATGTGTATAATATATATATATAATATTATATATATATATCATAATATATATGTATGTATCATATAATAAATATAAAATATACTAAATAATATATAATATACTATATATACGTGTGTATATATATTATATACATAAGATATAAATATAATATAATATAATATAATACAATATAATAAAAAAGAATAAAATATAATATAATATAGTATAGTATAATATAGTATAATATAATAAAATATAATGTAATATAATGTGTACAAATAAATAATAATATGATTTATATATATATATATAATATTATATATTATATTATATTATATATATATATATTATATTATATTATATATTTATATATTATATATTTTATATATTATATATTTTATATATTATATTTATATACGTATATATAGTATATATTTATATAGATATTATATTCTTCAGTCCTTTCAATTCACCAAGTTGTTTTGCCACATTTTGCCATGTTTGGGAGGCGGGAGATGCTGCTTGAGCCTTCTAATTGGGTTAAAGGGGCTCAATCGCCACCAAAGCCAAGGTCAGGGTTGCAAGGTTGAGGAAATTCCAGCTATTTATTTGCAGGGAGATACCACCGCAAAAAAATGATGGGCCAACAACCGGACGAGTGGAAGAAGTAAAAGTGAGGACATAACTTTGGGCAGCCTTTTCAGTGAGAGGGCAGTGCCCCAGCAGCCTTTGGCCAGAAGTTTGCTGAAAAAACGAACAGTTTTCACCCTTGAGCCATGTCCACACAGATTTTCGCACATAATGAGCAATCTTACCATATCTTACCTCTTTCATTTTGGCTTCCTTTCCTTTCAGTGCTTCAGTACTGTTCACTTCCATGGCAACGGCTGGGATGCGCCTTCAAAGGCTGGTGGAGCTGGACACATCCCCGCGCCAGCACCGCGTAGAACTTCTCGTCGGCATGGCAGCCCTCTTTGATCATGGTCTCATAGACCCCAAGGGCCCGCTCAAAGCGCCTCACAGCTGGCGGCCCGACTAAGAGGCTTGGAGCCTCCAGGCCCATGGGCCCATGGAGGTTGGCTTCGAAGTATTTCGAAGTGCCTTGTGGATTGGAAATTGAAAAAAACTGCTGGACTGCATCCACTCATCACGCTGTCACTTATTGAATTCCCCCAGGTCAAGTTTTCACTAACATAGAATATGCCTAGAAGGCTTAGTCAGTCGAGAGTCCTGGAAAGGATTAGTTCACACACCAGTACAGGCTAACTCCATTTTGATAGGTCAAAGACCAGCTTCAAACAGAAACATCATTGGCGCTCGTCCCTAGCCAAGGTACCGGTTCTGAAAGCATGCGTGGATCAAACAGGTGTAGACCTGGATATTGGGCTTCAATCCATGCTGTTCACTCAAGTCCTGGCTGTGGAACGGCCCAGAATGGCTTTGGAACTTTGGAAGGTGACTTAAGATGACTTATATAAGTGTATTGAAGATGGCTTTTACATCGTTGGGCTTGCATGTGGAATCTGTACATCGTGAAGAAATGGGTCATTGACGTCCATGGTGCAAAAAAGGGCCAGGGCCCCAGGGGATGACAGGGATGCAAAATCCTCCCAGTTCGATGATGTTCCCATGAATAAATGCTCACTTACAGCATGCTCGGTGATTTGCCAGCCATGTTTGATGACAGTCAGGATATATCAGATATATCTCATGATCTCCGAAATTCCAATTTTTCATACTTTTTCTTCATGATTATTCAAATCTCCATGGACATCCCCATGGTTGATTGTTAAATCCCTATGAAATCCCCATGGAAATCCCAATTTTTCATGGTGAAACTCCCATGGGAAATTCTCTGGAAATCCCAATGCTTCTCCTCGACCATCTGCATCGCTTGGCCCAGGCGTCGCGCGTTACCGAGCCTGGATCCCGGATCCCAGATGGGGACGAAATGCTGATGACTGGGGGATGGTAAACATGGCATTGTTTTACCCACGTTAAATCATATTAAACCCGAACAACATTCTTGCTTGTGACAGGCTGTAGAAACTACTAGTATACCATACCGATCCTTGGCGGGTATTGATATGATGAAAGTGAGTCTGTGTGCAGGCGGAACTCATGGGATTTAATACATGTTTTTGCGAGCGGATGTTTTTGGTCATTAAATCATTGTCATGGGGATTAATAAATTCCAATATTATGGGATTAATATACCCCAATAAATTCCATGAATGATGATAAAACTAGCCATAAATCATGTCAACTCCGGGATTTATATATTTTATATGGATTTATAGGTTCTGATTGACTAGGGGGTTCGCCTCAAGTAGTGATACTTGGCTACTAAGATGGCTCCAAAACTCCTTGTCAAACAGCCTAGGGCCTAGGGGGTTCTTCATCCGGAGACTGGGGAGATCGTTTACTTATCACTTGGCTGGTTGAACTAAGTACATCTGGAACGTAGCGCCGGACTTGTTCCAGCATGCAGCGCACAGTTGTGACTTGCTCACAGTATCGCTGGGCTTCCACAACTCTTTCGGAACTACTGTTCCCCAAAAGAATACTCTTCAGTAATTTAACCCCCATGTGTAGGCCCTACGAAACAGATAAATTGTGATAAATCAATCTACAGGCAGAGAACTGTGAATTGCTGTAATTGGGCCACAGTCTCTGAAGCTGAAGTCTCTGGAAGTGGGATGGTTTAATTAATTTTCAATGACATGATGCAAGGATATTTCAGGCGTTTAAGGATGGTTAAGGGACAAAAAACACGAAACATCAGGAAACCATAGTGTTTCCCCCAATAAACATATGATATATATATATATATATACAGTATCAGATTTCATATATTTCATGATGTTTCATGCAGACTTTCCCTTGCAATTCACACATCTACAACCACAAACCAAGCTAAAGCTGCGGACGGAAAACAACTTCACCAAAATGCTCAAGGTATAGTTGCTGGGCTTGATGCCTGAAGCCTTCATTTCCTGCCGCGGGTGGCTGCAAAGGTGATGTGGATGTCCATATTCTTTAATATGTCGTTTTATGTCCTTATCTGAGATATGTAATGCGAATATAGTAAGCCCCAAAAATATAGAAAAGTATTTCATCACTATTTAAGTAGGATTTCACATGTCTATCTTTTTGAGGTTACTTTATATGCGGAGTACAATCGTACATATTCATCTTCTGTACGCTTGTTTTGCTGGGCCTCGCCTTCCAGCAACAAACAGCCACATCTCACTGACCCAGACGTTCAGGACACAGCTGCGAATGCAAATTTGCACCCAAAGAAACGCGTGTATACGAGTGGGTAAATGAAGATAAATGTAGGAACCATTTCCCCCAAAAGTGACTTGCAAGCCAACTCTTTGCGCAAATCCGGCCGCGAGTTCGCATCTCCGCTCTAGGGCCATTCAACTATTCACACTTATAGATATACAACTATAATACTATAGCTATGTCATCAAATGTCATCCAACTAATTCCGAATGTGGAACAAGCATTCCTGACATTTCCAGGCTATATACAACTTTCATCATATATATATATATATACGTATATACACATATATACTATTTTCCAATATAGCATTCTTAAGGTTCCTGCAACAACTTTCCCAAACGCAACCATCTCCATCTCCAGATATCTCCAGTCACCTCGAGCACCCGTAGGGCTTCAGAGACATTCCGTTGCTTGGTGCAGCCGTCGAGGATGGAGTTGTACATGATTTCATCCGGGGTAAAATGCCCATCCCGTTTCATCTCCTGACTCTTCAGATCAGATCGCGGAATCACTGAACTTGGATTGATGCTAGATATATCCATGGGCAATGGGGCTGGTTATAAACCAAATTTATAACTGGAGAGCACCACTTTGTTCAACATGATCATCCATGGAGGAAAATAGCGAGAATTCATCGAACAAATATGGGATTTTCGAGCCACGTTTGATTACCAAATGGTTCTCCCACTAACATCCCCATTTTGTTGTTGGTTTAACCCCTATTTATTACTTTGAAACCATCAAATCCTATTTTACCATGCCCAGATCGGCTCAGCCTCGAGCACACTGAAGGCACGTTCCACGTCACCTAAAGCGGCAGTGGGAAATGATCACAGGGTTCCAAAACTATTTTCATGTGAAAAACACATATATCATTATATGATGTATTATAATATATATGGGTAAATTCTCATATTTCATATTTCACTAATCTGAAATAAGACCATTTGGGATGATTCCTCTAGAAACATCTAAAAACATGACCCAAAGTTTGGCGGGGCACACCGCTATTTAACATTGTTTCACAACAAACGCAAGTGAAACAGCCCCAAAAAAACATGCAAAGTGAACATACATATCAGAACCATCCAGTGATGGCTGCTGTACTGGAAGAGCCAACTTGTCATCTCTGGATGTTAAACCCATGACGGCCAGGTGGTGAAATCTGCCGAAATCTTTCTGCAATGGGGTCACCTGCCAGGCAATAGCCCTTGATGATGGTGGAATAGGTGATGATGTCGGGGTCAATACTCGTCTCACGCATATCTTCCAGCAACATGCTGGCTTTCTCCATGCAGCCGCATTTCGCGCAGGCGTCCAGCATGGTGTTGTAGGTGATGGTGTTGCACGCGATGCCGTTGTTTCGCATTTCCTGCGGCAGTGTTGATTCACCTTGAATGTTCAAAAGTAACCGGTGTCCATAACTATCCATTTATACAACCAGCCGAGGCAAAACGAATACATACAAAGTTGAATTTGACCACTGGCAAAAGGTAAATGCTGTAAAGCTAAAGTGGGAGTCTCTTTCGCTCTACTTCAAGACACTTATGGGTTTGCCTGGCCCAATTTTAGCACAGTGAACGGCCTAGGCTAAATCCTGCTACCGGGGTACTGGACCCAAAATGGGCGCACCAGTCAAATGGGGGTACAGAAACTGAGGCTCAACTCGAGAAGTCCAGTACGCGCCTTATAAACTGCAAGCACTTTGTCAATACGTTTGGAGACAGCAAAGCCTTTCAAGACAGTGGAGTATACCACCGTGTTGATCATGCTTTTGCCTCAGATTGGATCGCCAGGTGCCCTGCAGATCTGAACTGTTCTGCCACTTGAAATGGAATGAAATGGACCATCGAGATGAGAATTTTCACCACATGCCTGCTGTTTGTCCCCTGATTGTTTCTGATATTTCTGGTTGGTCCCACCTATCCCTTTATACCCTACACCACACTGTTCAAAGCCAAGCCACGATCGGGATACTGCAACTGGTCCTGGTAAAAAAGCACACACCGCTTCACCCACGATTTTCCCAAGACGATCACCACAAATGGGGGAGTTTATCATCTTCTTCCCTAAAGAAAGGAGGGTTGAACCATAGAATTTTTAGGGCTTTGAGATGGCAACAAACCATCCTGAAATGGGCATACATCTTCAAAAAAATTACGCTTTTGATAGTTAAATCCCCATTTTTGATGCTTCTCCAGTGCCGTGTTCAAAATCCCTTCATATTCCCTTGCCTTACGTAGGAGCTTGCGTTCGCTTATATACGTTTTCCAAGGTTTGGCTTACGCATCTCTTACGGAAAACCAACCTTGGGGATACGGATATGATATGCAATTTAATGATTCAATTGCAAAGGAGCCACAATGGGTCAGGGGTCAGTGAATGCAACCTTCGCTTACGACTCTCTTACAGATTGCTTACGCCAAGCTTACGGCAAATTCCGATCTCATAAAACACTACCATGAAGACAGTGGCATTCATTTTGGCCTGCTTACCCTATATACAATGGCATCATCATCGACATTCACAACGTGCACCAAATGAGTCACACAACCTTATTTTAACCCCAGCTCTCATGGCCTGACATGATCTTCCGGACGGCCTACGGCAATATGTTTCTGACCAATGCTTACGTCAAACCTTTCGCACTGCTTACGAAACCCAGGCAAAGTCTTAAGACTTGATGGACTTTATGCCAGCATATGCCAGCCCAATACTAAACATGCAAAGGGGAATTTCGAACGCTGCTCAGCTTGAGGTATCCATTTTTGGACAAAGCCACCTTCTGTTCACCCCGTCCTGCACCAGCTGCCATGCTTCCTCGCCCTGTTTGTTGATGACCAAGGCTTCCACCACGCAGCCAATGGTGATGGCTGTTGGCTTCACGTTATGCCGCTGCCTTCTAAGGCCGGGCATCGTAGCTTGCGGGGAAAGACCGGCCAAAAAAAACTAGGGATGGGGGGAAGATGAGGATTTCTATTGCTAACTTGCCGGCTGGAAATGGATGGAAATGGTAATGTGTGATTTCAGCATGTTTCAGCAGCAACGAAGGTTTCGCAAGACAAACATCTTTCACTTGTGATTGGGAGCCAGTACTGACAGCTCAGCGGAACAAAATTCTTAAATTCGAACCATAATTGATACTCTCTATGAATTCAACTTAATTATATGTTGAATTCTATAATTGAATTATATTGAATTATAATGTTTATATACTTTATAACTGATACTCTTGAACAACATGTCTCCTCTTTGCGCATCATCCCAGGCCATTGGCAGCTTGCTGGCAAGCGACAGTTGGGCCCAAAGCTCACGAACCTGCTTGTTGCCCATGGCCCGAGGCTGGGGGACAAATATCCATAGCAGGATAGCAGTTACCCTCTGGTTATGTCAAAATAGCTATTGAAAATGACCATAGAAAGAGTGGATTTTCCCATTAATAGCATGGTGGATCTTTCAATAGCAAACTGTTAAATTACCAGAGGGTAAAGCCTGAAACCAAGAAATGTAAGAAATGTAAGTGCGGCCGGACTTGTAAATTACTGAATTCAGACTGAACGCAGACTTTGCCACGTCTCACATAAGCCAAGCCGACAGCCACATGGGTTCCTTATCTTGAATCATGTTTTAGAAGATACCAGCAGAATGAGAATATATGGAGGTTTCCTGAAATGGGGGTACCCCTAGATCATCCCTTTTCATAGGATTTTCCATTATAAACCAACCATTTGGGGGTGCCCCTATTTTAGGAAACCTCCATATTGCCTTGGGCCTTAGTGTATCATAGTACCATTTTTGCGATTGCATCAAATATGTACCATGATCCAACATTGGATGCATATGGGTTGTGGTCCATGTTATGGTCATCAATTCCAATCCGACCATCATGGGTACATACATCTATTTATCCACGTGTGTATATACATATTACATAATATACGTATATATATTACATAATATACAGTATACGTATAATATATATATTACATAATATATGTATATATATATACGGTACGTATATATTGCATGATATATACATATATAATATATATTATAATATTATAATATATATATATGCATTGACTATTTTTTAGCCCATGTAACATGGCTTATTTTTCGCCGCTGCTGAACCCCAAGTAAAGCCATTGACATTTCTCACCAGTTCTCCCAGGCCTGATGCAAATGTCCGGCTTCCCCAAAGGCTTTGATCATGGCACCATAAACGGGGGCAGAGATGTTCCTGCAAAAATTCGCCCGCAGGATGGCTTCGAAGCAAAAACTACACCCTAGTTCCAAAGAGTGAAAAGGTAGTTTTATAAGTTAGTCATAAGTTGTACCTTTAGTATCTTTTAGTGATGTGGGATGATGTGGGATACTGTATTTCCACGGCTATAAGATGCTATAAGTTTTTACGAGGCGCCAGTGGGGACGGATATCAAAATGGTGAGGATTTGCATTGAACCAAAGGGGTCATTCCTTCGAGCATTTCAAACCAAGGATACAAGCACTGAACCTTGGGGGGCTACCAAACAACGTTTTTTCCCAATGGTTTGGCATCAATGAATATATTTAATATAGCAATATATAGTACTTTTGCAGCATCTGGATGCATCTGGATGCATCTGGATGCATCTGGATGCATCTGGATGCATCTGGATGCATCTGGGACATTCGATGCAAACTTGGGATGTGATTTTTCAATATCAGCACCAGGGAAATGATCCAACCAAACTGGGGTCATCAAATGGTGAGTTGTTGAGGTACTGATAAAGTACCCTCTGGTAAATTAACAGTTGGACCCTGAAAATCACCATTTTTTAGAGGAAACTCATCTTCCAACGCCTAGCTACCAGGGTCTATGTTATTTTACTGGAGGGTATATCTTTCATATGTGTTTTTGCTGTTGTCGGAAGCTTCTCCCGTTGAACACGCACATAAAACCCTGCTAAAGGTTGTTGCTGTTATGCTCTGGAAATCTCTGGAATGGATCTGGCTTCCAAAAACGGCTTGGCCAAGTGACTTGAAGAGGCCTTTGGTCTTGTAATGCTCAATGAAGTCTGACAGTGTCTCTAACTTCTTGATACCTTGTGGCTTGGCTTGAAGATGGACCCTGGAAAACTGGGCATGATCAACTGTTCAACGTCTTGGTTTCACGACTCTTTAGGCACATTGTCACCCTAGTCTTGACCATTGAGACTCGCTAATGGCTGAACATTTGAAGATTACCTTCATGTACCCTATGCTTGAGCAATGCGGAATGCGTCGCAAGGTAATGTTCCCAGTTCCTGCGTCATTGTCAATGCTTCAATACTTATAGCTGAAGGGAACCATAGGTTCCCCCATTGCAAGTCCCAGCAACCATGTTGGGCCTTGTGAACTAAGCTTGTTCACCCACGTTCATGTGATCCCTCTCAATGATCACGACATCATAATCCATTTTTACAGCTATATGCCTTGAGAGAGCCTCGAATCCTTGAGCCCTATCCTGACTGCTGGTTTCAACTCATCTGAAAAATATGAGCCAATGGCGGATCATCGTCCCCATGTTTATGCTCAAAACTAAAATATTCCCAGGGGTCGAGGCTCGGATGCAGGCTTCGATGATGGAAGAGAAGAGGACCTCATCGATGGGCTCCTGTGCTGGTCATTGATGTCAAACGTCAAGGATGTCCCCCTTAGCTACTGCTGAAATGTTGCCAGAATTAATCATTAGCTACTTGGGGGTGCAGTTCTATATAAGTGTGTATATATATATAATTATATATTGTTAATATTATATCAATAAAATTTAATAACCATACGTATAGTTATATAGGGCTTATCCCAACTTATCGAGTTATTACCATAGATCTACTATGTATCACCATGTTACATCCATATTATATAATAACCCCAACTGCAGGCCCGGCCCTTGCCAAGCACTCCTCCACGCTGTTGATGAGCTTTAAGACACGAGCCTAGCTGGGAACTGCCAGGCTGGATGACCCCGGATCACCTTTTTCGCTGTTTCTTTTGTTGGGAAAATCTGCAGTTGAAACATGTTGAAACACGGGTTTTGACCATCAAACATGGATGGTGCTTTCCTGCAGATTTTCCCTTAAAATTCAATCAACATGTCATCAGAATCCAGGACAGTAGGAAATGATTTGAGCATGTGTCAAAGTTAGGTATTGCAATCCCCTCCAAGAATTCCATGGTTTCCAACTGCTGGTTGGTCAGTTTTGGGGATTTTCTCAATGATGGCCAATTCTGCGGTATAATCCATCAAGCTTGGTGGTGCCATCAAAACTCACGGTTGATATCGGTCTATCATCATTTTGCCATATGGGTATGGGTCAATACCTATAGATACATTTTTAGTGGGATGAACATCCATTTACCAGCTATTTTGGGGTTCACTAGGTACCAGGGTTTTGACCCATCCCCATATTTTGCCTATCCCATCTATCAATATCTATCAATCCCCCATTGACCCAGCCATCTCCAAATCCCCCCGTTTCATCCCAAATCTCGCGACTCGAGGAGCCAGATCGCTCTCTGCAGAGTGTTGGGTCAGCGATTTCAGCAAGATGGAGCAGGTGATGAGATTCGCCTCACGCGCCAAGCGCCGAAGAAATGTTCGGCTGGACGACATTCAGATCTTGGCTTCCTATCAAAGCTTTATAAGCTTGGAATAGGCAATTATTCGTTTGGTAGCTGTGATCGCTGTGATTGCTGTCCTGGCACCAGTTTTTCTAAACCCCATGGAATCGAAGGTCTTTGAGGTACTCAAACGCCTGGCGTTTGATCAAACTGATGACGCATGGCTGTAATTGGGTCGGTTAGGGCCCACTGATTTTGCTAACGCATGGACATACCATTGGGTGTCCCCCTTGATCGAATGATTCTCGGTCCCTTTGAAGGTGTACTTTGCTGATGCCTCTCTAGCGCGGAATCCGAAAATTCCGTGTCAAGGTTGTTTTGTTTGGTGGTATATATACCTACCCCTCTGAAAAATATATCAGTTCGTCAGTTGGGATGATGACATTCCCAACATATATGTATATATATATATGGGTATGGGTCAATACCTATAGATACCATTTTTAGTGGGTTATTCACATCCATAAATCCCAGCTATTTTGATGTGAACTACAGGGGTACAGGGTTTTGACCCATCCCCATATATATATATATAAATAATTTATATATATATATATATATTATATATATATATATTCCCAATATATATTCCCAAAGTATGTTCCAAACCACCAGTTCTTTTGTGCCGCCTTCAGGCCGGCCGAGAGCATTTCCTCCACGATGCGCCACATGCCCACGCGATCGCGGGCCGCCACCTTGGCGTTCAGCAGCTCGTTGTAGGTCACCTGGGAGTGGGATTTTTGGTGGGGAGTTTGGTGGGGATTTTCTAACATAACTATGGAAAATCACCATTTTTAATGGGAAAATCACCATTTTTAATGGGAAAATCACCATTTTTAATATGGATTGATGGTGATTTACCCTCTGGTTATGTCAAAATAGCTATGGAAAATGGCCATAGAAATAGTGGATTTTCCCATTGAAAATGGTGGATCTTTCCATAGCTATGTAAACGTTTACCAGAGGGTAGTAGGGAATGAGGGAATGATCCATGATCACTAGTAATAATCATCCCAGCAACTCCCAGCAACCCATCCATTCCCTACGTAGAACGCATCAGTAAGGTTTTTCTGATTTGATTTTTTGGGGATTCAAAGCAAGAAACGATGGATGTTTTAGGGATATTGGTGAGATTGAGGGATGCTGAAAAGCATGGGGATTTTTCTCAGCAACATTCAGAAATGGGGGAATTAACAACCTACAAAGATGAGGTTGATGTTCCAGGAAAAAATAGGATCTAAATGGGATGAGGATGAGGATTCCCAGGATCGAAACCCAAGTCGGGCGACAAAAAAAACTATTGATGCGGATTCTTAGCAACAAAAATGATGGATTTCAATGAATCCACCAACAACAAACGGAGATTAGTTTAATTTCAAAAAAGACATGGGATGGTTCTTTACCAATAAGGGACGCATTTGATGACCCAACTTGGTGATGATCATTGGGTAAACCATTGGGGATGTTGGCCAATGTGTTTTTTGTAGGATTCGTCTATACAAGTGGTGAACATATGCCAAACTACGGAACATGGTTGAAATTGTTCCGTTCCTTTGAAATGGTGCTTGCCAAAACGTGTGACTCCCGTCCATCCCAAGACTTGAGGCAGAAACTGAGGCTCAAATATGAATCCCTTGGAACTAGCAATATAGGGATGCGATATCATATACCAAAAAATAGAGATCTGGCGTGATAGGTTGCACAAGCCCAAAGTTGTCAGTGGGAAAGATTTTTTCGGGAAACAAGAGAAGCTGTGTGTATCAAACCGAGGCATGCAGACAGGATGAAACAGACAACCTGGGTTTGTCTGAAAATGGGGTACCCCACAGCCAGCCATGCTTGATCATCATGTTCCCCTTTGAAATTGCAACTTGTGGTATCCCCTATTTTCAGTCACACTAGCATCCACAGAAGAGGATCATGATGTTTCTTGATCTTGACTCAGACCCGATGCACCGACCAGGAGGTGGTGAAATGTCCCATCTCAGGTTTCAATTTTTCGTGTCTTATTGATTACAGCAAACATCTTCAAGTTTGTAGACATTTGATTCCCTGAAATCAACCATGGAAGCCATTTCACTTCTTTCCTTGCCATAAATTCATATAGAAATCTGCTTATTTAACAGTTCGCCATGGAAAGATCCACCATTTCTAAGAACGGTAAACCATCTATTTCTATGGGAAAATCCCTTCTAAATGGAGGTTTTAATGGGAAAATCATCTATTTCTATGGGCCATCTATACCATGGCGAACTGTTAGTCATAACCAGCGGGTAAACTCATCGAAATTCGCCACCATCCCATCCACGGATGGCGCCTTGTTGGCGCTCAACCCCCTTGAGGACATCTGCTGTACCAAGTCCCGGGCATCTGTCATGCGACCCGCGGCCAAATAGCCCTGAAGAACCGCGCCAAATGGTGGAAGAAATGCTGGTGGCTGGAAGAAATGCTGGGTGAATGGTGGGTGAATGGTAGCTGAATGGTTTTTTTGGGTCAAAACATGTCCTGGTACCCTGGTACCCTGGTACCACTCTGTTCTGATCCCCGAAATGGACAAAATGATAACAGGATGGTAATTTATCCAACGGATTGGTTGGTATTGACCCATCCCCTGATGTATTTGTCATTGTCATATATGTTAAAATCAATAAAATGTATATAAACCGTTCTTTCCAAACACTGTAGATTCTGTTGATATATAGTGTATATATATATGTATAACTAATTGTACGGCCAGCACGTGTGCTATGCCCCAAAGTCTTTCGGGATGATTGTCGGAACCCTCATTTTTGGTGACCCTTACAGTACTTGTGGCTTTCTAGTATTTGGCGATCTAATAACCAGATGATACCAGATGGGAACTAGATGGCTCTGGGTTTGCGAACCCAGAGACGTTGTTGATGACCCTCTGCTGTGAATCTGCTGTCCCCCAAAACTGTTTTTTTGTCACTGTTTACATAAACCATTAAAAACCTAGAAAAACCCTAGAAAACTTTGAGTTGACTTTAAAGAAGCTCTAAATGAACCCTAAAGAAACATTACATAAAGCCTGAAAAAAAACCTGTCAGAATGTATACTGTGGTAAATATAGACACTCTTCTTTGCAAACACTATGGATTCTGAGGTAGCCAGGTAGCCATCAAACCCTTTTCCAGAAAACGGCGCAGGTCCACCAGTGGGTCAAAACCCCCCCTTCTCTGCACAAGCATCGCACGCCTTCAACAGGGTGTTGTAGCTGACTACATCCACAAAACCCAGCTGTTTCATCTCCTGTTTCTACTCCAGGATGACTCTATATATATATGTGTGTGTGTTCTATGTGGGATGTATGATATGTTCTATCAGAAAACACTCATATATATATAATATATTTGTATAATTACATGATATTGAATATGATATAGTTGAATCTTGATATCGTGATACCCATGTATTCTATCTATCTATATGTGCTTATAGGGCTTTACCGATAGTCGCTTACATATGGAATGTATCCATTATCATATATAGTTCTAGTAAATTGCTTTATTCCACTATTGTTGATTATGTACAATGGCCATTGAATGGTGTGGTTTGGTTTGGTTTCACTGTAATTTCCCAATTTTCGGAACCATGGCAAACCCACAGCATGCGTTTTCTGCATCAACATTAAATTTGTCTAATTGGTGTATCTAATGTGGGATACAGTAGCTATCCTTGAGGTGTAATTTCTTCCATCTAATTGGTTAAGTATCACGTTGTAATATCCGAAGGAAATATCCCATTCGATCCCCTTCTTGGCTGCTTAAATCCTATTCAATCCCATCAAATCCTCATTTCTGTTGGTGAAATCCCATGAAATCCCCTTTTTTTTCGATCCCCATTAGATCCCCAAGCAGCACTCCTCGAAGAGTAGCAACGAAGCTTCGATGTCATTGCACTGCACGCATGCATCGAGGAAACCTTGGTGGAATGGCTTGGGGAAGTTTTCAGGGTATTTTTATGTTTGGGAAATCTTCCTCTAACTTTTGGATACTTTGGGGGTATATCTCTAACTCTCTAACTTTTGGATACTTTTGGAGTACCTGGAATATTCTGATGTAGATTGATAATTCAAGAATATGATGGAACAAAGTATTGTAAGTATTGCTTGCTCCTTTCAGTGCGGGCCCCAGCTCAGGGTGGCGTGACATGACAGGCGCCGGGCCCAGTGGGTTGCATGATTCCCAGCCAAATTAGCCCCCAATTTGCTCAAAGCTTTGTTTTCCGAAACCCAAAAAAGACCTGGTAAGATCAGGCATGGCTCAGGTTTGTAACCACTCTCCAAAATCCCAAGACCATATGGCAGTGTGTCAAAACCTGGTACCCCTAGTGAACATCAAAATAGCTGGTAAATGGATGTTCATCCCCTAAAAATGGTATTAATAGGTATTGATCCATACCCAGGACCCCTTTGTTTCGGGGAAAAAAGGCAGCCCGTGATGTCACCAAGGATCAGTTGTAGACCTGCGGTCGCATCACCACGCCATTCTTCTTCAGCCGATTAAAGGTGGCCGTTGCACTGGGAAGGTCCTACGAAGGGCGGAAGTGACCTGGGCATTTTTTGCCACTGAAAAATTCAATCGTCTGAAAATGGCTTGAACATGGTGGATCTAGGCCCCATGTTCAATATGGCTATTCAACTATGTTCATGGGAAGTTGTGAGAACATCTACAGAAAAATAGCCTACCAGTTTCATGGGAAACAATGTGGAATTTCCTGTAATGAAATTGTTCCCTAAACCACTCCATTGAATTTTGCATACTGCTGGTCACTTGGATATCACCATCAGGACGAGATCTCGAAAAAGTTGAGACCCGATATCTTCAGAGGAATCATCCACTTCGGAGTAGATCTGAGCAACGAATTATATACCCTCTGGTTATGACTAACATAGCCATGGAAAATCCCCAAAATAAATGGAGGTTTTAATGGGAAAATCATCTATAAATGGGCTATTTTCCATGGCTATGTTTAATAACCAGAGGGTATATATATATATACGTATATCTGGTTGGTGGTTTCAACCCCTCTGAAAAATATGAAAGTCAGTTGGGATTACTATTCCCAATATATGAAAAAATAAAATATATATAATTCACGAAATCAAAAATGAGCCATGTTGGGGGATGGTTCCTCCTACTCAAACTTCATCTATGGTGCGTTCGGCCAGTCAGGGTCTATCCATTGGCCAGCTAGATTCAGACGGAAGATAAGAAAACTTATGATGACTCTTCGCAAAATTGAGAGCCGAAGACAAGCCACAGTGCTTGGTGATATCATGACCTTGCCCTTCCAGGTCTCTCACACATACATTCATAGCTTCGGGCGAAGAATCTGAGAGAAATATCACACTCCCAAAACTGACATGAAAATGATCATTTAAAAATATCTTCCCTAGATTCCCCAATCATGGTGAATTTCTCATGGGGAAAAAAAAATCAGCATGGCACAAATCCTCGCAGTTAAGGGGGACTTCCTCCAAATACCCAGCAGCACCTCCAGTTGCCACCGGTCCTTATTCTTCACATAGGCCTTGATGGTGGTCACTGCCCGCTGGAGCTCAGCGTTGCTGTCAGTCTTCTCCTCTTAGATGATATGGATAGCTGGGTTGCAATTCCCAATTCTTATATAATAATACGTATTGTATAATATATGTTTCAATCCAGTTGCAAAAAAATGTTTCATGGATTGTGATACTTAAAAATACATTCGATAGGCCCATTAGTGGATTAATTGCCTATTAAAACATATTAAAACGGTGATTATCCACATCTATGTTAGTTTGCCTCAGGGTAACCCCCGAACTCAGCAACCAACAACAAAGGTCTCCTGCGGCTGAACGCCGATGCGCAACAACTCTTCCAAGATCTCGGGAGCGCGCTGCTCCCGTTGCGCCAAGCTCATGATCTGGGCAGCAAAAAGCCCTGGGGACCGTTTTTTATGGTGATTTTTTACCGTTTTACCAATCAAAAAGTGAGGGGTAAGCCTAAGCTTTACCCCCAAAAAGGAGAGTTGGAAGATTTTGTTAGGGGAATAGCAATCTCATCCCCAAAGGAAGCTTCACCAGCCAGACCTCTTGCGGGCACAAATCAGTGGAGGAGTATGGACAAATTACATTGAAATTATATTGAATTGACCAACATGGGAGGTACAAATTTTCCTTGATCCATCTTGCCTAGGAGCCTTGCACGGTTGCTTAGCAGATTAACCCAGGAACATGTAGCCGCCAATCAAACATATAAAACATCTAAACCCACAAGCAAATATGTACACGTACATATATATATATTATGTTATATATAAATAAATATAGAAAGAATATGTCCAGTGATTCAGTCACTTATGCCTGGATATCTCAAGACCAACGGAG
Source organism: Cladocopium goreaui (assembly GCA_947184155.2). Taxonomy (NCBI): domain Eukaryota; class Dinophyceae; order Suessiales; family Symbiodiniaceae; genus Cladocopium; species Cladocopium goreaui. The sequence continues at coordinate 177,359 of CAMXCT020001624.1, read as the reverse complement.
AGACCCCGCGGTCTCCGGCCCTTTTTTGCCGCGCCTGTGCAGCCGCGGAGGGAGTCAAAATTCGGCCAGCATCGCTCGGCAAGAGCTGCAAGTAGCGCAAGGCATCGTCTAACTTCTGCCTGTGAGCTGCCTCGGTGTCAATCAGGAAAAAAAAGAAGGTAAGGTGATCATATGTAGAAGCTCTCTACATATACATACAAACATACTCTGTATATTTATGTGTATATATATAGATAAATTTTGTATTGTATTAAATTATACTACATTATATCATATGATATTATATTATAGCATGGTTGATTAAATTACATATTACATTGTATTATATCATATTATATTATATATAATATTATATCATATAATATCACACTATGTTATATCATGATATACATATATTATATTATATCATATGATTATATATCATATCATATCATATCATATTATATCATATTCTTTTATATCATATTATATTAGTCTTTTATTATATTGTATTATATTATATTATATCATATTATATCATATTATATTTGATTATATTTTATTATATCATTTATTATATTTACAAGTATATGATGCTATATTGTATATTATATATGATATTACATGATACTATATCATATACTGTAATATATCATATTGTATTGCTGTATTATATTAGATTATATCAGATCATATCATATTATGCCTTGTACAGAATATGTTTCTGCAAGCCTGACGACGGACTTGCACGGCATCATCTTTCTCGTACTAAGCAGCCCTAGTGAGTGGGGCATTTGGATTTGGCTCAGATATACCCCGAGATTCGTACCTAAAAATAGCAACCTCCAACTCCAAATAGATTTCAGAAAGGTTCAATATATAGTACTACTGTAGTTTACAGTAGTAGGAAGTTCTACTTGGCATGTTCTGGGGGTTGCGTTACCCAAATCTCAACAGCCCATCCTTGGATTCAATGCAAAGCCGCTGTGGTGGCCAAGATCGCATGCATCTTTGGCCTAGAGACAGCATCAACACTTCGGAAATGTTCATCGACCCATGGTTGAGCACTTAAAATTCTTCGACCCAGAAAACGGATGGTTTATTACTTTATACAATATCTAAACATGAATCAAATCTAGTAAGTGAATGTGAATGATGCATCATTTCAGGAATTGGTTGAGAAATGTTGCTGGCTGCTGTTTTTTACCAATAGATCCAATAGATTCATTGAAAAAACCATTGGCTTTCCTTGGTCGTAACCAATCCATTGACCACTGTCATCCAACCTGGCGGGTCTCCAGCTTTGCTAAACGTTTCACTTCTAGTGGCTATGTATAAATTACCATTATCCCCCAAAAAAACTAAATCCATTATCCCCAAAAAAAGCTAAATATCTAAGGGAATAAGGCTTGGAACTGCCATCTTCAGCAGTGCCATGTTTCGGTTTCGGCTTCTTTCGGGTCATCTTTCTTCCAACCACCGGCACGTCTTTCGCAGCCCAGGGACGTCAGCACATCTTCGGGCAATTTGGAGGCTGTCAAGTTCACTCCTGGAGCGTCCCGAGATCCAGTGTGGTAAACCTTCGTTGCTGTTGAAATGCTGGTGGACTGTATTGGATCACTGGTGATTTCTGGTTCTTGGGAAGCAGCACGTCATATCAACGGGGGATTTTTCTAAACCCAAAAATACCCAAAACCCAAATGGCTTCGGTGGGTTTAAAAAGCTACCCTGATGGGGTAGCTAAGGGGGGATGCTTGGGGATGCTTTCGATGAGATTTCATCATGGAAACAGCTGGATCGTCCCATGGTCCAGTCGGAACAGGACATGATTTATCGCTTCTGATGCCATATGCTCTAAAGACTCTAAAGATATATATATATTATATTATATATTATATATATATCCCATGGGAAATTAAGATGATCTAATATGGCTATCATTTCATCTAAAGTCGTAAGTTGTTCCGATCGTTGTTTCTCTCTCCATCTTTGGGACGATTGGGTCCTGCGAAATCTCTTCGACGCAGCTGCGCCGCCATCAAGGACGCCTTTGGGGATGGGTGCGCCTTTGGTGTTTCTCAACCCTTTCAGAACAGGTCTATAAGAGTTCCAATGTCATTCTCCAATGTTTCAAAGTTGTCCAAACAAGCATGTCTCAAAACCATCGCAAAAACAAAAAAACTTATAACTTACTGTATATAAATGTATAATATATATATATACATATGTGGATTTGAGGGGATACGCTGCATATTTCCAGAATGGATTTTCTGGAAAGCCAGGTGATCAAATCACCCCACGACTCCAGCAAGGGGAACCAGATTTGACCGGGAAGAGCTCTTGAGCTACTGCAGCTACTTTTATTCTAAGCTGTCTAGCCCATAGATATGATGAAGATGAAGAAACACGCGCGGCTTCGATATGATCAACTGGTTTCTGTTGAGCCCTCCAAGAACACGCCGAATTGGCCAAATCCTCCGGAAATGCTGGAAACAAATGAGTGACTTGTGTTAGAAACTGAAGCTTTAAACTGGTTGGTGGTTTCAACCCCTCTGAAAATTGTTTTGTCAGTTGGGATTATTATTCCCAATATATGGAAAAAATATGTTCCAAACCACCAACCAGTAAAGAAAGGTCACTAACAGCCTACATTCTGTGTCTGGCCATACCCACTGAGACCCCCAGACATACACGGTGACCTCCGCACGCTTGCCCACGTCCTGACCCCACGGTGCGGCCCCCGTGAATGTCAACTATATATATATATAAATATGTATTGCCACGATGTGTATATTTGAACTATTTATATAAACATCTAAATTCTATCTCATATTATCTTATCTACATCTAATATAAACATATACCACTTAGGTAGGCACACCCATCATAAAGTAGAGCATGTCCTCCGGCAATCAAACATGGCAATGGACAATGCACCGTTGATAGATGATTTTCCCAGCTGTTTCTTTAGGAGTTCTGTTCCGGGATTTCCGGCAATGTTTCATAAATTACCGGAGGGCATCATCGGACCGTCCCCTTAGGACCCATTGGGACAAGCACCCATTGGGACAAGCGCCCAAAAATGTATGAACATCTGGCAACGCAAAAATATGAGCTAAGCATTACATCTAACATCAAAAACATGTTCAGTTTCTGAGATATGCATACATACATTCGTGGACGTATTTATATGAATATGTATGAATATATATATATACATAGTTTCTTGCACATATCCCACCAAATTGCTCCATGTAAAACACCTCCATCCCATGCCTGCAACACCTGCAGCACTGGTGGAAGCAGGTCTACAGCCTTAGCTCATCTCCAATGGTGGATGTCAGCGGAGAAAGCCAGCAAAAAAAAGAGATAATGCAGAAATTAGAACATCTTGGTATAGGAAATGTATGGGAAGGGTGATGAAGAAATCTATTAATACTTTTCAATGGATACCCTCATATATGTATATTTCGTTGGTAAAGTTCCCCTCATCTTGATGGTTTGATCCATCTGAGGGTTCCCAACATCATCGCGAAGGAGGGTGGCAGGCAGCGCCTACCATGGCTGCGTGCGCACCAACAAGAACTGATAACTGGGTATGGCACAAAAAGGGGGATGTGGACCGGAAATTGGAGGTGCAAAGACCAAGACTTGCTGAAACTAAGGAGTTCACCCAGAAACAACAAGGAGTTCACCCAGAAATTGTGGGATTTGAACATTTTTCAGATGGCTGCAACTAACAAAGATTGCTGAAGAATGGGGATTCGACCAAACATAAACTGGGGAGTTAAATGGCAAAGATGATTGGCAAATAACCATAATTACTAAACTAAAAGAAACCGTCCCTGTAATTTGTAGATGAATTTCCTGTTTCAACCAGTGATTTAGATTGAATTACGGGAGGGTCATGGACCGGTCGCTCATTTGGGGCTGTGAAGCCATCGACCTTTGACGCCCTACACTTACAGAGATAACTGGGGGTTTCCAATCCATGGAGGTACCCCATTAGCTGGATGGTTCATTTGTCATTTCGTGGAAAATCCCAAAATAAAATGGATGATTTTAGGGGGTACCCCCATTTTAGGAAACCTCCAACTAGTCTCAGGATGCATCCTTCACTTTCAGAGAGCTGCGATCTTACAACTTCTCCTTTTGCTACAGTTCTACACAAACGTGTTTGGTTTGCACTCCCGGCACTCCCTCCTACTTTTGCAGTCTGGCTGGTCTCCATCCATGTGTGAAAGAGAAACTCTGGAGAAATCCTTTTGCCACTTGACTTCTTTAATCAAAGAGTCAAAGCCATCCCCCGATCATATGCATCTAGGCCCAATCCTGCGATTCATGTGGCCTCTCATAATATAGTTGGGGAGATCAACATGGATTAACATCCCTACATACCAGCTTGATCATAGCATGAACAGCTGGCTACTTTCTTTTGCGAAATGACCCAAGAACAAATTCATATACATATATAATTTATATAATATATACTGTAAGGTATATAAGTGTACATATATATATATATTTACATATATGTATACATTTATATACATCATAGTATTTACAACATACAATTTGTATTCGCCCCCCCGTCATCATCCGTTGGATTCGCATCCGTCGTGCCTCCAGGTCAGGCAAGAGATGCTTGGCAGCGTCCAGGCCGCTGCGGAGTTCACTCTCGATCTGATCACGGCATCGACGGGGTTGTTGCAAATGTCAGGCCAAGGTCGGGAAAACAACGGATGAATTTCTGAATAGTATACATTGTATACATGTATTATATGATATACATGTATAATGAAATGCAATGAATATCTTGTGAAATAGTAATGAATAGGCAATTGGGATCTATAATGATCATATAATGGCTGATTTCATAAATTACTCTAGTAATTTCCAACATATATAATGAAATGTAATGAATATCTTGGGAAATGACATGTAATGAAATGACTTTGACACTGAATAGTAGTGAATATGTATATTCAATGAATAGTAACGAAATATAATGAATATCTTGGGGTGTTAGGATGTTCGAAGCTAATCTATCACTTTTCATAAAACACCCCTTGATTATTATTGAGCCTAAGGTTATATATAGTTGAATATATTCATCCGAGGTTGACGGTACTTGTAGGATCTTGTAGGCGTCGTTGAGATACCCGGTACGAGTACTCCTGCGCATGGGATCTGTGTTCCATCCATACGGAGACATCAAATATGAATACAACATCATAGCTACATGGATATCACATGTTATTTTTGGATATCACAACATCATCGTATCATACAATGTCATGTCTATCTATATATATATATAAATATATATATACCATTATATACCTATACATCGGATAAGTTTATGAATAGTACATGGGGAATTTCCCAAAAATGGGTATCATCCAAACCATCGTTTCCCCTAGATGTTGGACTTTGGGAGGTAGATCCCATGCCATTTTCAGACACGCCCAAATCAGATATAGTTGGTTGTGTGTCCCATAAAGTATTCCTAATGTCCACTAAATCCCACTAGATTCCACTAAATCCCATTAAAATCCGACTAGATTCCATTAAAATCCCACTAGATTCCACTAGATTCCATTAAATCCCACTAGATCCCATTAGATCCCTATTGTTGGATGGTTCAATCCCATTGAGCCCCTATGGTTGATGCTGAAAAAATTCCCCAGAAATCTCGGCCGCGCCTCACTGGGAGACTTCTTCAATTGTCTCATGGAGGTCAGGACCAGGTAGAGCCCAGTGGCACCAGACAACTCGGCTTTACCTTTCTTCACCTGGCGAAAAACGAGGAATTGACTGGACAAAAATGCTATTTGGTAGGGGTGTTAACTGGCATTAAGAATAGGGATATACTGGGGATTTAATACAATTAATGGGATTTGACCATTAAGAATAGTGATTTCATGGTATTTGACTATCAGCAATAGGGATTTCATAGGATTTAACCATCAAGCACATGGATTTAATGGTATTTTAATGGTATTTAACAATCCAACATGGGGATTTAGATTTCACCCACCTTAGATTTTGGGATGTAACGCTGGAGATCGAGGCGTTTGATCGACCCCGCCTGCTGCCATTTCTTATAGGTCTCTTCGGCTTCATTTGAGGCACTATCCTCCATGCCGTAGCGACACCCCAGGACTTGACTTTTGTGGCACGTACCCTCTGGTAAACTAACATAACTATGGAAAATCACCATGTTTAATGGGAAAATCCACTATTAATGGCCATTTTCAATAGCTACGTTGAATTACCAGAGGGTACTATCAACACAGACTCTCTGGGGGGTGCTTGAGATCAGGGTCACTTGTACTCGACTCATAACTGGCATTGAACTTAGTAACGTTCCGCACATGTCTCAGCAAAATTCTGCAAATTCATCCAAGTTTCCCCACCATGTTTCACAGGAAATGAGTTGGGGATGAGAAAACTTTCCACCATGGTTTGGCTGCCATGGAACCGGGATTCGAACTGGGTGGAACCGGGTTTTCCAGGCCAAGAAACAACAAATGTGATACCGATACCCCCTATAGAGACCCGACTAATTATTCTAGCCATAAACCAGTTGGCGACTGGCTATATAACTAATATTCAATACAATATAGGTAATATATACATATAGTCAATATTTACCATGGTCATATATTACTATATATATATACATATGTTTATTATATAAGGATTATATAAGCTTATACAACTATATAATATATTTCACAGGACCTCTGACCTCTAACGATAAGTCCCACCTCATAGCCAGGCTTCTTGGCCCGTTTCTTGGGCCTCAAAGTTGCGGCTGCGACACCATGCCACCAACCAGCTATGACTCGTGGGGTCATTGTGGGGTCAGTGTGATGTATTAGTCCCCAATTAAAAGATGTTCAAATGGGATGCTGATCTGAAACAGCCAAGCAAAAATTCCTTGATGTGCTTCCGTCGGAATTTCGTTGGATTGCACACAAGGATTCCGTCAAAAACCCTCTGTGTGTAAAATCTAATGGAGAACCTGAAAAACGAGACAATTTGGAGATCCATTCTGTTGATCCATGGTGAAGGAACTGAAAGGAACTGAGACAACCATGACTTGCCAAGTGTAAATCACCCAGCAACAGCCATTGAAGAAGATGACACCTGATACTTCAACAATATAAATAGAAGAGTTATGCATTGAAACTTCCCAAATTAATTATATATACATATTATATACATGGCATATCAATGATAAGCCAGTTGGAAGGGCTTTTTCGTTGCTCACATCAACCACACCCCCCGGTCGAGTCCCACGTCCCACCGCTGAGCTCCCGTTGCCCAACTTGCGGCAAGCCGACCACCCTGGGCATCGGCGCGGCAGCAGGACCAAGGCGTCCGGAGTCCGGAGGCCTATAGAATTTCTTGGGACACATCCAGATAATTCCATACGTATAAATACATGTGTATATATATATTGTATATATATATATATTGTATATATAATGTATATATTATGTATATTGTATATATATAATATTTAATATAATATATTAATTATATATATATATATTACTACATGCATTGATCTCTCAATACAGTATAATGCCAGCACACGATCATAGGCAACAATCATAAGCCACCTATCCTGGTGCTACGGTGCAGAACCTGATTGCTCACTGGATTGTGCTGTCAACCCACAAAATGCTGGCCAATTCAACTGCAATAGGACCTAGAATTCACCTGCCATTCCGGGATCATTGTAATGCGAAAACACAAAACACCATGAAATGTCTTGAACTGTCCGAAACATGTATAAAAATGTGACATACCACAACCACGGGCTTCCCCCAAAAGCCAGACATTTTCTTGTGTCGCAACCCCCGTTGTTTTTCCCAGAAACGCGACGTAGACCACCGCGGCGACAGCGAACATGGCAAGCTCCATCCACACTAGGGATATGGCCTGCAACCACCGAGCTACATCGATGGTGTGTCTGAAAATAGAGAAAACCCCTAAACCCAATGGTTTTGCTGATCATTATCCCTATGAAATGGCTATTTGTTTGGGAATATAGCCTATTTTCAGACAAACCCACATGTGTATGTAACTTAATGTCATTCGTATTATTGTATGCAATGTGTGTATTATGCTTATTAGCTGTACATAACACTGAGATGTACTGTATATACTCAATAGTGTATGTGTTGTTTCATACAGATGTAGAAAGGCTAAGGTGTTTGTATGTATCATCTGCCTGTTTTTACAGAACAGTATATGCTGCATCTCCATCTCTAGTGGATTGTGGGTGCTGTCCTTCCCAAGTTGTGTCCAGAGCTTTACCCGGAATCCCTACCAACAGTGGCCTTTTCAAACAGTGGGCCAGTTCGGGTTGCCAATCATTGGTAACCATCATGGTATCCTCTATATATATATATGTATATATATAATATCTATGCCCAACAAATAGATACTGTTAAAAAAGAGATAAAAAGAGAAAAGTTCTGGGTTTCCTACATATTTTCGGGGCTGGTCATGTCCTGCAGGTCCTTTGTGAGCTTTGCGGGTCACAACGACACGCCAATTGCGCCTCGAAGGCTGTAGATGACAGGAAAGACATCCTCAGTGGATCACCCCAGTTGTCGAGGAAAATCCAGCACTTTGGTTATGACTAACAGTTTGCCATGGAAAGATCCACCATTTTTAATAGGTAAAACCTAGGTAAACCATCTATTTCGATTAGGGCCATCTATACCATGGCTATGTTAGTCATAACCAGAGGGTATGGGTCAATCATCGAAGTAAATGGGCCATGTTCATCCATTTTCCATAGCTATGTCAAAATACCAGACGGCAAAGGATTGAGACGACAAAATATCTTCCAAGGCAGCGCAAAGCACCAAACAAAAACATGTTGTTTTGTGGAAATGAAGCTAGCGTTATTTCTAAGAAAATGTTGCTTTGTCAAAAACCAGGGCTTTTTTCAATGCGCCACCAAGCCACCTGACTGAAAAAGTGTCCAACATGGCGCCTCCCGTTTTGTCATTCACATGGCTAAAAGATTTCCCCAGATTTCGTAACCGATCCTTTTACATCCTTTTCCCAGCTATAAATTATCCATGGATGTAATATCCATAGCTGGTAAATCATAGGAAATCCCCCATCAAAATGGATTTTTACCTTTTGATGGGGGATTTCCATATTGATGGGGAATTTCCTATGATTTACTTTGATGGGAAAAATTCCTATGATTTACCAGCTATAAATATGCTTGATTGCCAAAGGCTACGAAAGAGAGCCGAGCAACATGTCCGCGAGAGCCATAGTCTTTCTTGGTGGCAGACCTGTACCATGGGGCAACCTTTTTACGTGGCAGGGCCAAGCTCTACAGACTGTTCAATTGGGATTTGCATCTCCCTGATTTTCCTGATCGCTTGTTGGAGAGTAACTCCTCGAATCAGCCGGGCTTTCTCCGTTGAGGTTTGAAATTAGAACGCACTAGGACACAGTATCAGCTACCCAATAAACACACTAAATGGGCATGTTGAAGGTCGTATTTCGTACTAGACCATCAAATTTGGAGGCAATTCATTTGAGACCCAAACAACGCCCAGGTAACACACGAGTAACACATCGCCATCCAGACTTTTCCATGCATCCATGAAGATCAAGCCTTCCTATGGAGGTTTTCTGGAAGGAGAGGACGGCAAGATTTTTTCCCACCTCAGAACTGGCAAATGTCCAAGTGGAAAAACCGCTACTTTCCCATGTCAGTTTCACCAACATATTTGGAGCTGGTGCGCTTGGAAGAAGCCGGTGGAAAGCAAATAACCTCTGTGAATACAACAGTTTGCAGTGGAAGCCATGGCCTATCAGGACTAGCAGCGCTATCGCATAGCAAGCAAATGCATAGCAAGCATGGGTGCCTGGGAAAATGGGGGTACTGTACCCCATTCCATCCTCTGTATACTGATGATATTCCCCATTAATAGATATTGATATTAATAGCAGGCCATAATTGGGGCTTAAGTCTGAGATCGTCTTTGCAACATCGCTCAGTAGCAATGGCACATCATCGTTTACCAACAGTGGATGGATTAGGCTACCATTTTTGAGATTGTCGATCATGACTTTTTTCTTTTTCAGTGGTACCCCGTGTCTGAGACATACAAATGGTTGAGCAATTTAAAATCATTTATACATTATATTAAATATATATATATATTATGTTATATATATATATTATATTTACAGTATATATTATATTATATATTATATATTATATATTATATTATATGTATACACACCCATGATTTCCATTGATTACCCACGCTTGCTGGAGGATGGTCTGAAATTGCCCCCATGGTATACTCGTGTGCCGCAACATTCCTAGTTCCCCAATCCCTTCACTGCCGCGCCAAAAGACGCACTGACAAAGCGCTATGGAACTTCAATGGGGCTTCAATCAGAGCCTCAGGCGTCTGGCATGAGGCGCCCTTTGGGGTGAACTTAACATAATGCGGCCCTGAAAATCAAATGAACAGCCTTGTGGCGGCCTTGAAATGTGTCAATAAGTTTCTATGGTTTCATGATCTGAGGATATGCATCATCTATACGTACTATGATAGATACAATCTGTGAATGTGAATAAACTCCATACAGTGGTCCATACACATGTAAGGAATCCCCATGATGGTAATCTGGGACTAATCATCCGAATTGGATCAAAAACGGTATGAAAATGTATGAAAGAAGCCACCAGCCATGTCGGACCTCCCATCTTCGTATGTCCATGATAAATTGGTATCTGGCAGACTGGTGGTCGGTACGAATGCATATTGGACATAAGTTCGATATAATTAATGGGGACATCTTTATTCGAACCAGGTGGGGTTCTTTGCAGCAATCTCTTCAATGATTTTAGGGGATGTGTCAAAACGGGTCCAAACTCCAGTACCCTGAGTTTAGCGCCAAAATAGCTGGTAGTAGTTCTAGAAGTATATCAAGACTCGATGGTCCCGTTGCTATCCACCCACTCCCTCAAGTCGTTCCTGCGATCGAGTGGCTGATCGTAGCACCGAGGCTTGAACAAGGCTTGAACCGATCAAGCAGAGTGACAGCGAGTAGCAAAGGATGGTGGTGCAGATGGTGCAGTGGTGGGAGGAATGAAGTAAACTGATGACGCACCGCGCAATGATGGTATGGTTTCAGCCCCTTCAAAGGCTGATTCTGTTGCTTTAAAGGTGCCGAGTGGCTTTGTCTCAAAGCGATTCAAAGTGGAGGATATCCCATAAACCGGTGAAATTTGGGGTGCAAAACCTCCATGTTTCGCTAATAAAAAAATCACACAAAAAATAGTTTCAAATAGATATATCTTTTGAGGCTAATATAAAAAAATGGGATGAAACCATCCTTTCAGAAACTATCCTGGGATGACTCCAGATCTTCCCCACTGGCAGCGAAAAAATCAGGACCAAACCCAGCTTCTTCGCCGGCTCGAGGCTTGGATTCCAGCGCACCTCGCCGGCCGGGGTCATCGGGTCATCCGATCCACGATTCGTGGGCGAGGAAATCATGTTTATAAAGATATGGGGAACCACAGGTTGTTGGTGATTTAATGGAATTTAATGGAATCTAGTGGGATTTAATGGGATTTAGTGGAATCTAATGGGATTTAATGGAATTTAATGGAATTTGATGTAATCAACCACTCAACTTTGGTCAATACTGATTGATTTCAGCAAAAAATCCCACAATCGGAGTTGATGATTCCCATCAAATTCAATCACATTGCACAAGCTCAAAAAAAAAAAGGGGTGTCTCAAAACGTGGTGCCCAAAAGTTTTTTTTGATGAATCATCATTTCCGGAGGTCTCCCCATGACAAACCCATGGCAGACTCATCATTTCCGGGGTGCACTGCGCCCCCGACCAGCTCATCAATCTTTTCTCGGATCATGGACCTGAGGAAGACTGGGGATCCACCTGTTGGATGGCCTGTCCGTAAAACTGAAGCCATATGGTTGTAACAACGGTAGTAAGTTGATGGTGCCTCAACAAGGATAATATATAACAATACATGTAGTTATGTACACAAATATCTGTATATATATATACATATATATTGTCTACAGCAACCCTTGGCTCGCTTCATGGGTTAGCTAATGCGATGCATGGTTCGTAACTATGGTCAATCTATCCTTCATTCCCCCCTAAAGGAACCCTGTCATTTAGTATTGGATCTATTCATGCGGGAGAAATCCCATCATATGGGGGGTGTGCCTAATAGTACCTTAGAGAGAAAGGATTACACCAATTTGCAAACCTGACTACTACCGGTGGTTTTGAGGATGCTGGGGCTCTGCCGCTGATAGATTCTCACCATCCATGGCTCATGAGCGCGTTCAATATCACCAAATCTAGCATCCTTAGCCATTTAGGACGTGCCACTATATGAAGTGTATATAGACAAATATATGTCTTGGGAATATCCTAGAAATATCTACATATCAACATCCTGGAAACATCTTTGAAACATTTATCAATAGCCTGCAAATATCCTCAATATCGTTTCATATCTCTTCAATATCCTAAAAATACTATCTATCATCTATGCAATTCCATACATATCTAACTGCAAGGTACTATCCCCACATGCAAAAAGGTACCATCCCCAGTTTTTTGTTAACTGCGGCCGCCGCACCGTTGCTCCTCGGTGGCTGAGAAGCCACGATCCACGGACTTGATGCCCTGCTGTCTTGATGCTTTGTTGATGTTGATTTGATGTTGATACTGTGGATGGAAGAAATCCTGCACCAGTTGATAAGTTGATAGATGGTTTATCCCATTATTTATAGGGTTTCAACCATCCAAGGGTATGTGATGATGTTGATACAGGATGGGCCCCTCCCCAGTTATAAGTTGGTTTATAAACCATGAAAAAAAACATGAATACTATAGTTATGATGTATGTTGATTTGACTGATGTTGATGTATGTTATAAGTTGGTTTATAAACCATTATAATCCCCATTAACTATAGTTATATCTACCATAAACTATTGATATGAACAAGATGTTGAATTTTGTTGTCATGAAAATGCGACTTGTTGATTTATGTTGATTTGTTGGCATCTTTTGGTTTTTAGCTGCAAGATGGTGGAAGCTCATTGACAAATTCTGGTATCCCAACGAAGAGGAGGTGAACCCATCAATGAAGCCGCACAAAACTGGTGCATCACCAATCTCCACAAGTAAGAATGGGACATGGAAAACACAACAATGAGCGTACAAAGATGTATGATAGTACGATCAAGCATAATGTGTGTATATATATATATATATAACTGTATATATATATATACATAATGTATACACATGCAGAAAGAGAGAGAGAGAGAGAGAGACGAACAAAATGCATACAGACGTGGGGACAGAATCAACAGTGGTAGCGTTTGACACCCAGCTGGACAAATAGGGGTTGGTGATCCGGGTAAGGCTTGGTAAGGATGCAAAGGTGATAAAGCTAAAAGCACCAACTTTAAACTTAAACTGCATCTGCGTCAATCATCACAATCAAATTAGATGAACTATAAACATGCAACTTTTGCCTAATGTACATCTCTATGAGCTATCATCAATAAGTAGAATATCAAACCGGCATAAACGATGTATAAAACCGAACTACTCTGGGCCATGGCTTCCATGGCGCCTCCAACAGGGCCTCTTTCGCGGCCAGTCGTTGGCTCTTCTCCTGGTAGCTCCCAAATTTCACCCCAATTCAACTGGAGATTCGTTCAGTTTTGGTAGATCACCGGCTTCGAACTACCCTCTTGTAAACTAACATAACTATGGAAAACCACCATTTTTAACGTGTAAATCAACTATAAATGAGCATAAATGAGCCAGTTTCCATAGTTTTTTGTATGTTTACCAGAGGGTATCATTTGATGTTTTCGCTTACTGCCACTTACCCAGAAAATTCCAACCAAACCACGATGGCCCCCAGGGGCGCCTGAGTGCTTGTTTGAGCGCTGGGTGCAGCGACCTAGTAGGATTTCTGTGGATTTCTGGTAGATATCTATCAGACTTAATGGGCTTTACAAACCAATATAAATATATATATATATATAAACAGTGGGCACCACCTTGTGTGGACTTCACCTACCGGATTTTGGGACTTGGGGGGTTTGCTTCAAGGCTGCCTTGAATCATGATAATCATGCCAGTCAGGGAGAGAAATCATTGAAAAGTTCAGCCAGTTTGGCCCAAGAAATGGACCCAGAAAAGGTGTGGTCATAAGCCCCTGGGCGCCATGGACCCAACAGGATTCGCCTGTGCAAACGTTCGGTGCCACCCAAATAGGCCCAGGGCAGAAAAAAGCACCTCCGGTTTCGGCAGAAGCGGCGCGCAGGTGATGCAATGTGAGAACAAATGAGCGAATAGATCTATAGAAGCTATGGTTCTAATCCGATCTAATCTGATCTAATCTGATCTGATCCAATCTATATCATCTAATCTAATGTATTCTAATGTCATGTAATCTAATCTATCTAGACAGATACATAGCCAGGTAGATATGCAGGTCTTATAGATAGAGACAGAGGCAGAGGAATCATCTGCCCCAAATGCATAGATCCAATACACCAAGGGAACCACTTGGGGAAGGGATTGCAATGCTAAAAATGCCCAAAGTGTAGAGCAAAAAGTATCCCAAATTCTAGCTGAAACACTGATCTCCACCCCAGCATGGTTCGTTCAAGTAGAGTAGCTTGGAAGAATATACGTGGAGTGTCTTGGAGTCTGAAGAATAATGTCAGAGAAATAATACCATATGCAGTATACTTTTACAAACATCAATCCCGAATCAGAAAACCCGCAGATGTTTTCTCAAACTAAATAGATCCACTACAAGACCAGGGCTTCTCGGCTTTGTAAATGATAAAAAACTGTTTATTTAGCCGTCCATGCTGAGCAGCCCTGCAGTTACAAGCGATAGACCTGGGGCCCATCAGGTCTCCGCATCACAAAAGGGTGGTTCACTAAGAGAACGCCCGTGCAGAACGAGGATGGACCGCCAAATGTTGGCTTAATGGATCTGGGTAAGTTATTATATATCTGGGTAAATTATAATATTTCACTAACCTGAATTAAGGTCATTTGGGGATGATTTTCCTTACTAACCATGATTCCAGTGAGGTCAGAGTAAGGTCGTTATAATTTACCCAGATATATATAACAATTCACTGACTGGAAATGTGGGGCAATTTTGGGAGAGTTATCCTTACTGACCGTCTTTCCAGTGAGGTCGCAGTGAGCTTGTTATTATGCAAAAAACAATCATCTATCTTTCCAAGGACATCCCCAAATTGGTCCCCTACTAATCAAAAATTAGCAATTTCATTTTTCCCGGGAAAAAAAAAAAACATGCACCTGTCCCTACCCCATTTTTGGGGGTCCTGGGTTCCAACCAATCCTGGGATGCCACGCCCTGTGCACGCGACTTACGCGACATCACTGCAATGGCATATGATGGCGTATGGTTTCAAGTTAAGTTTCAGGATCATCTGGTCCCAGTGAAGTTTCAACTGTTCGAAATGTAGAACTGGAAGAAAATGGCGACACAACATGAAAAAAAAACATCAAACCTTTGCTGACAAGGCACTTTATTGATGGGATGCTGGTTGATTTGTGCGTCATATTCCCTTATGACGCTCCGTGCGCTTAGGTGACATGAAATAAGTTTTGACATCTGCGGGTGATGAAGAAAGATTCGGCCGACGTATCAAACAGTAAAGACACATCTCTCATCACCTTTGCAATGGCCCATGAACACAACATGCTCGCCAAGAATTACGCATACCCTGGTATGAACACCTCCCGCAATGTTTCTCCGAATTCAATCATTTTCGAAATATATTGGAATAGTAAAATGTCCAACGTTCCACCCATGCCACTTTAGGATACTTTAGAGCCATAACCAATCAAGGGAGATCCTGTTTGATTGCTATGAAAGACCTGAAACCTCGGTTCTGTGCCAGGAGCATGGCCAAGCACCACTTTATTTTGGACGCCGCTTTCGGAACTTCAGCGAAGGACAATCACCGCGTTCAGATTACAGGCGTTCTTGGACGACAGTCGCGACATAGCCCTGTCGAAGACGACGCTTTGCTGCATCTCGATGGCCGGAAGGTCCGGCGTCCAGCGATTTTGGTCGAAACAGGTCGAAACGCAAAGACCCACGCAGTCCACATCCGTTTGGTCCGCACATCCCACCAAACAAACCATGGCCGCACTCAGCAAACAGCACGGGGGTTGCCCCATGGTTGGTCCATGGTCACCCCTTCCTCGCTTGCCGCACAGAGCCTGACCAGCTGAGCAAATCCACCCAGCGGCTGCCGCTCAGAAACCGGAGCTCGCTGCTCCAGTCAAGACCTGCACTGGTGGTAATTGAGCCGTCACTTCCCAACTATATAAAGAGATGAAGAGAATGAAATGAGTTGGGAAATGACTCATTTATATAGTTGGGAAATGATGAAGTTTATAAATAAATGAGTCAACTAGAAAATGACCCGTTTTTTAATCTGCGAAATGGGTGGATTCGTAGGGAGATCATGGGGACAGCAGCGACATGTTTGGATTGGAAAATGGGCATAATTCCTCCATCTTGGTGCGATGGAACACAGATATGGAAGATCCATGGTTTCCACAGGAAATGATCTAGAAATTGTGGATGTTCATTTATTGTCCATATCATTCCACATCAACGTCGATGTTTAGATTATTGTATATGATTGATTGGTTGATTGATTCATTCCTTCATTCCTTCATTCCTTCCTTCCTTCCTTCCTTCCTTCCTTCATTCATTCATTCATTCCTTCATTCCTTCATTCCTTCATTCATTCATTCATTCATTGATTGATTGATTCATTGATTCATTGATAGATTAATTAGATAGATAGATTGATTAGATAGATAGGTTAATTAGATAGATATGTTAATTAGATAGATTAATTCGATAGATAGATTAGTTAGATAGATAGATAGATTAGATAGATAGATTCGATAGATAGATTAGATAGATAAGATAGATAAGATAGATAGATAGATAAGATAGATATAGATAGATAGATAAGATAGATAGATAAGATAGATAAAAAAATATAATATAAGATAGATAGATAAGATAGATAGATAAAATAGATAGATGAGATAAGAAAGATAAGATAAGATAGATAAGATAAGAATAGATAGATACGATAGATAGATAAGATAGATAGATAAGATAGATTAGATAGATTAGATAGATTAGAGAGATAAGAGAGATTAGATAGATTAGATAGATAAGATAGATAAGATAGATAAGATAGATAAGATAGATAAGATAGATAAGATAGATAAGATAGATAAGATAGATAGATAAGATAGATAAGATAGATAAGATAGATAAGATAGATAAGATAGATAAGATAGATTAGATAGATAGATAGATAGATAGATAGATAGATAGATAGATTAGATTAGATTAGATTAGATTAGATTAGATTAGGTTAGGTTAGATTAGATTAGATTAGATTAGATAGATAGATAGATAGATTAGATTAGGTTACATTAGATTATATTAGATTAGATTAGCTTAGATTAGCTTAGATTAGCTTAGATTAGATTAGATTAGATTGATAGATAGATTAGATTAGATTAGATTAGATTAGGTTAGGTTAGGTTAGATTAGATTAGATTAGATAGGTAGGTAGATAGATAGATAGATAAATTAGATAGATTAGATAGATTAGATAGATTAGATAGATTAGATAGATAGAATAGAATAGAAAAGAACAGAATAGAATAGAAAAGAAAAGAATAGAATAGAAAAGAATAGAACGGAATGGGCTAGAATAGAATAGAATTAGATAGACATATATTTGTATATGTATTTATATATTTGTATATGTATAAGTTATAGTATATATTATATGTGTGTAAATGTATAAATATATATACATATATATATATATATGATTGTTCTATATTATGCTACATTATGTTTTATACATTGTAATTATATATGTTTATTATATATTATATATTATATATTGTATATTAAATAGTTTATATTATATATTATATATTGTATATTATATATTATATATTGTAAATTATATATTATGCATTATATATGTTTATTATATATCGTATATTCTATATTATATTCTATTATATATTATATTATATATTATACTATATATAATATATTATATTATATTATGTTATACTATATTATATTATACTGTATTATAATATATTAGAATAGACTATATTACATCATATTATATCATATCATATCATATTATATTATATTATTTTTTATTATATCATATTATATTTTATTATATCATATCATATTATATTATATTACATATATTGTATTATATTATGTATTATATATATATGTTCTACCGAGTGCTACCCATATCCCAAAAGAGAAGAAACTCCACTTGGGATGAACCCCGGACTGTCGTCGTCCAACCAAGGCACCGGTGTGAGTGCGAAAGGAGTCCGGAAAGGCGGCCAAACCTGGGGAAAACTGGGTGAATTTCTGGGAAAAATTGTTTTGCAACTTGGGGATGGGTCAAAACCCTGGTACCTAGTGAACCCCAAAATAGCTGGTAAATGGATGTTCATCCCACTAAAAATGGTATTAATAGGTATTGATCCATACCCAAACCTCAATGGATCACGTTCCGCCAATTGCCGTGATCATATTGCCATGTTCCCCGGGTACCCGGCAATAAACCCCCCGCCAATCTGCACGCTGCTGTCGCAGCAAACGGCCAAGCCTGGGCTGGTCCAACGTCCAAGGGATTGGGGATCAAACCAGCAAGAAATTGAGACTTCAGGAGATTTAAGCCATTTAACCACTGGTAAACATACAAAAAGCTATTGAAAATGGCCATAGAAATAGTGGATTTACCCAATAAAGATGGTGATTTTCCATAGTTATGTAAACGTTTACCAGAGGGTAACAACTTGGAATTTTCATGGAGGATTTCAATCATTCAAAGGAAAACATGGACGATTCAACCTTCAACAATGGTGATTTAACATGATCTAAAATCATAAAACCGGATTTCATGGGGATCTAATCACCAAATATGACGGTCCATGGATTGGTGTCCTGGAACAAAAGTCTACAGGAAAACCTGTGGGATGGCAATAGTTCCACCCATGATTCAACCTATTTGTTTGTAGAGTAGAGATGGATGCAGATATACACTATACTGTTGTTTATCACTCCACAAAATGGTTTATCAGAAAGTTTATCAATTTAAAAAAATGAAAATATAACACAATTGGAAATATTATTATGATATATAGTTTCTAGTTCTTTCAGAGGTGTCATCCACCTTGTGTCCTCTTTCCTTTTGAGGAAGCAAACACTGCCTGGGTATGGCTCACAACTTGGGCCCACACGAATGAGATTATTGAATAGTCAATTGAATTCAGACGCTAAATCCGAAATTAGGTATGATTCAAAATGACGGAATGACCGAGCCAATTAAGTGAAACCTGATATTGTTTTGGTTGTAGATAAACTATGATAAACTCATGCAAAGTTCAATCCAAAACTGGCTTAGTTTGAGATCCGCGCTGGCCATAGGTGTCACTGGCTTCGGGCAAACCCCACTCGCGGTCCTCACCAAAAAAATTCTTCGGCTGAGGTCGACCCGACAATCCGTTAGGCTTGACAACGCTGCCCCATAGTGGGCCAAGTGGGTTTATATTCGTAACTAGCCTTACGAATGTTTTTGCCAGGCTTTATAATGGATCTGATATATCCATAGTTGGAAATAGCTGGATAGGTTTCTGAGCCAACTGTTTTTTCTGGGGGCACGTCATTGGGAGATGGGGACGTTATAAACGGTTTACCACATGAATCAGTTAGTGGGGGTTCCACATCAGCGGCTTATCCTCGCGCAGATTCTATCTGGGAGATTCTGGGACGATGGTAGGTTTAGTACCAACATAGAGAACTACCTCACTAAATTGGTTGCTCAGATCATCCCTGAAATTCAAATACCCTCTGGTAAACGTTTACATAACTATGGAAAATCACCATATTAAATGGGAAAATTCACTATAAATGACCATTTTCAATAGCTATGTTAGTTTACCAGAGGGTAACTATATATATATATATTCACCAACCATAGCGAGAATCCACAATTTCCCAGGGGTACTCCATGAGTCATTAGGATTTTCGGGACATGTGAAATCCTGATCTCAACCTATGGCCATCATGGCCATCATGGCCATCATGGCCATCATGGCCATCATGGCCATCATGGCCCAAGTCTGCCAGCCTGTTTGCCACCAGATGCGAGTCCGAAGGGCACGTTGGTCACGATCCTTGGGATGGCTCCGCGGGAAACCACAGTAGTCATTCAGTTGGTTCAAGGAAATGGAGATGGCCAAGTTACATCAATTTACCCTTCATGCACTTCTGGGAAGTAGAATTGGTGTATGATTTGGATATCCAGCTACCACATCCAAGAAGCCCACACTGCCTGGAGTCCAACTTGCCCAACTAATGATTGTTTCCGAGAGGTAGCCTATGGCTCTGACTCATATCCTCGCGTCTTACCACATTCTTGGCCATGCTGCGATGCTTTGCAACGCCCGTTTGGTTTTTTCCACTTCTGGGACGCAATCATTGCACAACATTTCAAGGTACTGCCACTGAGTTTGCCTGAAAATAGGGTACCCCAAAATCCATCAAATCCAAAATCCATCAAAATCCATCAACAAAATCCCATGGTTGAAACCTCATTTTGTCCTAGTGAAACACTCCAACCTTGGGGCAAAATCAGCCCACGTGCCATCCCACCATCCACGCCGAAGGACATGGTTGGGCGCCCTGGCTCCGAGGCTCCGGTTTTACCCCAAAAGGTGTCTTGAAAAGTTCGGGATCCAGTACCAATGAGTATATCATTATATATATATACGTATATGTGTGTATGGTATGTATGTAATGTGATGTGATGTGATGTGATGTGATGTGATGTGATGTATTGTGATATAATGTAATGTAACGTAACGTAACGTAACGTATGGCATTGCATTGCATTGTATGTATGTATATATATATTATAGTATGTAGACAGTATATAGAAAGTGGTTACAGTAATCCAAGTTAGTTTTATGTAGCCTTAGATTAGGGAGTACAGTAAGATCCTTCTGGATCTTGCCAGCCCACTGACATTCGACCTTGAAGCCGCTTGACAACTTTGGAGATGGAACCTGCACGGATCGAAAGAAAACAATCACCGCTCAAGACGTGGTTATCACTTTCATTTTGCAGCGCCAAGGTTGGGATTGACAATCTTTAATAATCTTTAGTTGCCATGATTCAATCTAAGCTATTGCAAACCTGGAACCAGCATCTTTTTCCCCAAAAACCGTCACATTTCCGGTTGATCTTCCCAGTCACTTGTCCGTTGTTGATCCAGTGGTGGATGAAATCCCCCAGTTGACTTGCTCTACACCGCACTTGCGGGGTTCCTTTTATACCACATAAATCATTATAAATCAACCTGAAGCACCCCTTCTGGGCAAGTTGTACTCCTAAAGTTGAACTATGTTGAACTAATTAAGCACATCTGGGGGGCACTTGCCCACATCAGACCTTGATTAGCACGCTTCATGCATTTGAAATTCTAGAAATCCTCACGTTTCCTGTTTCAATCATAATTGGGGGCACTTAAGTCATGTGATATATATATATATATATACATATGTAATCACAATATATATATATATATATATACATACTATAATATACTCATGTGTATGTGTATATATATATATATATATCAGCCTGCTTACACCTAGTAACACTTGAAGAATGCCGAAAATGACATGAGTTCACCCAGGCATCGAAATGGGGCGGCGCCTTGCACCAGCTGCACCCTGCAGGGCAAGGCTTCCAGGAGCTCCTCTCTGCTCGACGCCTTGCCCTGGCGTCGACGGTGGTTGGTCTGTGATGACACTTAGAATAGAAATAGATGACAAAAACATACAAAAACCAATCATTCATCGCAGATGATGATTTATGATGATGATTTATGAAGATGGTTCATGATGAATAGAAATAGATGATTAATTAATGATGTATGATGATTCATCGTTCAGGACAGGATGACAAAGATGATCAAAATGATGATTTATGAAGATTTTAAAAGGTTCGTTCGGGTTTGTCTGAAATAGGGTACAGTAACCCACAAAGTTGATGGCGCTCCAGCATTCCGAGTGGAAACCGGCCTCGCCTTCGCCTCACGCACTGCTTGGATGCTGGGAATTTGCAACCGCCGCAGGCAGCGTCGTAGGTTGCTCTGCAAACGCTGGATCTGCTCCTTCCGGAGCGAAAGAACGTGGCGCGGAGGGCGGCCAGGGGTCATGGGAGTTTTGAACGGCAACATGGGATGGTTTTGCGATGCGAAATATGGAATACATATATATATATATATATCAGTATATTATATATATATATATCAATAATATTGATATATATATATATATATCAGTATATATATATATCAGTATATATATATCAGTATATATATATATATCAAGCCAAGATAAGCTTGGCTTGAAGTAACAAACTATGGGTGGTATCCCCAGTACCCAAGGTGAGCCCCGACCTGAACATGCTCCCATCTGCCATGTGGTCATCCATGTTTCAGCTTGAAGATGCTTGAATATAATGTAGTTATTCTTTCAAAAAGGCTACTGTATGATATGTAGACCTTAGATATGCATACATAGTGTGTGTATATATATATTATGTATATGATATATTATGTATATGCTATGATATGCTATATCATATTATATATATATATATATATAAATTATATAAATACAGTATATCATCTCCCAAACTTGCCAATTTACTGAGCATCGCCCAAATTACTCTGGCACCTCGGATTGATCACTTCCCAACAGCCTCGGCGATCCAAGCTGAAGGGGTCTGGATCCCTCTGGTTATTTAACAGTTTGCTATGGAAAATGGTGGGTTTACCCTATGGAAAATGGGAAAATGGTGGGTTTACCCTATGGAAAATGGGAAAATGGTGGGTTTACCCTATGGAAAATGGGAAAATGGTGGGTTTACCCTATGGAAAATGGGAAAATGGTGGGTTTACCCTATGGAAAATGGGAAAATGGTGGGTTTACCCTATGGAAAATGGGAAAATGGTGGGTTTACCCTATGGAAAATGGGAAAATGGTGGGTTTACCCTATGGAAAACGGGAAAATGGTGGGTTTACCTTATGGAAAATGGGAAAATGGTGGGTTTACCCTATGGAAAATGGGAAAATGGTGGGTTTACCCTATGGAAAATGGGAAAATGGTGGGTTTACCCCATGGAAAATGGGAAAATGGTGGTTTTACCCTATGGAAAATGGGAAAATGGTGGTTTTACCCTATGGAAAATGGGAAAATGGTGGGTTTACCCTATGGAAAATGGGAAAATGGTGGGTTTACCCTATGGAAAATGGGAAAATGGTGGGTTTACCCTATGGAAAATGGGAAAATGGTGGGTTTACCCTATGAAAAATCGGAAGATGGTGGGTTTACCCTATGGAAAATGGTCTACAATGGTCCATTTGTAGATGATGTATGAAAAACGGTTGCTTTTCCAGAGCTAACCAAGGGGTAGATCCCAGAGGACTGATAACCATTCCTCAACAACTGGGTATATGCTCCAAACAGTTTCCCATGGCCCAAAAAAAAAGGAGATGGAAAACCAGATTTTATGTAGCAGAACACACCTGGCAGTAGAAATCCATGGACCAACAATATTTCGTGCAACCAATCAGTTGACCTCCGCCAAGAAACATCCAGAAAATATGGCAATATGGGTCAAGTCACCCATGGAATCTTCTGGTTTTCACACCTATTTATAGGTGGAAAAAAAAGGGTGATCCCCCAAAATCCGCCCGCACCGAAGGTGCTGGGGCGTGATCGTCCGGATGGCACTCGTAAAAGGTTACAGGTTTACCTGGGGGGGGTGGCATTTCTCGGCCAAAACCTCCTGTTTTTGATAGGTCGTGACGCTCGCCTTCAAAAAACACTGTAAACAACAGTACGGAAGACACCTGTTCGTGAACGCGCCCGTCCAAAATCGGCAAGCGAAAAGTGAAAAAAAACCGTGTTTTTCAACTTTTTGACCTCAATTTTTTGGTTTGCAACATCTTTTTTTGCGGTTCCGCAGGTGGCCTGGCCCGGAGGCGGATTTTTGAGTTTTTGGACCCGTTTTCGGACTGATTTTCGTCGTTTTGTGATAGCAGAAACATTGGTTTTTACAGTGTTTTTCTGTTTTCTGCATGCTTGACGGCTAGCTTCAAAACTTCCAAAAACCTCGTAAATTACGCTGTTTTATGTTACGGTGTGAATGAAAACATCGTAAATACCAGTGTTTTTTGACGTTGGTTAAAAAAACACTGTAAATTACAGTGTTTTTGGCCACCTGACCCTCAAAAACCATGGTATTTGCAGTGGTTTCTGCTTCTCACCGCGCAAAAACACTGTAAATAACAGCAATTTCGCCGTTTTTTCATGTTTTTCGTTATTTTTTGAACTGCGTTGGTCCGCTATACATGGCTATCAAATTCTTCGCGTTTTTTTTCCGACAATCAGTACTTTCGGATGTTTTTGGTCTCAATGGCCGACATCATTGGCAGTTACGAGCGGTCGCGAAGGTGTGAGAACAACATCGTTCAAACCGTGGCGGCCGCACAGGGGTTCTTGTCGCGGAGCGACAGAAGAGAACAATGGCAGTAGAAGAGAACAATGGCTGACATCATTAACAGTGTGGACCGTTCACTCGATATGTACATATATGATCTTTATATATATAGATATATCTCTCTATCTATCTATCGGTCTATCTTTCTCTATTTTGGTTGGCCGACATCTTTGCCAGTGTGGAGCGTCCAGACAACAAAAGCCTACATCTTGCAGATATGATACTTATAAAGCTTTCAAATTTATTGCTTGGTGCAAGGCAGCACCACACAACCTCAGGTTCAGTTCTTTTTTTTGCTCTGGCCGCTCACGGACGGAAAGTTCGCAAACCTGCCGTCCCAGGATCCACACCAGGCAAAAAAAAAACAGTATCGCCTCTATACTCTATGTCCGTTTTGTGGTTTGGGTTTCTATGAAATCAGGTTTGTCGTTTCAATCACAAAGAACGTCTTCATCCGACATGCCTTTTCATCATCATGATTACCATCATCAAATCTACAATCGTGCGTGCTCTTTAAACCTTGATGGTCGTCCTTGGAAAAGCTATCGTCTTTCAGGCCACTGAAGAAGGCCTGGCCATGAGGAGTTTCCATGGCTAGGTCTGGCTCAAAAGGTCTTGGACAAGTGCTGGAAAATGCTGGCAAATACTCGAACATATAACATTTATGGAAATTTATGGGAATGGGGGTATTTTCTGCGATAAAATTGCAGGTGTCCAACGTCATGGGGCGATATTCGCCCCAAATCTTCCATTAGACCAGGACTTAGTATTGAAAACGCCCATGGTGACGACTGGGGATCCCTCATGACTTGGTAACCCATCACTCAACAACGCTCTTCGCGCCTCAACTCCTCCGCTCCACTTTCCGCTCCGCCCCTGAATCATGCCCCTGCTGTGTGAGCCCAACGATGCGGTGCGGGCGGTTGCCGTCGCGAAGCGACGTGAATATGGTACCCTCTGGTAAACTAACATAACTATGGAAAATCACCATGTTTAATGGGAAAATCCACTATTAATGGCCATTTTCAATAGCTACGTTAAATTACCAGAAGGTATGTGTAGGTTTCAACTCATCCCCACGGTCCTCTGAGCCCAGGCGCGTGAGCTTTGAAATCGAAGCATTGGGCTCTGGCTGAATGGACTTGGCCACACGTTCGTACTCCTGCGCGACTGCCGCGACTGCGGAAGCGATGCAATCTGCACCCAAAAGCGCTTCTAAGTTCATATCAACACTTGTCAAATTCTTCACATCGTTTATGGGCTTTGGTGGCAAATTTATTGGATTCGAAAGTAGTAGGAGCCACACTTTCTGTGAGGCTAGGTGTATGACCACCCAAGGCACCTTTGGTTTCATATCCGCATCAAGTTTTGCTGGTTTTGTTCCTAGCAGTGTTGGCTGTCTTCGAAGATCTTCGAAGGATCGCAGCCGAGTTCTCCCCAAGTTTTCAACAGCAACTCTGGACATGTTTCTGTTACAACTTGGTTGGTGGCTTCAACTCCTTCGCGAAAATATCAGTTGGACATCATCATCCCAGTCATATGGTTGTAAAATGGTTGTAAATCAAGAATATGTGAAATCACCAACCTGAAAATGTCCCTTCCTTGAGGGGTTTCAACCCCTCCATGTGGTCCTGAGCATCGTGACATGGGAAGGACTTGAAGGGATGGTACCTTGGCCCACGGCACGGAGGTTCTTTTGCCATTGACCGGAGCTATCCATGTACAACTGTGTATATATATATATATAATCATCCTGGACTAGATAGAATATATTACCATATGGGATTTTCAAACATATTCCATTTCTAGTGACGATGTTTGGTGAAATGACCATATGTTATCTCCTGCATGATGACTATATATATATAATTATGTGTATGCATACCCAGAATACCAGGAACAACCATCCAAAGTCAGCATCGACATGGGAAGATCACACAGCCACAGGAATGCTGTATATAGTCGATCCATCATTTCAAGCAGGAGTGGAAACACTAGGTGCAACAACTGTTCAAAAACCAAAGATGTTTTGTCTGAGTTAGTGACAGTGGGTCCAACATCAACCTAACAACCACCATGAGGTTTGCCCTTAGAAATCTCAGGGAATCCGAATGTGGCGGTTGTTTGTTGACTTAGAGCCAAGGCTGCAATTTCTGGGCATGACTCGCAACAACTGGTACCCCAAAATCAGATGATTTAGGCATGAAAATCATCAAAACCATCCAAAATCTATCCAAAGACCTTGAACAAATCTCCAAAGTTGGACCGTTGGACCGGAACTCACAAAATCGGACCAGTCACCCCCTCCCCAAAAAAAAAACGCTGCATCGATCCATGGCGCTTGGAGAAAGGACCCCCGGGCGCTTGTCCCAAAGCGATCTCCAGAGCTTCCAACAAGATGGCCTGGAGGATCTGCCCATCAAGTCCCCCATGGATCTTGGCTTATCCCCACCAAAATGGCTTGTCAAAATCTGGTTGTCTTAAATGTGTTTAATCAGTTACGAAGTGGGATTAGTAAAAATGACCATTTATAGTTGATTTTCCCATTAAACATGGTGATTTTCCATAGCTATGTAAACGTTTACCAGAGGGTAAGTGGTTAGCACAACTGAAAACGAGTTGCAAATGGGATCAACCTCAGTGGCTTGATCAAAAAAAAGTAGCTGGGGTTGGTTGAAAGTTGAATGGGGAGTCAGAAAGCGGGATAGATCACCAAGATTTGTTGGTAACAGGTAACATTCACCAACGATCATTGGATGTGGGTTTCTCCGAAAATAGTGAGGAAATATCCCTAAATGGCCATCAAATACAGTCATCGGGACAATGATGACTAGCCTGACTAGCCAAGTCTTGTTGGGGGTGTCCCAATATTTTCAGACCAACCCCGCACTCACCCAAGGGGGTTGATCCGCTAGTAGGACCAATCCACAGCTGACCATGGGTCAAGTTCTCAGCACTCAAGATTCTGCCCTCCAGGATACCCCATCCCGATGCTAATGTTCCTCTGATGACTAGAAAAGGCGAACAGCTTTTCTCCGATGGATTTTTTTGAAGAAATCATGCCTCATCTACAGTCCATCATCCGAATAGTGCCCGTGATTGATAATCATGTGGTCCCATATGTTCTTTAGGTGCTTCCAATTCCCCTTTTTTCAGTAATCTGCTGCAACTGTATCCCCATGTAATCTTTTTGAAGAATCTATGTAAATCATGGTAAATCATATATATATATAATTATATATATATTATAATCATATTATGTGTGTCAATAAATATATATATATATATATGTAAATCAATTAATATGTAAATCATGGTAAATCTCAGTGATTTCCTCATTTCCCGAAACCCATCGAGGCGCAAAAACCAAGTGACTCCCGAGCCGCAGAAGGGATCCCAAAGCACCAGCTCCTCGTCGTGGTGTGCTGCTGCTGTCAGGCGTCGTAGCATGGGGGAGGCCAAAACCTGGACTGCGGGCCCCAGACCCTGGGAACTGAGGGGATTTTGAATGGGAACTTAATGGGAACTGAATGGGATTTTAATGGGATCTATATAATAAGATGTTTATGGACTTCATTGTTGAGTGGATGCTTCTGAAATCCAATGATGCGAATAATAAATCATAATCGTGATTATGTTTACCAGCCATTTTTACAAACCACTTTTTGCCAAACATGTTTTCCAACCATTTCAATGGTTTTCATATGTAAATTCATGGATATAAAAACCTGCTGGAGGCATTTTTGATATCTTAGGTATGTGATGGTTAGCCAACTGACACCTAAGACTTGTTGGTAGAAAATAAGATACCCAATTTCTGTGACCAGGAAATGAACAACTCCAATAATAGCGTCTCATTTTGGGATTAGGGGAATGGATCAGCTGAGTAAAACTGAAAGTTACCATGATGATTCCTGCCAGGGCTCCTGGATGGTACGTTAAGAGTTTGCGAACTGGAAGCCATGGCCCATGTACCATCTGGTTATTTAACATAGCCATGGAAAATCACCATTTTTAATAGGTAAACCATCTATAAATGGGAACAAAATGGTAAAAGGGGGATACTGGGACAAGTTATGTTAATATGTCCCCTGTTATGGTTTTTAGGTTTGTGTTCAATGTCTCTTCCTTATCTTTGATGTTTTATGTGGTGGGGGTTTTGGGACTATTTTGCCCCTAACTTTCACTGTTGATGTTTGGATTGAATGGGGGTAGGATTTGTTTAGACTGTTGTGGTTTTTGTTTGTGTTTGGGCAGGTGATTACTTCATAATATATTTTGTTAAGATATTATGAATTAATCATTTATGCTTTCCACTTTCCTATTCCATCCCACCAGTGTTCAATTACTCTCATTTGTGATAAGCAAGGTTTGTTTGTATCATTCAGTTCATCCATCGCTATTGACAAAAGAGTTAGGTTGATAATCATAGCGTTGAATTCACCATCACGGTTGAGTTCCTTTCCACAATCAATGATGACTTTTTTATCAGTTAAGTTTTCATACATCTTTTTCATAATGCCAAATCTTACGAACGAATATATTGTCATTCCATTTACTCCTTCATTATCTTACATCAACATAAAAACATAACAGGCAAAACACCCTCAACAAAACCTACCCTCATCCAAACCAAACATTATCACAACAACCTCAACGAAACATTTAGCAAAATTATCAAAAAGAAACAGTCAAACATCTAGATTTACAACATTGAACAAAAACATAACAGCCTCCCACCTAACCTCCAACCTGTCCTGTCCTAGTTTCCCCCTTTCCCCATTTTTTTATGGGCCATTTTCCATGGCTATGTTAAATAACCAGAGGGTAGTTCCATGAATTACCTATTCGACGTGGTGAGTCTTCATAGTTGTGTAACCAATCACCAGAGGGAACATCCATCCATAAAATGATAATTCAGCGGGTCAAATCCAGGTAAAATAGCATCTACCAATGGGCCCACAACAAATACTAAATAGCAGTCACCAATGACCAGATCGTATCATTCCCATCTTTGGATCGTAGATGGAAATGGAACTATCCCTGCAATCAAAAACTATCGAGAAAAACTGGGCTAGTTCCATCTATCATCAAAAAGCATCATCAATCAACAATAGTTCCATATCAATGATATATATCAACAATAATCAATAGTTCCATCAACAACTATCCATCTACTATAGGGCATTATATTGTTACATCTACCATCTAGATGTAGTATGATGCTAGTTCCATCTATAGTTCCATATCAATTATATATATATATCAACAATAGTTCCATCAACAATATCAACAATAGTTCCATCAACAATAGTTCCATCTATAATTACTACTATATTACTATTATTATTCATAATTTTAGTTGTTTTCATCTACCATCACGTTGTTCGCATGGCCGTGCCGTGCTTGAAGGCCACGCAGGCTGCTGCGTAGGTCTCCCGCATGGATGCATCTCCAATGGCCTCCATGATAAAATTTACATCGCCAGATGTAGATACAAAATGGTCAGAAAAATGGTCAGAAAAATAGTAGTAATATAATATTACATATATTGGTTAAGATTTTTTATCTATATAGGTATACTATATTTATATAATGTAATATATGATAGATGTATATAATAGTAGTAATATAATGTAATATAATGCAAAAAAAAGTAAAATAATGTAATATATGTATAAGAATATTTTGAGATATTACTATAATATACTGATACTATAATAATACAATTGTAGAAAATACTTCAATGGTAATAAAATAATAACGTAATAGTAATATCATAATAATAATGATAATAATAATTACTATATGTTCACCATGATACCAATAAGACAGTATTTCGTCCATGATATTATATATAATGTGCATATGATAATATTACACAATGATCTATAATAAAATGATTCGCGAATGTTAAAGGGTAAATTAGATCTGGCAAAGTCTCAAGTAGTAGACGGCAGATGTTCCAGGACATTTCAATGGACTGCCTATGCACATCTATGTACGATCTTGAAGAAAAGACGCAAAACACCATTGATTCGATATATACCCCAGTGCCAACTGGCTGGGTGTACTATAGTCGAAAAAACTATATGCAAAAGGGATGGCTGTGCGGCTGTGCCTTGGGGCCTACAAAGATGCCACACCATTGATCTGGGTAAATTATAATATGTCACTAACCTGAATAGTTCGGCCAGCTAAGGGGATGATGTCCCTATAAAAACCATCATTTCCAGTGAGGGAGAACAGTGAGGTCGTTGTAATTTACCCAGATATATATATATATATATTATATCTTTTATTTTTATATATATATACATATATGTACCCCTAAATCATCCATGTACAAATGGAATTTCCATTATAAACCATCCATTTTTGGAAGTACCCCCATTGATGGATATCATACTTCAATAGATTCTCCATTTACACAGCTTGTGGTGTCGATATCATCCCCAATACATTGGTCCTCTAGGGATGATTAACATCGCACAATATGTTAGTAAAGCAGTCATAAACCACCCATATTTTGGTTATTGGCACACCACCCGTTTATGGAAAATGTGGGGATGATTTGCTAGTGTTTTACTAACATCGTCATTCTTATCAACAGAGAACATCACATAATTGTCGTATATTGTCACTATTCTTTGACTAACATTGCAATTCTTGCTTTACTAACATGTACATTGTCATAATTGATCCTGAACATCATTCTTACCATGTATGATTCGCCATTTCGGGCGTGTTCCAAAAGTTCCGCCTTCCTCGCGCCGCGCTTGTGGAGCAGCCCGGAAGCAGCCACACTGACCTGGAGGACGATGGAGCTGGGAAATCCATGGGAGAAATTCCCGGAGTTGGTTCGATGATAAAGGGGGGAAACATGACCTACAAATGGGAATCATCAGCTGTAACAACATGGGGGGTTAATATAATTTGAGCCATAGCAGGTACGGTAATAAAATCTATCCGCACTTTGGTATAACGAATAATAGTTCACATCATATGTACAGATATAGCCCTATAGTGACGAGGTTGTTACCCTCTGGTAATTTAGGTTAACATAACTATGGAAAAACACCATTTTTGAATAGGCAAATCATCCATAAATGGGCCATTTTGCATAGCTATCTTGAATTATCAGAGGGGACTCAACTTAAGCAGAGACTCAACTTAAGCAGAGATCCTCCAGCGATGAAAGGAAATTAGTGGGAGAACATCCTGAAGAATGCGGACTGGCACTGGAATATCTCTCGCGTGGATGATTGGTGCAAGAGGATACAGTGGGTATAAGCCAGTGGCGCAATAGTTGCAGCAACAGGGGTCTCAACAGACTGGTTTTCATCCAAAGATCTGAATTTCTACAGATTGCCGTTCACCATGGTTCACGAGTCGGCAAACCGCAAACATCACGGTGCTTTTATGAATTCATATTCATGAATCCGCCCAGTGGCCAGGGCGGCTGTGGAGTATCCCCCAACCACCCCGGTCTTCCATGGCTAATCTCCTGGGCATCACCCAGCTACTTTTGGATGTGTGTCCCATGATTCTAACTGGGGATACGCGGCATTCACTGATTTACCACTCACTTCCTAGCTGGGATGCAAATCCAACTACCCCGTTGTGTCGCACCTGCGCTTCGTTGTGTCGCAATCTCAACCGCACTTCTGGCAACTCTGCCGCTCCAGATGGGCTTGCCACCTCCTGAGCAGGCGGTCCGACCAGAAAGACGCATGGAAACTCGAAAAAAAATGCCCAGAGGTTAAACAACATCGAAGTTCACAAGCAAAAATGGGGGGAAGCCAGCAAACATGGAAGTTGCAAACCAACATGATGATGACGCAAACATGATGATTGGACAATATTGGGCGCCAAGAAACAATCGTAGATTTAATATGATTTAATTAATATATATATATATATATTATATGTGTATATATATGTATATGTATATATATATATTGTTTGACATATTTTTACGATAAAAAAATGAACAAACCAGAGAAAAATCCCCAAGTTGCGCCATCTTGGACCCCAGTTGGGCTCAAGTTGGGCTCAATAAGTTGGAGCCAACTGGCCCGAGTTCGGCGCAAGTTGTGCCCAAGTTGGGCCCAAGTTCGGTCCTGTTCGGCCCAACTTAGGACCAAGGATGGCCAAGTTTGACCCCAGTCGGCTTTGGTTGGGCCAAATAGCTTTGGTTGGGCCAAGTACTGTAGGCCCGCTCCTTTCCTGTCTATCCGATTCTCTGGTTGCGAGCGGTTCTCGTCGCGAAGCGACTCGAATACAAATTGAAGAAACAAAAAAGAAACAAAAAAGAAACAAAGGGCGCCAGACTGCTTTGTATTTGTTTCTTTTTTGTTTTTTCCCCTCTGGAGATTCCGGAATCCCAAATCTGCATCTTTCCTTGGAAAAAAAAACATAAAAGAACAAAAAATATCAAAAAATAATCAAAAGGAAGCTAATTGCGACAGAGTGCTTACCAAACAGAAACAAAACACGAATATGCAAAGCACCCTGCCGCAATTTGTTTCTGTGTTGTTTCTTTTTGTTTGTTGTTCGATTTTTTCCAAGGAAAAATGCAGATTTGGGATTCCGGAGTCTCACGAGAAAAATAAAAACAAAGAAACAAAAAAGAAACAAAAACAAAGCGCTCTGGTGCAATTTGATCCTTTCTGTTTTTTTTCGGTTTGTATTTTTGTGTCTTGTTATTCTGTTGTTTTTTATTTTTTATTTTTTTCTCCAATAATTTGTTTGTTTCCAGTAAAATGCAGCATGTTGCGTCATAATCGTAGACCAGATCCGTGGTAGTTCCCCAGCTCCGATGAACCCAGAATAATAATAACAATAATAATATATGTATATATGATATTATATGATATGTATTTTATGTATTATATATGAATATAAATTAAATCATGATGATGATGATGATGATGATGAAGAGGATGATGAGGACGATGAGGACGATGAGGAGGAGGAGGAGAAGGAGAAGGACGAGGACGACGACGACGACGACGACGACGACGATGATGAAATGGGATAGTTGATTTGGGATGATCCAATGAGTTGTTGGTTCAGTTATATACTTTGTCATCTTTAATATCTTTATCTGCAACAATATTCAAAGCCACATGATATTGTTCCCATGATCCCCGCATGATGCTTGGCCTCCCCCTGGCAGTTGAAATCCTGCACCTGCTCCTGGAGATTGGCAGCGGCGCGGATGGAGTCTGCCACACGCTCCTCGATGAGTTTGGTATGATACAGCCTTGACTTCTCCTGAAAACGGCGAAGCATGACCTTCAGGGAGAAAGGAATTGGCTTAAAACTCTGGTGAGGTCCCCGTGTCGTGGCTTCTGCCAAGTTACTAAGTATATGTTCTTTTGATTTCTTTTGAAGAAATATATTAAATATACCATATATCATATATCCATATTACGTGGTATTATGTGAGTTACAAGATGCTATAAGTATGGTCAGAGTATGGTTGCTAACCAATTGGGATGATCCCCTAAGCGGGAAGCAAATGGCATCTGAATCACTGTCGAGGCAGATGGTTATGAGATGGGTGGGTATATTCCGCAGTATGAATAGATCCAAACAAACGTCAGGTGCTGATGGTCACTGCCGAGGCCGACTTATGCGGATTGCGTTGATTTGGATCATCTTGATTACTCGAAGCAGACTCTACATCCACCCCTTTCCAGCACAAAGAAAAGTGTGTTGTAATCTTGATTCATGATATTCACCATCCACATCATTCTCTATCTTAGGGGACACGTCCAAGTTTCCGATGAAACTTTGATGATGGGCGTCATAGCTCCCTTGGCAGGTCGGCTGAGGGTTTTTGTTAACACACCTTTGCAATTAGGGCCATCAGCATGGCAAACTGTTAGACAGAACCAGAGGGTATATCCCATGAAAAATCCCATTAAATCCCATTAAACCACCATTTTCCTATGGTTTTCCTATGGTTTTTCCTACCAAATTGGCAAGTTGAATGAACATACCAGATCCTACAAATTGGACACGACTCGCCAGGAGTGACTTCTTCGATAGGCCAGGGCCTCCCACGTACAAAAACAATCAGCATTGCCACTAGCATCAAGATCACCACAATAAAATATATTGCGAATTCATTGGAAATGTAATGCCAATAATGCCACCCATGAATTGTCAAAAATGAGAACGGAAATCATCGCCGTCGTCTCATCATCATCATCATCATCATCATCATCGTCAAGGTGCCAGGCGCAAATAGTGATGCCACGGCAGTCTTTGCAAACCAGCATCCAAAGAACGCCTTGGTGCCGAGAATAACGAGGCCCTCGGTCCTCCAGTGACTGAGTTGTTGAACGCTTGGTGATCATGGCTGGGAAGGAAAAAGAAAAACGAATATCATATGATTTGCTCTCCAATAAATTAACATAAACCCTGAAAATGGACAGTTTTTAGTGGAAACTAATCTTCCAAACCCCTATTTGGCAGGGTCTATCTTAATTCACTAGAGAGTAAACATCATGTTCCCCATCCATGTGGCGATGTTGGGTTTTGTCTGCTACCTCCAAGACAAATTTCAAAGTTTTTGTTTCCATGGCGTGATCGCTCCAATCACCATCCATATGGAGAGGTTGCTATGCCCCACAAATCAGTTGTGGATAGATCGCCGCGAGTCTCGCTTTGTGGGTTGAAAAGCCAATGTTGTTCAAGGTGAAGTTCCAGCATACAACATGTCAACTAGATTCAACTAGTACAATGAACACCAATCACACCAACTACTTTCCAAAATGGTGATGGACTACCAGGTTACCATGTATACAAAACATAATTGCATATACGATATATAATATATAGTATATGTGTAACATACTTACTGTAGAGTATCTTGCACCATATCCATACTGGCCCAATAGATCTTCCTCCAACCAACTCTCTCCATTCAATAATCCTGGACTATATCCCCAGTATGATCTCGTGATGCCCATTAAAGTGTTAATAATCATCAGATATATGATATACTACTTATCAAATTTCTCAAATCATATCGCCATCTGTTTTCGTTCAACGCTATTAGACAGACATAGTGAAACTATAAATACTGTTAAACAATGCTTAAATCCCCATAAAATACCCATTGATCATGGTTGATGGTATCCCATTTAAATCCAATTCAATATCTCTATCATTCTCTATCCGTGATGCACAAAAAAAAACATGAAATTTCACAAACAAACACCCAACCGGACCCAACTCTCCAACCGTCCAACCGTCCCCTCCGCGTTTCAGCAAGGCGACACGTCGGGCGCGTGGAACGGGTCCCCCAGGCGCAGCAGGACCAGCTCCGCCAGGCGGCTCTGCAGCGTGCAGCGCCACATGGTCTCGGCCAAGCCGTGCACTGCCACGCCTACGGAAGCCGTTGGAAGGGGCTGGGGATCCAAACTCCATGGGATTTCAGGGGATCTCATGAAAAAACAAGAAGTATTTGATTGGATTTAATGGGGTTTAATGGGGTTTAATGGGATTTGATTGGATTTGATGGGATTCTATAACGGGAAATTAGTGGGATTTTGATGGAATTTGATGGGATGTCAACATTCCAAACTCTGGATGTCCAAAAAAGAGAAGGTAGTTTCTGGACGATGTTGGACCTATCGTTAGTCCCATGGTCAACTGATAGCAACGCCATGCATCATGTGTGGATGGTGAGTTAATCTGGAGAGCGGGGGACCGTGGGAGTGCGCTTTCTTGTTAGTTTTACAGTAAGTTGTTGGTGCAAATTCTTCATAAACATCATCATGCCTACTGTCTCTGCCACAAAAAAGCATCCAAATGAAGATGTCACCAGCACTCCCACAGTCCCCTGTTCTGTAAAAATAAGGCTAGTGGGCCTGTTCCAAACAAACACAGTGGATCCTCAAATCTTGCGCAGCTCCGTTGTGGTCCCTTGCACAAGTACGAGACTCCAAATAGCCCTAAAGCTTCCTAAAACCTGTTGTGACTTCAAGCTGGCAACTGAAATCACTCACAACCCTATATTGATCACATATATATATATATATCCATACACTAATCTACAGCGTATCCTAGAAATCCACTTCCCAGTTCGAACCAGGAATCCTCCCGGTTGGCACCTCCATGTAGCGTTTCAAATTGCCCCGGGACGCCCAAGAGTTGGAGTTCACGCTCCAAGCCTTCGGATCCATGCGAAAAATTGGGAAAATCCACCATTTTTTATGGGGAAAATCACCATTTTTTATGGGGAAAATCACCATTTTTAATGGGAAAATCACCATTTTTCATATGGATTGGATGGTGATTTACCCTCTGGTAATGGCTGACATAGCTAGCTATTGAAAATGGCCCAGTCGAAATGTCGTGACTTTTCCCATGAAAATTAGATGGTGGATCTTTCCATAGTTATGTTAACGTTTACCAGAGGGTATACTTTTCCGATTGGAAGCATCGTCCTTGTGGAACCAGTGAAGAATACCCATTTGGGTCTCGTTTCTGTCAGAAGCGAATGCGTATGTAATATATGTATAAATGATCATCTGCGTTCTGGGTGTCAACATGTTTGTTGCAGCACACAAGGCATTCCTCAAACCGATTGACCTCACAAATTGGCTCAATGGGAACACGTTCAAATTGCTAGGTCCCACTGCAAAGCCAAACCAAAGTGCAGTTCCTTTCCAAGAACTTCAGGTGATGCTATCAGTGTTGACACAGAAAATTCCATGGCATATCCAGCTGAACACTCACCGCAGTTTCCCTTCTCGCCACTTTTTCCGAAAGCTTTGGGGCGCTAAAAAGGTCGTGACGGTCACGGTACGTCCATACAACTCGACCTTCCAGAACTTGGCCGTAGAATTTCCCCTTGCACAGCTGCAGGGACTCCTTCGCGGATCTCGCACACCTTCCCCTTCAATCGCCCTCTGGTGCGGTCGGGTGTCAGCAACAGCGGCCTCAGCGGCCTTTCTGTTGGTAGAAGATCTGTGCGAACTCCATCCCTGCAACGGTGCCTTCCCGGTAGACTTCGCAGGACATGCGGGCACGCAGGAAAATAAAGTCGAAATGCTTCACCAAAATGCCTCTAGTGGAGGTTGAAAAGGAACAATCATCCACCGGACGGTTGGATGGGACTTGATATGCCATAAGAATTCTTCATACCTGCGCTCTTCAGGTTTCATTGACAGAGTCACGTGGTGGTCATGGGGTGTGCAAAATTGATAGATAGTAAAGAACTAGATCCAAAAATCATAGGCGACATGGTTTCCACTTTTGTTTTTTTTGGGATTTCGGAATACCACGGGACTCAATGGGACTTATACTTTTTTCATATTCTTGGGATGGATTGAAATCACCAACTTGTCGCATTGAGTCCCGTGGTATTCCGAAATCAGAAAAAAAAGAGTGGAAACCACCAGACATCACCAGACCTCAACTGACCTTTCCGTCCATGGCACGCATCAGCCACTGCGTCCCTCGAAGCTCGGGTCTTCTGTCTGCAGGCGCATCAGATCTGACCTGAACTGAGAGCAGCTGGTGATTCTCAACCAAAGTTGGCATGTTTGAGATGTTAACAGTACATTGATTGATACGGAGATGTTATGGACTATAGACTTTGATATATTATTATAGTATATGAAAATCATACGCATGATATCCTTCCATTTCGGAGAGAACGAAAGTGCTCATCATCCATCGAGGTGATCCCGGACCTGGTTCCAGAACTGATCCACTTCTGCAGGCGAGGTCATCACAGGCATCTCTTCCACGGTCAGGTTGCAACTGCCCACGTCATCGGCTCGGTGTTGTGTGATCTTGAAGGTCAACCTGAGCTGGCGACTCGACCAGCAACAGAAAGGGGAAAGTTTTTTGCGGTAAGAAAAAAAAAGGTGTGACCTACAAACATGGGGGGATGTTGGTATGCACATATCTGCAAAAATCCATTGAGAATTAGGATTGTCATATATGATCACTGACAACGGTGTAGTGTTCGAACTTATTGTGGATTGGTGTATCCTGGTTGGCTACTGGGATCCCCGGCTTACAAAATGTCATTCCTCAAAATTGTTTGGGAAACAAGCGCTTGCTCATTGATGTGGATGCCCATCAGTGGCAATGAACTCTGGTCATATGTATTGACATATCATATAAATATTATATATATAATAATATATAATAATCCCATATTATCCCAATATATCCCAACTATGGCCACCTCTTGATGCAGCGACAACCAAAACCATCAACAGGTCCATAGGAAATCCTTGGGATGGTGAAGTACCTGCAAGCAATAGGATTACACATCCAAAATAATGACGGAGAATACAAAAAACTTGCAGCTTGAACCCCAATGGGCCATCAAATCAATGCAAACTGATAAGACCCAGCATTGAATGCGAATATTCAATCAAATACATAGAGACCCATCCAAGATTGCGGGGTGCGGGTGATTTCCGGTCTCTACACTCAGAAAAGAGTAGGTACCCTCCAGTAACCAAAGTTGTCAACCGAAAATGCCCAGTCACACCAAGTCATATCTCAGTGAAAATATCCCATGATTTTTCCTGCTGCCAAGGGTTCGCTTACCGGAATATAATTTGCCATGCAGCAGTCGCGACAAGGTCTGAGCTTCAAATCGTAGCAGGCCTTGGATCGGAAGCAGCTCACCCAGCCATTCGGCCAAGTCTTCCTCCGCATCAAAGATGCCCGACATGACACTGCGACGTGTGGGGTTCCACGGTTCCTGGCCACAGTCTTCAACATCTCCGGCCGGGCAAAGGTCTTTCAACGACGCAGCCAAAAGGTCTAAGGTGAGTAGATTGTCGATGACCTGATCTAGTAGGGCAAGGATGTGCCATGGGCATTCAACGGGTCTGGTATGCGATCCAAAGATGGACCAGAATTGGCAATTTTTGGTGTTTACCCATGCGGTTGTGGGATGTTTGGGGGGTCTAGTGGCGGAAGTAGAAACATAATGCAACCCATCAACCACTGATCTGTGAGGGAACCCTGGTTGCTTTCTTCCCCCATTTGGCCCAGCGGCCTTGCAGAATTTCTGGCAGCTGCCACGCAGATGTGCTTTGTCGCGGAGATTTGCCGCAGTGGCCACATGCTTCAGGATTGACTCCGCCAACATGGCATGCGACCAGGGATTCGACGCAACTGGAAGATGCCAAGAGCGCAAGCAGCACGAGTGGCAAGGGAAGCTGACTGGTTGGAGACCTATCTTTGATCTGTATAGATTCGATGCCCATTGCTTAATATCTAGATAATCGGTTTGATTCCCATGGTGCAGTTGGTGCCTCAGCAGAGTCAAGCTTGGATGAGCTCGGCAACAACATCCATAGTTGTGGGATGTTTTTTGGTATCAATTTCTTATAATTTCTTGCTAGCATGTCCATCATTGCTGCTGTACAGCATGATAGAATGAAATAAAAATAGAAATATATACCCTCTGGTAATTTAACGTAGCTATTGAAAATGACCATTAATAGTGGATTTTCACATGAAAAAGGGTGATTTTCCATAGCTATGTTAGTTTACCAGAGGGTACAACATGGTTTAGGCAACTACCCCTGATGGGCGGTGAAAAAATCACAGGTAGACCCCCAGGGCCCTGTGTATTGAATCATATTGAATCATACCACCTCATCCATCCATCAAACTTCCCATCCCGAATATTGGTTGATTTATATGTGATGATCATCTCAAATGGTTCAAAAATAGATCATTAAGGTTTTCGAGCACCAACCAGGATGCACAAGCCTCCACAATTCATAAATTTTCTCAACAAATTGTAAGTCTAAGTACTGTAGCCCTAAAAAACCATCGTTAAGAAAGGATTGGGACATCAACTTGCTTCAATCCCCCAAGCAATAAATCGTGAATCATTATCATTATAAAATTCATCAATATTCGATAAACCAGGATTATTGACATCATTGTTAAATGATCATTATCGATCAATAGTATCAATAATCATAATCTTTTTCTATCAATAATTATGAATATCGATTGACAATCATTAGTTTGTGCTTTGGCTTGCAAGCTACGAATCCACCACTTAAATCATTTAAGTTCCTTGATTTTCCCAGCTCTAAACCTGCATTTAGATCAGATGTTTGTTCCATTGCCAATCCCCACGTTTGATGCTTAAGCCGCCCTCCCCATCGTGACAGCTGCCGTCCAGCTGCTCCGTTCCAAGCCCGGGGAAGTCACCAAGAAAAGGCGCCGCAGGGCGCCCGGGGACCCCTGAGATGTGAACTCTTCAAACCGAGCACATGTTGAAACATGCGTGGGATATACCCTCTGGTTATGACTAACATAGCCGTGGTATATATAGATGGCCCTAATCGAAATAGATGGTTTACCTGGGTTTACTGTACCGTTCTTAAAAATGGTGGATCTTTCCATGGCTATGCTAAATAACCAGATGGTATCTGTGGAGTTCAAACCGAGCACATGTGGAAACATGCGTGGGATATATCATGGGAAAATCATAGGAATAATAATGGGAATGCGTTTGTTTCAACTACAATAACTACAATTATGATTCTAATGGGAATATCATTTTAAAAAAATGCATATATAATGGAATTTCATCAACAAGAATAGTGATTTCATGTGAGTTCTTATGGGATTCTTATGGGGTTCATGCAAATATACAGTAAATATAATTTGAATATAATGGGAATATAGTGGGAACAAAATGGGATATACACATGTGTATGAACATATATATATACATATTATGATAGCGTGGCTTTGTCCAGAAATGGTGTATTTATATCATGACATAGCCATCTTAATGATGATAGTTTGGGAGATGATAAACCAGGGGATCGGATAGGGGATTAGGTACATGGATTGGTACCCAACATTTTCGGGCAAACCCGTTTTGGGATTGGCGCACAGATGTCGGTTTCTGGTAGAAATAATTGACATACAAGTAACATGTTTGATTGGGATTGCGGACTAATCCCAGATGCCAAGTTGGGAACCCTTATCAACCAGCCAGTAGAAGGGTCTCAGTGAAGATGGGTCCTGGTACCAAGTAGTGGTGGAACATGTCACTAATAAATGTATAAAAATCATATACATCAAAACTAGCTCTTGGTCAGACATGGTCTGCTGAATAGAGGAAAGCCCTTGAACAGGTGAGCCACAACCCCGCGGCTAGCCATGGCTGGCCCTTGGCTGTGCCAGGACGAAACATAGCGATCCAACGGAGGGAAACCCAAACGACCAAAATGAGTGAGGAAACGAGCAATGAAACCTCGGGCTTCAACGGGTGAAAGCACGAAGGTTTGAAGCTTCAACGGGTTAAACTTTCGGTCGGTACTGTAGGACCATTTAGGCTTGACACACTAGGACGACCTGTAACACTTTGATGGGCGACAAGCATCTTGTTTCATGGATTTATCGCCAACAAAG
Source organism: Cladocopium goreaui (assembly GCA_947184155.2). NCBI lineage: Eukaryota > Dinophyceae > Suessiales > Symbiodiniaceae > Cladocopium > Cladocopium goreaui. Next base: position 135,146 of record CAMXCT020001624.1, on the reverse strand, counting down.
GGGAATAGACATTGAAGAAACACGATGTGCTCGCATTGCTTATATGGTTTGTTAATCTTTTGGTAGAAAGAGACTGGTGTTTTGGAACTATTTTCTGCTGCCAATTCACAAAGACTATACCTTAGCTCAAACAGCTGCAGTTGGATTCTGCAATTCACAAATGTCAATCAAAAGAAACTGAAAAGCATTGAAAAGCTTTGGATTTCAAGTTTATTCTTAGATACCAAAAGAAAAAGAAAAAGAAACATCAGCCGTGGGTATTATTATTAGCCATTGATTAACCATTGACTAACCGACTAACCGTTATTAACCATTAATAACCATTAAATTAATAACCATTATATAAAATTCCACATTTCCCAAGCTACTTTGCCCGTGGCTCATTTTACGGTGGCTCCCCTGGTCCTGGTGAATACTGTATCATCTTTTCAAACATGGCCTCATAAGTTACCCTCTGGTCATTTAAAATACCGGCAAGATATGGAAAATGGCCCATTTATAGATGACGTAGATATGTATCTATTTATATATATATATATATGTGTGTATGTATATGTGTATGTATATCTACGTACATATATATATATACATATCATGGGTTTTGACCCATCTCCATGTTGCCTTGTTTTGTCAAACGACTCTTTCCAGACGCAAACACAAACAATATCTTCGGCAGGGGCACCAATGCGCAACGGGAATTCAAGCTGCAGGTGGATACCCCGAACGCAGATCATCCTGGTTCATGTCATTAACTACTCTGGTTCATGCCAATATCAAAGCAAAATTATGCCATGGCAAAATTATGTCATCAAAACAGTGATATCAATCTTAAATGTTAAATGCAGGGTCCTATTATATCATATTATATAACATATATAGATATATGATGATATGATAATATAATATCCCATTACATCCCATATACATATAATATACATGCCCCTTTAAATATCCTAAATTGCATCCTAGCCAGCACATGATGTGGAACTCGCCCATTTTGACGCGCCCTCTCGGGTCGCCATACCGCTCGCCTCTCGGCACAGGGTTCTCTTTGGAAGCCGGTGCAGGTCCGTGAAAAAAAATCCAAAGGCCGGCCTTTTGGCGGGTGCAAAAAATCCCTGGTTTTTCGTTGGTTTTTTTAGAACATGGGGGAGTTACACATTAAGCAAAGGTGGTATAAGACCAATCATGTTATGGGGATATGCGGGGATGTACTGGGATACAATGAGACATAATAGGATATAATAGGTGGGATACAATGGAAAATGGTGGGATACGTAGGTATGTTTTATCCAATAAACCCAAATAGTACGTACTGATAATATGACGCGGGGGTTGTCCAAAGATTTGGGTGCTCTCTCCTGAACCATGGCCAATGCTTTGCTCTGATGCTTCATGACCTTCGGATTTCAGTTGGTGTGACTTGGTCTCTTTTGGACGAGGGTGACACCAGTGACACGAAAATGGAGTTTACATACGGATGTGGGTCATTTCCGGTACCCTGTTTCTTCTCCCATCCCAAAAACGGTGCTGGAATTCAGCATGTTTTGATATGTAATCTCATCCCCTGTTCATATTAAACAAGAAACTCCAAGAAACCATGGAAAAAAGTAGTGGAAACTTGACATCTTTGGGTATCTACAACTGTGAAAAAGGCTTCAAAAAACCAATGACCCATCCGCATGGGCTCGATAGCCGCTGGAATCTCATTGACATCGCATGAACCACAAAATTTGCTGCTCGCGCTCCGGAGTCTGATCTACCCGTCTGACCGTCGGAAACTGCCGCCTGCGTTTGTTAACCAAATTGGTCAAAAACTCTGCCTTCAGAGGAATTCCGGAAGGTACCCTCTGGTAAATTAATCATATACCCAGAAAATAACCGATGTTGAGTGGAAACTCATCTTCCAACCCCGGTCTATGTGAATTTACTGCAGATCACCATCAAAATATGAGGTGTTCCGAACATGTTTTCTTCTTGAGGACCGCTGTTCGAATTTGCCACCTCCCAGGTGCTCCTGTCGGTCGATGAAATTCGTAGGGGGGTATCCCCAAGGGTTTGTGAATCCCGTGTCAACAGAAGTATACAACATTATTCAACCATGCATGTGTCAAGGAGCTTGCCAACTCTGACCCATCTTGATTTAGATCGGCTCAAGATTGGCCCAGTTCAGCCACTGTCATCCCAGGACTGAAAATGTCTAGTCTTCTCCCCTAAAAAAGGCCATAGCTTTGGGGTCTTAAATCATGTCTACCTCAGATTCAGCAGGATCAAGCACCGAAACTGGACCATTCCTAGTGGTTTTCCTCTTCCACAGTCCCATTTTGGTCGGTGGGGTCAGCTTCACGGAGGCTGTGAAGGTGAGGGTTGCCGGTCAAAGAGCTGAAGACCGAAGACCTGTGAAACATAGGAATGGTTAGGAATGGTTTAGGATGCACACTGCAAATATACTCTGTCTATACCTTTCTGGGGTATAGCCGGTGCCAATCGGATTGTCCACATGCCCGGCTCATCTGTCAGGTGGGTTGACCGTTCTTAACCCTAACCCCCACCAATTTGGAGAACACTTTTCTAGGCTCTGTAGGACCTGGCCTGGTCATGGTGGTGCAGCAAGGTCCTGCCCTGCAGTCCGCCAATCGGCCAGACGGCTTTGTCTGAAAACGGAGGATCGACACCCATAAAATGCAACATTCCAAGTTTCCAAGTGGGAAAATGATGAAAACTGAAACTCAACTCATATCAATCATGAAATTTTGGGTCTTTGTCTTTTTCCCACCATGTTCAGACAAAACCCCAGCTCATTTCCCCAGCATGATGTCCATCTCGGGCTCTGCGACACATCCCGTGGTCAGGTTCCACCTCAACCGCTCAACGACGCAACGCGCATCCAAAAAGGGGATGGTCCAATGCTAAAGATGCGTCTCTGTCTGACGAGAAATCCACAATATATAGTGATGATAATAACAATAATAATGCTAATAGGGATGATAAACAATAATAGTGATGATAATAGTGATGATAATAGTGATGATAATAGTGATGATAATAACAATCATGATAAACAAACAAGACATGCTTTTGATGTTGACCCATAGTCGAACATTTTATATGAACTTCTTTTGCAAATCACTCTTAGACTTTTCTAGTGGTGAGATGCGACTCTGAGCCCCGGACAGGTGATATTTGCAATGGTAAGCCTCATAAACCTGCGAGGCTGGGCCGCGGCCCCCAATGAAACCTCTTGAGGTTTCCCGGTTTCGATGGGGTTTTGCTAGCCAATGAGACTAACCAGACCCAGGATTTACTAACCATTTAATGTTGGTAAAACAACAAGAAACCATCCCCCAGTCATCACCATTTTTATAGGTGCTATGTTTACCATTCCCAAATGGCCTATCGAAGTTGAGTGACCTCAGGATGCAAATCCCCAACTTGCAAGTTCTGAGTTGCGGACATAGTACCCGAAAAAGGTCGCAGTGCATTCCGAGGTGTTACATATTAGGAGGGTTACATATTTGTATAATATATATATATACATATAATATAGAGATATATATATATACAAATAATGTTATATATATATACATAATATATATATATACATAATATATACATATATATATATACATAATATATGTATATATACATAATATATGTATATATGTATATATGTATATATGTATATATGTATATATGTATATATGTAGATATGTATATATGTATATATATTATATATATACATAATATATATATATATATATATTCTGTGTATATATATATATGTCCGAAGCGGGTTTAAAATGTTTCGAACCTGACTATGAGATGCTTTGACAATAAGCACAACATACCACAACTATGGTTGCTGAACCCTTCATTCAGCTTGTGGGTCAAAATAATTCCTGATTTTTTTTTTCCCATTCCCCCGTGACCTCTGGTCCGATTCTATATCAAGACTTGCACTAATCTGGCTGAAAAAGGATAATTCACCAGCCTGGAAAGTCCTGCAATTTTGGGTCCTCACTCATATGCAAACCATCATTTGGAGTGAAGTCGCGGCGGCGTCCTTAACATTCGCCCCTAATCATCTAGATAAATAATTGTCATAAACATAGAATATACATATATATATATGTATGTAGTTATATATAATATAATATAATATAATATAATATTATAATATAATATAATATAATATAATCTAATCTAAATATATATATATATAATATAATATAAATATGCTATACAATATAATATAATATGATATAATATAATATAATATGATATAATATAATATAATGAAATAAAATATAATAAAATAAAATATAATATAATATAATAAAATAAAATATAATATAATATAATACATATATGTATATTTACTTTCTTAGGAAATCTGGTATGACATTATTCAATGATCACCAGGATTTTTTAACCGTCATGATAAAAACCCACGCCTTCAGGAAGGACCATGCCACGAAGAACCTACGCAAAGTTGGATTGAGCCACCATTAAAACATAAAATATTGGACGTTACCTCGAAAAATGATCAAACAATTGAGTTTAACCATAATGATCATAACAATTGAGTTTAACCATCTATCAATGCTTTAACCATAATAAATTTGGGAATTCAGACATATAATCTCCAGCATAAATGGAAATTCACCAACAAGAAATCTGGGATTTGACCACCAGTGATGGTTTTTCAGAAAGCACCGGACAATGGAGATCTGGCCACTTCAATGGGTCGAAAAAAACACCGGCATTTCTGATTTTTTCATGGAAAATCCATCTGGTTGGTTGGAAAATCCATCATTTCTAGATGCTTTACCTCCTGAAATCAGGGCGTGTTGAATTATTTGTACAGCGTTGGAAGGGTTGATCCAGCAAAAGATGTGTTTCATTGTTTTTCCACATGCTCGATCATGAATGAAAGGAAAGCTACATGGCTACATGATCGAACACCGGTTTGAGTGTTTTCAACACATTCCCGATTCGTCAATTGGGATCATCATACCAGATAGAATGTTTGAAACTACCAACCAGATCATGACACATCACAAACTTCAGGTGCTCTGTGACTTCTCCATTGCAAATTCTGAAGAGAGTGCTCAAGCCCCATAAAGTGGGTGTGTTGAAAATGGGGGGTCCCCGAAACGAGTCCAAATGGCCGTTTTTGTCGGGAAAATGATGGTTAACCACTGGATTTAGGGGTACCCATGGGTACTTCATGGATGTATGTTTTGCATGACAGGATTGAAGTTGACATACTGTTTCGGAATGTTTCCAGGATGATCGTCGGACGTCTTTCTTTTCATATGGTGCATTCCTGTTTTTTCAGGATGCCATTCTGACATGCAGATTTCTTGGTTGAACCCGTCGAAGCTGGGAAAAAAAACCCATGGGTCTCCCAGGTTTCCCCAGGTCTCCCCACATCACAAGAATGGAGACCCAGAGCCCGGCCAGACCTGTCTGACTCGACACCTTGGAAGTCAGTACTTTCCGAGCAAAGGCTGGGATTGTTGGCTGGGATTTAATGATCTAAGCATCAAGGGTTAGGGATTTAATGGGATTTTATGGGGATATGATGGGATGTATAACAGAACTATTTGGGTTTGACCAAGAATTGGATATACAGTCCAAATAACCACCGGAAAGGGCAAATATGATGACGAATCGGGTGATTTGGGAAACCCATGGATTTGGGTCTGCAAAAAGTGGATGGATCGAGGCAAGAAGTATGAGGATACATATCCAACATATACATGATATTCGATATTCATAAATTTATACATCCATCTGTCCATCTGTCCATCTGTCCATCCGTCTATCTGTCTGTCTGTCTATCTCTCTATATGTCTATCTGTCTATCTGTCTGTCTATCTGTCTATCCATCTATCTATCTATCTATCTATCCATCTATCCATCTATCCATCTATCCATCTATCCATCTATCCATCTATCTATCTATCTATCTATCTATCTATCTATCTATCTATCTATCTATCTATCTATCTATCTATCTATCTATCTATCCAGCCATCCATCCGTCCATCCATCCATCCGTAATATATATATATATATATGTACATTTGTCAATGATAATCTGTGGTGCTTCTAACATGATCAATCATTATTGCTATTATGACTAATGTGGTAAACGCAATAGACCGTCCTCAAATTTAAGTACACATGGGTGGTATATACCATCCCCCAACTGAGGGTACCACAGTACTACGATTAGGAATATACGGTTACATCATCAGAAGTACCACTAACATACAACTGTTTGTCATCATAATTGTACTATGTTTAATCACTACATTACAACTAACCAAATCATATTACTCTTCTTACCATTGTCATTACTACTATGGTATGATGATGATAAACTACTACTAACCAATCATAATAGGTTCTTACTTATAGGTATAGAGTAACCAATACATGTCTTAGCACCCGCGAGTCTTGACGGTTGCTCGTATACTGGTTACCACTAACCATCAGTAATAATAAATTAGGTATATCACTAAACGTCATACTAATGCCATTCAAAGCATCAGTATTGCCGTACTACCCACAGACACCGTAACATACCGTAACTATGTTGCGCAGACATTCACATTGAGGATGTCATGTTGTCGAATATGATAGGAGAGATTGCAGAAAATACTGGCTATACGCAGTGTTTTCTGGTTTAGGATTCAAAGTTTTCAGGATTTAGGTTTTAGGGTTTAGGGTTTAAGGTTTTAGGGTTGTAGGTTTTAGGGTTTTAGGGTTTAGGGCTTAGGGTTCATCGTCTGGGAAATCTCAAGACACTGGTCCTGCGCAGGTGTTTGAGCATGTTGAAGGATAATGCTCAAACACCATTTGAACTTTCCGGGCAACACACAGTGCCTGGCCGTATTACTACTATTAGGTGTATATATGTACATTACTGACATATTGGTACATTACATATGTATATATACACACACACGTATATATGCACAGTATTACACATTGTAGTAAGTTTTAACACTATGGTAATATGCTATATAGTAGAAATATATCTATGTTAGTTATACTGTATATATATATATATACACCTACTGGTATATAGTGAAGTAATACTATGAAATATAGTTAGTAACCACCTCCAGGAGCTTCCACCCCCTGCGAGCTCCGCACGCGACAGCATCGTACCGCCGCTTGAAGCCCCGAGAAGATCATGCTGATGATCAGCTGAGCGAAGCGGAACGGGTGACATGGATTCAACGTGGGGATTTTTTAGCCACAGAAATTGTCAGCCGAACATCAAACATGGTAAACATGTTGGATTCAATGGGAGTTAACAAAAGAAAGTGGGATTTGAGAGGATTAAACTGACTTACATGGGGAGTATAAGACCATCTGGAACCATTTTATAAGGATATATTATATGGTGGGATATGGTGGGATACCCAAATATTCAACGAGCATTTTGGGGGATACCAAAATATTCAGACCAACCCAGATGGAGCATCTTGGAGGGCATGGAAAAGACGTACAGAAACATCTTCGGGACTCCCTAAGTCGAATATTTTACATCCTGTTCAGACATATCCCACATGATATTTGGATATATTTCTGCTGGTTGACCTAGCCCTCTGAAAAATGATGGAGTGAGTAACAGTTGGGATGATGACATTCCCATACATTCCCAACTGAATGGAAAGTCATAAAGCCAATGTTCCAAACCAGCAATCAGATCACCATCATATTCCCATATTGTTGTTGGTTTATAGCCTATGAAAACCACTATTAACCATAGATAAACCATAGATAAATGCCATTCCAAAATGCTACCGCGCCGATTTTCCACCTTGATCTGGGCCGGAGAGTAACCATCTTGGAAGGTCAGCGCCTCAGACACGGCGAATGTGGTTTTGGGATGACCTGAACAAAAATCCGTGGAAAAATATCAGAAAAGTGCCATTCTTAAAGGAGAATGCTGATTCACCCGTGGATTTTTGAACCATTTCTAGATGCATTACATGTATTTACAATTATTTACATGTTTCGAATATGCCGAAATTTTGGTGTTCCAATGTGTTCCATGTTTTTTCAGCTTCGATTGCCATGGGGTTTTCACCCCGGGTTCTGTTGCCATTTTAAGAGATCAGACCGGTCAGATCTGGTGACACGTGATTGAGATGGCTCTGCCGTGAGCAAATATATATGATAAACCCCAGGCGTTATATTTCGGACAAAATAATGGTTAACAATGGTTATTAATCGTTATTAGCTATAAACAAAAGAACATCTGACAGAAAACCCAACATCCATCACCACCATCTGACAGAACCGCGTCTCAATCCCGAAATGTCAGGGGCATCGCACCAAGAATGAGCTCTGAAGCCACAATGCCAGCACGTTTCCGAGGAAGACCTGCCAGGTAGATGGACGCACCAATTGGACATCTCAATCCAAAGGGTGAGGCGTGAAAGTCCAGGGCCCGCCTTCTGGAAGAGAATCAGATTGAAATGCCGCCGTTCGGCTGCTTGAATCTTATCCTGTGCCAAGGTTTATTGAACCTCAAAAAAAATAGAAGTGTGCGAAGTGTACCCCTCCTGAAAAACAAAAACCTTAATTTTTGAGCATCAAACTCAATCCAAGATAGGAAACTCACCCCAATTCTCCGAAATGCATCTTTTTTCAGATTGAGTCTGCAAGATTCGCCATCCACACGTTACGCAGAAACGTCGAGGAGACTCCGAAACAACCATGGAAGTGAAAAATATGCCATGCAGTTTCTGTAGGAAAATCATCGTTCTAGAAAGAAATTTCGGACTGGGTTGATACCACATGACACCAAAATTGGCTTTATGATTATCCCAACACAAGCCATTCTGCAAAAAAAATGTTGATGTTCACCATCTCCGAGGGCGGCCCTTCCGAGCCCTTGCTATGTCAGCAACCTCTTCTGCGGTGTCATGGATTCCACTGGTCATCAAAGCTTCTTCGGTCTCAGGGCAGACATAGTGACCAGAGCGGAAGAAAAAACTGATGGTCACCGGCCAGCCCCACTTCAATGATTAGATTCAGCTAGGGATTTTTTGACCAGGGCCCAAGTGCTGAGTAGATAGAACTTGTAAGAAGCTGCTAGATGCGAGGGATTTTTGCACAGAAACCACAGTGTGCGGAGCATGTTGATGGAGGTAAACCCAATAAACCAGCCCCCATTGGGGTTTATGAAATTGGGTATACCCCTAGTAATGGGATGATGTATGATGTTCTAAACACCGCATTGCACCCGAAAACCTCCTGTTGGTGGCTCGAGCACATAGATCTCGATAAATTATCATCATTCACCAACCTGAAATTTTGGGATTATAATGATAAGAATGCTATTTTGGGATAGTTACCCTTGCTAATCATCCTTCTTCAGGCCATGTGTTGGTAATGATTCACCTTCGTCTGGCCATCATCCCAAAATGTCATCCAATAGCTTGGCTTCCCCACCACTTTGCCATGCTCATAGTCTTCCCGCATCTGAGGCGCGGCTTCTGGATCCCGAAAAAGATCGAAATGGATGTGTCGGAAAAATCGCCATGAAAGGAAAAACATGATGATAAACCACGAAGTAGGTAAATCACCATTTTTAATAGGTAAATCACCACTTTTTTGGGGTAATCACCAATTTTTATAGGTAAATAACATTTTTTTATTGGTAGATCAGCTATAAATGGCCATTAGCTATGTGAAATTGCCAGATGAAATTGCCAGAGCCTAAACCATGAAATTCCAGAATCACCATTCAAATGAGGAACCCCTGCTACAGCGGAAATTCTCCATGACCAGAATTTGTTTGTCCAAAATTGGAGAACCCTTTTTGGTCGTCATCGTGGTGGTGCTCTCAAATTTGCGAGAGATCAAGCTCCCCGGATGCATCTCAGCAAACAAACATGTTGGGTCATTTTAACTCGTCCCAAACAGTCATATAATCATATACCTAATCTCATAAACAAAAAAATTGGGTATGTAAACCCCTTACGCAGTGGGAAAACATGATCTCCCATATTCCAATGTACCATGGACAGGTCATAGCCTGAGTTACTTGCAATTCGGTATCTTTGGTATCCCATACATATTTTCTGCATCCTCACTTGAATGTTCCCTAAAGATTAGCGAACTGGCCAAATGATCCGGAACGGGTTGTTTTCGCCACAGTATGGCAAGCAGTCTGAAATAGGGTATCCATGGGTATCCCAGAATCCAATGAAAGGTTGATCACCATTTTTCCACTTGAAAGGTGGTCATTATTACCCTCTGGTAAACTAACATAACTATGGAAAATCACAATTTTCAATGGGTAAACGGTAAACTCACTACAATTTGCCATTTTCAATAGCTATGTTAGTTTACCAGAGGGTATCCCGGATTCTCCGCTTTTGATGGGATACCAACTTCAACAGGTCACCCTTGAGGTCATCTGAGTGCCTTGGTGGTGGTCGCACTGTCAGCATTGGGGCGATAGCGGTAGCGCTGTCCCGCGGCCATTTCCTGGCTGCTTCTTTGGTGGGAAGAATCTATGGGAAACTCTGGCCTTAATGGGAAAAACTTATGGAAAACCCACTGGGTTTTCGATGTTCTTCCCATTCATTAAAGGGGAACATGTATCGGAGACTAGGCGTTGTTTTTTTGCTTTTTTCATTTTTTTCCCATGCTGATCAGGGTGTTCCTGTGTCCCTTCATCCAAGGCAGACTTCACCAGCAGGAACCGGGGAGAGGAAACGCTTCACGGTGGCTTTGAAATTGGCAGAATTTGATGACGCCCCAAAAATATCCCAAAATGATGGTCAAGTCCAACCCGGATCTTTGGCAAAACACTGGTGGGGCAGAGATCACCGTGGCTTTTGACACGCACAATCAATGCAGAGGAGCGATCTACGGCTTCCAAGGTGCGGTGAAAACCTTTAAACACCATTGTTTTCATTCAGATCCTCCAATTTGGGACACACTCAAATCCGTCTTCCGATTGAAGCCACTTTTCACTTTTCTGGTTGATTGCCTTGATTGCCCACCTTGTGTGGGCCACTTCTTGATGATAACCTTTGCACATTGAGGGGGTGTGAAAATGTGCGCCAACAGAACCCCAGGCTTGAAATGGGGGTAGGGGAAGGGGTTGGCATTGCCAGCCTTTGAGGCTGAGCGGCCGATATCTTGGGAATTCCAGAGCTCCTCAAGTTTCACCAGCCTTGGAGTTGAAAGGTGGTCGCAAGACTTTGTTGCGCAAGGCCGTCCCATCACGCGGTTTCGCACGGCGCTTCAAAGCGCTGTCAGGCGGCTTTGGGTTGTGCAAGTCGACCGTGAAGAAAAAAAACGTCATCAACAGGGTCCCGCAGGTGCTACATCCAGCCCTCCGAAAACTCGGAGCTTGTTAGTTACCACTTGGAGAGTGTTGCAGTCTTCCTATAAGTTGGCTACAGATAGTTGGGGATTGTCCTCGGTAATAGGGTTTCCAGCTGCAATTTGTTGACAGACTGACCCAATGCCTTCACAAACAGCAGACTCTAGCAGCTACAGTTGCGCGGCTTTGGCGCAAACAAGAAACAATGTCAAAAGAACGGATGGACAAAACAGTGCTACGAAGACTCTTCAAGCCATTCTTGGGTATAATTCTCGTTTACTTCACGAACAAATTGCAATGGGACATTCCAAGTTTCAAATAAAAACGAATCAGCCGGCATTCTGGACTATTTTCGTAAGGCTTAAGCGCCTAGTACAGGCCAAATTGAAACGAGGGAGGTTGTCTCACGAGTTTGTGTTTCAGGAAAATAAATGGGCTCTTCCGATGCGGGCCCGTAATTTGTGTCATATATAGCATATAATATATGTAATTTATATGTATAAGATTTATATAGATGTATGTATGTATGTATGTATGTATGTATGTATGTATGTATGTATGTATGTATGTATGTATGTATGTATGTATGTATGTATGTATGTATGTGCGTATGTCTGTATGTCATGTATGTATGTATGTATGTGTAATGTATGTATGTATGTAATGTAATGTAAGGTAAGTATGTATGTATGTATGTATGTAATGTATGTATGTATGTATGTATGTAATGTATGTATGTATGTATGTATGTATGTATGTATGTATGTATGTATGTATGTATGTATGTATGTATGTATGTATGTATGTATGTATGTATGTATGTATGTATGTATGTATGTATGTATTCATGTATTCATGTATTCATGTATTCATGTATTCATGTATTCATGTATTCATGTATTCATGTATTCATGTATTCATGTATTCATGTATTCATGTATTCATGTATTCATGTATTCATGTATTCATGTATTCATGTATTCATGTATTCATGTATGTATGTATGTATGTATGTATGTATGTATGTATGTATGTATGTATGTATGTATGTATGTAGTATGTATGTATGTATGTATGTATGTATGTATGTATGTATGTATGTATGTATGTATGTATGTATGTATGTATGTATGTATGTATGTATGTATGCGTATTTACAATTTGTGCATGTGGGCGCATACAAAAAGGGAGCATGAACTCACTAATTGCACCTAAGATGATCTAGTTTCTACAGTAGATACACCTTGTGCAGAGCTCCATGCCCTTCACTCATCATCCGAAGATCCCTCACCGCTATGGTGATGGCCTAGCCTTAGCGAAACCAGCAAAGCTTAAACAAAAAGGGTCAGTGGGTTGTTTTGTTGAGAAAATCGACAGGGATCTATTAAAGATTTAAGGTCAAAACACAGTGTTTTGACCTTAAATCTTCTATAGTACATGTTCCTTTCATTTATTTCTAGTGCAAGAAGTCAGAGGTCGGTTTTAACATATGTTTGTATGGAAAAAAGCGCTTGTTCCAAGTCAGAAGTGGGCTTGTTCAAACTGTTTTGGATGTGTCTGACTGGGACATGCATCTCGTACTCTAGTACTGGTTTAAACAATGCGGTGCTGCCAGAATTGCACTCACACTGCAAGCGGCTAAAACCCGTTCCAGTGGTCTTAAATGTCGAACCTTAATAATCCAGAATCAGCATTTTGTTCTACATATCCTAGTCAAGAACTAAGGCTTGCAACTCTTTTCTTTATTCACTACTTTGCAGAGTTTCTCTGCTTATCCCTGTATTTAAAAGAGATCTGGTCCCTTAGATCCTTCAGGTTCCAAGCTTCCAATCCCAGGCGTCAAGGAACATATGGGAGCCCACTAAGGAGGCAAAGAAGCGTTGAAGGCCTGACGACTTTGGCAGAGCAGTTTGGTCTGTGAGCTATACTTCACTCACCCCGATTCCTCCGCATCCCCAAATGATACCCTTGATACCGCATGAGCCAAAAAACTGCATGGTGGATGAAATGTGAGCAAATGTCGGAAGTTTACCAATTTGTCAGACTTTGAGATGTCCAACATATAAGATTGACTGCTTCATGTTCATCCCATTTTTCAAGAAAAAAATCCTGTCCACATACATATATATATATATACATAGATTTATATATACACACAGTATAGTATACACATATACCCTTCAGTAAACTAACATAGACCGTGGCAGAGGTTGATGAGTTTCCACTCTTTTAGTGGGTGATGTTCGGGGAGATGATCCCATCTGATCCAAAACAGATCCAGATCCAAAGTCAACAGCTGAAATCATCTAGAAATAACTATGAAATAACTATGACATTATCATATTTAGTTGATTTTAGAAAATCATCTAAAAATCATCTAGAAAAACATCCAAAAAGAACTCAAAAAACATCTAGAAAAATATCATGGTTGTTGCCTCGACATGTTTCTTAAAAACAGAAAATTCTAGAAAGGCACCTCCAGGTCCCTCGGGCCGCGGAGCTTCTTCCAAGACTTCCCAGGTCTCAGGCCTAGCTTGGCTCCTGCGCCAGAAAAACCGAGGACCTGACAAAATGTCTGGTGGTTGTAAAAATAACGTGCTATATCATGTACTGTATAATATGAATATATATATATATATATGTGATGATTATATTGATATATTATAGATATAATGGCACCTATGATAATGTATATATATATATATCATACAATATCTATATCTCTATATATATATACCTTGTTCAGTACAGCCTTACACACCAGTTCAGTACGCAAGTGTGATGTGCTTAGTGAGTTTAGCCTTGAAATTGCAAATCCTTAGATTGGGAGGTCCCCCCAAGCACAGAACCTGGAGTCCAGCAGGGGTCGACTGATTGCTCACCGAGATCGCTCATTTGACCCATAAAATCCACGGGGTTTTCAGACCATAGCTGGGATATAGCTGGATCTTCATCCCCCTATATAAATAACTGGTATTTGTAGGGATCCATAACCACCTGGACATTGGAACCACATCTCCTTCCAGAGATGTGATCCAAGATCTCACCTGCACTGGAACATTGAAGACACCCACCATACACGCACGGAACATGTTTGAAAAAACAGCAACCAACATGCGAATCCAACACATCAATTTTGGGGGATGTGCAAAGCAAGGGTTTTGGCACTGTATATATATATATGTATACATAGCCGCGAGTTGTTACCATGGAAATTGTTGGTTCAATTTTCCAATTGCGACTCAGATTCCCATTTGAAGCAAGGCATGTCCATGTTGTAGGCTTAGCCATTTCATAAGTTTGCCAAACTACAGTACTCATATTGTGGATCAGTCACAATTTCAGGTAGCGTCCAATCACGTTTGGATCATACGCTGACTTGACCCACACCGTGCCCACACCCAAATCAATTGTTGGTTTTGAACAATCCATAAGGGTTGGACGATATCCCCGCCACATGATTAATCCGGAAAAAAACAGCCACGAGTCACGAGCCGTGGTTTGGTCATACCTCCCGAATCAGCCCGGTTGTAGAATCCCACTTACTTCCTGAATAGTTGAGCAACCAAGGAATCCCGTCCCCAATAAATACAAAGCTAAACACAGTCAGGAATTACAGACGAAAATCATCTTTGTGGAACACCCTGACCGTTTGACTGTGTATCACAACACTATTTGGTGTTGTTTATGTTCCAGGGGTTACTTCCAACATGGAACCTAAGTGGAATGCTTGTGTCAACATGGGAACCCCAGAATTGGTCTTCAGGAGGGGAACGCTGTACCATAGGATTTAATACACCAAAAATAATCAATGGACATATGGCTCACAGCGATTTCCCTAAAACATTGAATGGGTTTCTACACTAAAAATGACCCGCCTTTTGTGGCTGCATTGGTACCATCATAAAATGACTCAGTTCTGTAGGTAAATGCACCAGACATGGACATGGAGCCAGAACCACAAATTCAAAATGGTGATTTCACCCTGGCTGTCCCCACATCGTCTGGGAGGTTCACAAAACAAAATTTGGAGGAAGAAAAAAAACGTCATTATTTGTTTCCTCATTAGTATCATATTATTCCCCAAAAAAAAAACATGGGTATGGGTCAAAATTAGGTACCTCAATAATTGGATGGTTAATACTAAACTAGACTAACATCTGTGGTCCCCTAGGTCTTCCATTTTGACCCACATCCACATCTGAATCTTCCCAGCTGATGTCCTAAAACAGGGCTACCCAGCTGATGCCAGTTGCTGCATCCAGGTGGCGCATCTGGTGAAGCCAGGGCTCGTCCGCATAGCCGTCCCACCTACCGCATAGCCGGACCGCAACCATCATCGGCAAAAAAGGACAATAATATCAGTGGTATCAAATAAAATGTTCAAATCACAGTGGATGATAATAAGAAAACAGTGTTATGAAATAACATTAATGATCCAAATGTTCATGTACCTTAACTTCTTCGTGTTATCAAATAAAGGTACAGTAGAAGATAATAATTACCACTGATCGAATAATAGAACTAATAACTTGGTTGTTATTTGCAAGTTGTACGGTTACTACTTCTATGATTTTCTTTGTTATTATGACCATCAATGTAGAATGAGACTAAAATGATGGTTAAAATGACAAGAATAATAATAGAAATAGTCCTTTTAACAATGCACAGAACTGACAGGTGTCCATTGTCATAAACCCATGTGTGATCCCAATTAAGGAAAAACATGTCATCTTGTCTTGGTGATAAGAAGCGTAATAATCGAACCCCATGTAAGATATGTAGTGATAAAGTCATAACATTCACAATAGTCATAATAATCATGCTACGAGTAATGATTATCACAAGCATAATCATAATAATGATATATAATCATAAGAATATAAAATGACCTCGTTTCATTTCATGTCATGTCATGTCATGTCCTTTAGTTTCATCATCATCATCATCATCATCATCATCATCATCATCAAGCCCCGATTTGCTTCAGGAACCACAAAAGAAATATTGAAGATTCCCTGTAGATTTCCCAAGCGGTGGAAATCCCATTGGGAAATTGAAAATAATATTCAGCAAGTCAAGATATATAATAGTGCTAATAATCAACAATAACATTAATCTAAAAAAAAAACAGAACAATCATCATATCAGCAACAATTACAATAATAATTACAAAATCAACTCCAAGAAGCCATCTCCAATATCACTATCAATGGGCGGTATAAATGTATAAGCCATCCCAAAACGCTCGGTTTAGTACCCTCTGGTAAACTAATATGGCTATGGAAAATCACCATGTTATATAGGTAAGCCAACTATAAATCACATATGTTCATCCATTGTCATAGCTATGTTAGTTTACCAGGGGGTATATCAAAATTAATCATCATTAATCATCATTGATCCCCATCATTGACCATTGTTAACCATGATTCACTAAGATTAATCACCATTAACCGACCATTAACCAACCATTCAGCATTTCTTTAATGCTCCCATGGTCATCCTCCATCCATTGCTGAGCTGCTCCGTGTCACCAGCTTGGAGCAACAACGTGGCGCCCTCGGGCGCCAAGGTGTCCTTGCTCCAGTAACCTGCTGTGGTAGTAATCATATGGGATAATGGGGAGATACATGGATACAATATGATACAATGGGATACAAAGGGATGTATTAACATAATATGTATAGTAGACCCCAAAACCATTCAGAAAGGGTTCACGTATTACCACTGCTTTTTCCTGGAAGGAATTGATGTTTCTGCATATCCTATTTCATTTCTAGTGTCTATGCAAAACTAGGATATGCAGAAGGCCTGCGGTGTTCACTACCGCCGGTTGTATTCAACGCACATTGATGTTGAAGGGGATGCATTTAGAAGACATGTGTATCTCTTTATATACATTTAAGGACTAATGAAACATGGATTGGATGGGATATATATAATATGGTGTGTAATTACAACCAACCAACCCCAACTGTTGGGTGTGTCTGAAAATGGAGTATATGCAAAGTATACCCCAAGAAAAGAGATTTGTTAGTAGGGAAATGGTGATTAACCAGTGAACTTAAGGCTTTTCCCAACATCTTCTAGGACACGTCATATTCTGCATCTGAGTGGCTGTCGCCAAGGTCCAATTCTTCACCACCTGGTCGCACCATCGCAGGGTGTTTGGGTTCATGCCCACGCCAAAATTCCCAAAATATGATTGGGTTTTTTCTTTGAAATCCGCATTTGGGGGTATCCAAAATGGTTGGTTTATAATGAAAAATCCAAAAATGTTCAATGGATGATTTGGGGGTACCCCTATTTTAGGAAACCACCATTTATGCTGGTAAAAATCAGATGTTTGGCTGCTTCACGGCGAGGTTCCTTCCCAGATCTCCTCCACGTACTGCCCGCGCGGGGCAGCAGGCTCATTGGAACGCATGATGCGCAGCCTCTCCTGCGTGCAGATGTTGGCCCTTTCCAAACGGCAAAGCATCCCGATTTCTGGGGGGAATCAGCTGGTCCTTGAAAGCATTCTCAACTTTATAGGAAGTCGCCACATCTGTGATATTCTTTGATCATATTTCGCTGTTCATAGTGGTTATCAGTGGTCTCCATTTTCTCCATGGGTCTTCATGGTTTTTCCATGGAGATTCGGTCGTAAACCATCCACTGAAAATGTCGGCGCCTCTTGATCGACCGACCGCAGCCTCGGCGGGATGATGACTGGGGGTAGCCCCATGACTATCATAACTTAGGAAACGTCCACATAAGAAATACCTTGATAGATTCATATAGATGTTATGATAACATACTCCACCAAACTATTACTGGATTTTTTTTTCAATAACTTATCCCAACTCTTTTCCTTGGTTATAACTCGGACCTTGGTTTTCCAATGATTCCAGAATTTGATCAGTGGCATAGGGTGGTTCTACTGCTTGGGAAGGTAGAGATGATTCATGATGATTCACATGTTGGATAAGCATGACCTCTACTAAACAGGATTGAAATCCATACGGTCATGGGCTGTGGTTCAAATGATTGGCCCCAAGGATTTCTATACACCACCTGGGTGTAACCCCAAACGGCCGAAACCTTGTCACGATTTCTACACTACACGAAAACATTGAGTACCACAGCATGTAGCATCCATACCCAAATGTGTGAGCCTGCAAACACCACGCAGGAGCATAGCCCCTCGGGAACGATGGCACCAGAAACATTAGTATCCTGCGTTTCCCCTTGCTATCTCTTTTATCCTCTCATACGGGGATGGGTCAAAACACTGTACCCCCGGTGAAACCTAATATAGCTTGTTAAATGGATGTTCATCTCCTGATTTTTTGAATCTATAGGTATTGATCCATAGCCATATCCCAATCATCCATCTACCTTGATTGGAGGTCCCAGCCACCCTGGGCTTGATCTGGGGCCCAGGACCAGATCTGACGTCCGGACTTCACGATCACCTCTTGTGGAATGCCGTAAGGCCGCTGCGTCCTGGGCCGGTGCTGAAGATTGGCAGAGCATTAAGCCAAAAAAAAAAGCTGTATCATTGGGGTTACTGTAATCTTCGCAAACAAGCGGGGATAAAAATATGCCACGCAACATTGTAACGACTACAAAGGAAGTACACCACGAAGTATCCCCGACTTTTTCCACCATCACCGCTCATCCATTGCGGGATTTGCCAATCCACCGCACCCCCTCCCTCCCAGTTGGTATATGTTACGCTATGTGGTTGATGCAACATGTTTTTGAATCTGTCCACGAATCTATGGGAAAAACATATACATATATACATATATATATATACAGATATATTATAGTATTATCTATATATTATAATATAGGGCTTGTTGACCACTTATTGAATAAGATGCACATTCATCCAGGGGTTGGTAAACTTCCTGATTGAACATCAGCAAACTACATCTAATCTCCAACATATACGTCTACAAGCGATGTGAAATACATCCAAAAAAAAAAACAATTGCCGACCCCTGATAAATGTGCATCTTTGTTGGTCTTAGTCTTAGTTTGGAAAAATACACCTTTTATTTATATATATATATGTATTTATGTGTGTGTCTGTGACACATGTATTTATTTATATATATATAATATGTATAGCTATGGCTCAAAACCCTGGCACCGAATGAACCCCAAAATACCCTCTGGTAAATTAACATAGACCCTGGCAGATAGGGATTGGAAGACTAGTTTCCATTAAAAAATTGTGATTTTCAGGGTCTATGTTTATTTACCAGAGGGTAACTGGTACATGGATGTTCATCCCACTAAAATTGACGCTGGGCGACACTTGAAGCGCTGAAGGGTAGGACTGCATCCACTTCTCCAGAAAATTCACCTGTGCTGTTCGAATATGTTCAACATGTCTCTGTATATTAGAAAATTATCTAAGATGTCACTATATTAGAGTGTCGACTTCCTATACTACTAATCTCTACATATATATATATATATACGTGTATATATATATTCAACGGCTAGCAAATGCTACCAAGTACAATAGATGGGCGTCCATGTCCAATGCTGGCTGGCAGAGGCGTTGTTCCTGGGCGCCGAACCCTAAGTCGTTTTCTGTGAGGAAATGTCCAGGGTGCAAGGGTGTTTCTATGTATTCTGACAATCATGTTACTTAATGTTACTTGATATTGCCTCTAGAATCCTATGGATATCTATGGATGCTTTACTTCAACTCATGAGTATGCCATAATCCAGTTGAAGCGATTTTCATCCCAAAAAAACAGGGGCAGCACAACGATCCCCAGTCGAGGAGCGGAAAGGCTCATGATGGGCTTCATACATCCAGGCCAGAATCTGAGCGACTGCCATGGGAATCCATGGCAATCCATGCCGACCATGCGCAGATGATGGTCCATGGAGAGGATACCAATGGATACCATAAAAGTATATAAAAGTGAATTTTGCTTTCGGACCAGTTTCGGACAGAGGGATGGTGGTGTCTTAAAAATGTCCACCCCCTTCGGTCGAATCTGTGCAGCCGGACGGAGGGGCTCGGACCCGTTGTGTCACGTAAGACTCCAGGGATTCGTACCACACCGAAGTGACTGTGACATACGGAAAATGCCTCCAGCGTGGAATCAGTGAATCAACAGCTCATTGGGGCCCGGAATCTGTAGACTGGATAGTTGAGGTGGATTGAGCTGCAGAAGACAGGAATTACTCGAGAAGTGTTGGGAAAGCCTGGTTCAAATCCATTTGAATGATCCCAGACAGTTGTGAATGGAACTCTAAGACCGTAAGGCGGTGACAGGTAGGAATGACAACGGGCATTTCCCCAGTGTCACATTCCCGATTTCCGTTGGCAATCTCCACAGGTGTGGCTTGGCTGTCAATGTGTCAACCCGAATCAGTTCTCGTCAACCCTCCAAAAGCTGGTATCTATTGCGAGGCTTGCAGCACTACTCTGTAATGTCAACCCCGGATTAATAAACCCCTAGGCCGTTTAATTGGGGGGGTACCATTTAAGTATTGGATTATGACTATTGGAGGAGTACCCCCCTAATTAATAAACCATGGTTTATTAATCCGGGGTTGACATTACTGGATACAAAAATCATCAAAACTCCCCCATCTATCTGGCTAAAAAAACCGATGATTTACCAAGCTATATAGTAAGGCCATCTGGGGATGGTTCCCTCTACGAACTATCACATACACATAGCTTGGATGTGCATCTCCAATCATCTCCAATCATCTCCGATCATCGAACGAATCTCTTCTTGGATGTGCATCCCAATGAGTACGTGGTTGATAAGGATAAGCCATAATATTTATTTATTTATTTAATATTTATTTATTTATTTATCTATTTATTTATATATATATAAGCCTATATATATACATATATTATAATCATTCTACATATAACTGAGGATATTCCATATATATAATTATATATGACTGGTGGTATAACCCACTGACCCCATGTGGGTTCTTCGGTACCAAGATGTACCAAGGTACCCCCAGCGCTCCATCAAAATGCTACAGTTGTTACTGCAGGTGCGTGGGCCAATGAGGCAACCCACCAGACTGAAGGCCTGTCGATGACTGGGGGAAGGCTGAAAACTCAGCGTCATTTAGACGGCGAAATATGGATAAAAACATCAAACAAAAAACTCATGAAGATTCAGGAAGTCGATGGAAAAAATGCAGGTCTTGCCTGTGATTCGGATTGAAATCATCCCAACATCATGAACTGCGGATGCAGAAACGGAAGAGCTGAGACAAACATAAACGACCCACTTAAAACCCTCAAAGGGGTGGAGAGACCACCCTTGTCACCCCCGTGCCGTCCATGATATCCAAATTCTGTTATGGCAGTGGTTCCAAATTCTGAACCCTCAATAAATATCAATAAATGGGGATGGGTCAAAACCCTGGTACCTAGTGAACCCCAAAATAGCTGGTAAATGCGGTAAATGGATGTTCATCCCACTAAAAATGTATCTATAGGTATTGATCCATAGCCATATCAATAACTCCCTATTGTGGGTTGATCCATGTTACCCTGCAAAGACTCCAGTTTTGTTGGACAAATTCGCCTTTGGCCATCTCGCGCGTGTCACCAAGATGCGCTGATCGCTCAGCGACAACAGAGTGCCTCAGCGAAGCGGTGAACGCTTCAATTGGGCATGTGGGTGGCTGATGGATAGTTGATGGCTGATGGATGCTTGGTGGGAGGTACATGTTTATGAATGTTGGCTGGCCGCTTGAGTCTGTCTATAATTTTTGGATGTTTTTGGCCGCTTTTAGTCTGGATTGTAGAACTGGTCCCAAGTTTGAGAATAGCCAAATCTGTCCTAGACCAAACTGGGATATCCTCTGCTGATCAAACATGGCCGGTTGGGAAGCACTCATTTCTCTAAGAAACTCATGTAAGATCATGTAAGTAGCGGAGGGGAATTATCGCGTGGTTGGATTACCGAAGGATAGTATGATTATTAGTATACCTTTGAGCATGAATGAAACGAATGAAACCACCTTTCCACCGTGTCACAAACTTTGAGCACGGACGCAGTCCTGACGTGTTGACCCCCCCGCATCAGCAGCTTGCTGCCCTGGTGCTGTAGTTGAAGGGATCTCCAAAGAATCCAAAAGCATCCAGCCGGTGCTCCCAGATATGTCTTTCACCCGGAATCAGCACATCATCTCTGGGACAAAGTCCTGAAAATCAGATCCCCTGAAAAAAATCCTCCCGCAGATCATTCTCAGAGATGGTTTTCAGGATAGTTCGTGACAAGGAACTCCCATGTTTCATTAGATTAAACAAATGAACCCCATAAATCAACCTTCTACCAAATGTTTCGTGTGAATCTGCCAAGAAAAGTAGAAATAGTTGTTGGTTAAAAACCCTCCCTTTTCAAATTGGACCCCCCAACGCAGCGAAAAATCATGGCTGAAGATTCACAAATTCTGGTGCGTCGATGTCGATGCTCATCTCCCCTTTAGAAATCAAGTTCAGTTACAGCAACCCCAAAACAGATGGAAGAGTGTGGCATCCTTAAAGATTTCGATATCATCTATGATCATCTGCAATACCTTCCCCCAGACTAAACACCTCCGAGAAACCAAGGTTTAGTAATGGAATTACACTTCGTAGTGGAAGAATTAATATGGGGTGTTCAATATTCAGTATGGGATTAGGCACCAGTTCATCTCAATCATCACAAATCATAGTAAATCATTGTTCATCCCCATGACTAATCATTCTTTACCATTCAAAAAAAAACAAAAACGATCAAAACATACTATATAGACAGAATCCCCACTATAGATGATCATTATAATGGGTTCAGTCTTTTCCCTAGTAATCAAGAATGGGAAAAATATAATGATGGAATAACAGATGTTCCTTAATATGATGGAATAGTCTTGATGTCCTTTTAAAAAAATCTATGTTTCCCTAGTGATCATCGTCTACCACATCCTGGATCTGGATCAACTTCCGCTTCCCATGGCCTGCGATGACTGCGCCCCCATCCCCCACGGAACGCAGGCCCTGGATGGGACGCGCGCAGCGCTCAGCCAGGCTGGTCAAGCCCTGATACATCTCTAAGGCCTCACCAAATCCAGTGATGGGAAAGCCATCTGGGGAAGGGATCAGGGAGATATCGTCTGAAATAAAAATATACAACCCCCACATCATCACCCATCTTTATGATCTGTTCTGTGAATTTTATACTGATAAGGGTAATATATGGGAGATATGGGATGATTCCCATAATAGCCTTGGGAATATTTTTATAATAGTGAGGTTGCCGACATGATGTCTGACATAATCTATCCAGATATAGTCATTGACAGTCATCCCTGAAAAGATTGATTGTGGTAATTCATATCAGTCATATCACTATGCTTAGGGGGGTCTTCTCCTCTTCTGCGTATCTTTTTAAGGACTGTGCTTAGTACAACCAAACTATGATCATGGATGGTGAAGTTGTGATCATAGTTTCACCCAAATCATCACCATTCATCACCCATCTGACTGTTTATGCAAGAGTCAGAGTATAGTAAGTATAGTGATATTTCTTGTGATAGTGATAATATGTGATAATTATAGGAACTGTTCGGAGATGGATTGATGGATTGGTGATGGATAACGATTTTTCGGCATTTTTTGGGAGACCATCCAGTTACTTGGGGTGAACATGTTTTTTGAAGCACGGAATGGCATGAGTCCGAGCAAAAGACGAGGCAAAGAACTTGACAAGACATGGAAGGGTGGAAGGGTGGAAGCTGCAACATGCGCTGCAAAATGCCGCTTCGATAGATGTCTTTCGGGTGAGCATCACATGTCGACTTGGAGCCGATCGTAAAGTTCTTCCCCGTTTCAATGGCGATTTATTGGGACCCCTATAGAAACAAACCCATCGCAAGGCAAGGAAGGACCACAAACTCTGGCCTCTCCATGTTCACCTCAGATGTGCGTGAAAATCGTGGGCAAACTGTTATGGGAAGCCCATGGTTTCACCATATAATGATCTGTAAATGATGGGATCTTCATGGATTTTCATGGATTCTCCATATCTACATACGTTAATTTACTGTGGAGTGATACAGTTAACCATCATCCAAATCATCCAATAGTTGTGATACATGCTGTGTGTATGCAATTTTTATCCGCATACAAATGTGATTTCTCTGAACAATCTTTCTTAGTTGGCTATGCATGATGTGACTGGTTGCTTGTTTCTTCATCACCAAACATCTCAAAATGCTGGGAGTTTCTTGATTCCGTGTCCTGAAATATCTGAAATCCCCAACTGTGACACCGAAATCACCTCTTGACGAAATCCACATCATGTACTGGTGTTGTTTTGGTTGCTTTCGATTGCATTCGGTTAGTCACCCAATTTTCTTGGCTTCCTCATGTTCTGTTCATTTTCCACCAGATTCAACCCGCATTCCCGGCTTACCCGGGCTTACCCTGTCCCGTTCATGGCCCACTCCGCGCGTCACGGCACGTCGAATCTGCAACAGCCCACGAGAGCCCCGCAGCGTCACCGAGCCACGTCGCCAGGCCTGGACATGGATGGTACAACCCGGTGACGGGGTTTATGACATTGGATTTATAGTGGATTTACCCATTGAAAATGATGATTTAATGGGATTTTATTGGGTTACCCAACCTGGTTATGACTAACAGTTCGCCATGGTTTTTTGATGGCCCTAATCGAAATAGATGGTTTACCGTTCTTAAAAATATTTAAAAATGGTGGATCCTTCCATGGCTATGTTAAATAACCGGAGGGTAACTCGTGGGGTTCTCTTTTCGTCAGGTCTAGATGGTCTAGGGGTTGCCAAAGCCAGTGATTTCTCGGCAATTTACCCGTGATTTCTATCAGTTTCAACAGTGATGGTTTGGGATTGTGGCGTTGTTCTCCCGAAGACCAACTCTGGCAGCATTGAATTCTATTTTTTTTAGGTACTATATGGAGGTTTCCTAAAATGCGTTACCCCCAAAACCCAAATTTATGATGTTTCCCCTACACTTCTGCCGCCCTTCGCCCACCTCGTTGAAGCCAGAGCGCAGTCGGTCTTCCAGGAGCGGCTTCGCAGGCATATCCAGCTGAGCCAAGGAGATGCGACCGATCTTGAAGCTATCCTCAAGGCCAGCGGGCAGGCACCATGAGGCATAGGCAGGTGTGAACCTGACAATGGGGAATACCCCCCAACTAGCTCTTTAATACTGAAACTGAGGATAAACCTTTGCATTTGGGGGTACCCTATTCTCAGACAAACCCGTTTGTTGGGCCAGTGTTTTGATTTTTGGGGTGAGGAATAGGTGGGAAAACTAAAAAAAATGAAAAACAAAGGTCAATGTTTATCCAACTTAAGATAAATTAAGGGTGAAGCTGGAATGGGTTTGGGAGGGTGACCCCTGCTTTGGAAACTATGTTTCGGCAACCATGTTTCTGAAACCCTCAACCCCAATCCAACCCTAGACCAAATCTAAATACACCCTAGATTGTTTTAATGACATGGTCTGCATCTCCCCATATCTCCAGTCCCAAGGCTCAAGCTGTATGGAGGTCCCCCCGTACCATACCGGGCACAGCGCTGCCGGGAAGACGTTGGGCGGCGGCCGCCGCGTCAAATGCAGCAAGCGGCCCCAGCTGGTCAAAACGAAGAGCGACTCGACTTCGCGGCGGAGCTCCACATAGTGGTGCAGCACCTGGGAAAGGGGGAGGAACCATGAGATGATGGGAAAACCCTAACCCGAAACCATGGGGTTTTACATGGTTTTACCTTCAAATCTGGTGCCAGGAATGGTTCCTGACCAAGGGCATACCTGTCCCTTGTGTGGGGTACAATTTGTTGTGCAAATTTGCGGGCAACAAAAACTTCTAAAGACACGCAGCTACAATGAAAGATGCCAACAGCGCTGCAAATGGCAAGACTGAAAACTGGGAAAAACCATCCAGCTTCCTGCATCATGGTTGCGCCATGAAAATTCCAAGGTGCCACCATGAGTGGGATGATGACCAGGAACAAGGGTCGAAATCCTGACAGCCCAATTAAAAAAAAAAACGGCCAAAGTTCAAAAGGTTCAGGATGCAACATGGATTTGTCTGAAAATCTAGGGGAAAACCCCTAAACCCCTCGGTTTCTTTTATCATCTTCCCCATGAAACTAGTTATTTGGAATTATTTGGAGGCATACCAGGCATACTTCCTTTTCAGACACACTGTCCCAAATCTGGGTTATGCTGGCCATCGTTCATGTCGAAAAAAAATGACTGGCGAGGGGTAGTCACAAAAATGAGCTGGGGTGTTATGCTCAAAACTCGCTGGTAGCATAGCCCTTCTACTGGTTGCTGGGGATTCCTTAATGGCTTGGGATAATCCCGGGCACCTACGGCTGTCCAGAAGGCTTTGAAGCTCTCGGGCGCAACCCAGGAGACGAGGTACCTGGAGCCCCCGGAGTCCCAAAAGGCTGGTGTTTTTACCTAAGTTTTACAGTTTGCAATGGAGGCCATGGCCCATCTACAGATGCTTTACCCATGGAATTTGAACTTGTGATTTACCATAGCTGCTATAGCTATGTCAAATTACCTGAGGGTATGTCATTCTGAGGATCAGAAACAGCCTTTCTGGGTAACATGGGGACACTGAATCAGCTGCTAAGTGGTCCACTGGTCATGGCACAGTCACTGAGTCTCTAGCAAGACCAGGTAATAGAACAAGAAGCCGAACAACATCCTCGGGTTATCACCAACAAAGTGGGGAATACAATGTTCATGATATGTTCATCATGAATAGTGTTTTTCGGTTCTGGAAGGGGTTGAATTGACCGTATGTGTATATGCACATATACATAAACATCAAAAACATAAACATAAACATATACTACATATTATACATATTATACATATTATACATATTATATATATTATACATATTATTTATATATATATTATACATATTATACATATATATATATGTATATGTATTATATAATACACAATACATCTATAATCATATAATATATATATAACCAAGAAGAATGGAGGGTATCTGCTTGGCTGCGATCATCCTTTGGGATCCCCTCCTTGGGGATCCTTTGACTGAGCAGGTGCCTAAACCACAAACAGAGAAACTATGGAAAGATCCACCATTTTTCATGGGAAAACTCACTATAAATGGTGATTTTCCGTAGTTGTATGAGAATGGATCAAATACCTATGAAAATACCATTTTTAGTGGGATGAACATCCAGCTATACCAGCTATTTTGGGGTGAACTACAGGGGTACAGGGTTTTGACCCATCCCCATATTATGTTATATTCTCTGTAGTAGATAAAATAATTACCACTAACTAAAAATTACTAATAATGTTACTTCTTTGGTAGTTATATTCTCCATTATCTGGTTGCTGGTGCAATTTTTGCATCTTGAAAAATGATGGAGTTCGTCAATGGGAAGGATCCCATAGATGATGGACAATACCCTCTGGTAAACTAACATAGCTATGGAAAATCACCATTTTTAATGGGTAAATCAACTATAAATGGCCATTTCCAATAGCCATGTTTGAAACCACCAACCAGGAACGCCTCGGAGCCAATGCCTTGGAGCGTCTTGTAGATGCCATGGCGAGGGGTGTCTGACCACGCCATCCGGACTTTTTCATCTGGCTGGATGCCCAGAAGCTCCTGCCCAACGTTGGCGCAAGGTGGGGTAATTTGGACTTCAATATCTACCTCAAATTGGGGGGTTGGTTCCCAATTCGTAATCTTAATGGGCAAAATGATGTTCGTAGAGCATAAACCATAATGGGCAAAAATGGGCAAAATTATGTTCGCGGTAATCTTAATGGGCAGTAAACCATAGGATTTAGGGACTCCAAACTTTGAATCGTAGAGCAGATCGCAGTTTCTAGCCACATGGGGAACATCCGCACTGGCTTGGATAGTCCCTGATCTATCTCGACCTGAGCAGGTCCAATCCCAACCCTGTATAAGAATCAGCTTCTCAAGTGGGATAATATTATTTAATATAGATTATATAATATATATATACTATATAATAACCCTAGGGATCCTGCGTTGCACTTATTTCATGTCATTTGTTGATGTAGATGTTATTTGGCTACAGAAGCCATCCGATGTGTTTTTGAAATCATTTGCGGATGCCCTATTTTGCATGGTGGCACTGTGGGCATTAAGGGGCCCTGTCACGGGCTGTCACGGCAAGTCACGCTATTTACCATCAAACGTCTCGATTTTTAATAGAAAATAGTAGACCCGCTACGATCTGTCACGGTTTGTCACGCTTTGAAACTGGAACCCTTTAAAGAGTATCCCATCAAATGACTCTTCAAATTGCAGTCATTTGATGGCCATCAATGGGCTACCGTCAAACGATCTCAAAATGTGAGGTCTTTACAAACGTAGTCAAATTCCTGGCTCTTTCGCATAATGTCCATATTTGGGGGCATGGAATCACAGGGTAATATATATATATATATACATACACATCTTTATATATATATATACATATATATATATATATATACATATATATATATATATACATGGATACGAATATACCCACCTACCAATAATTCGATTCCATCCATCCCAGCGTTTTCTCGTCCTTGTCGATGAAGCACTTGGTCCTTCGCTTGTTCGACAGATCATAGGTCTCGTAGTTATGGGCATGGGTCTTGGCTGGGCTGACAGCAGCAAGAAGCACCCGCCGTCAGTGCAGATCAAGCATCCTGGCGAAATTGTATACATATATACATACATACATATATATACATACATACATACATTACATTACATATTACATATTACATATTACATATTACATATTACATATTACATTACATTACATACATACACACACATACACACATCACATAGGTAAAAATATTTACATTAGATCATATCAGATCATATTGGAACTGGATATAGATATATAGACATATAGATATAGACAAAGATTTGATTAATTGACGCCTGGTATTTAGCACTCAAAACATGGTCAAGCCTTGATCCCAAGGCCATACCAGGCCCATTTGGTGCCAAGGTGCAGGGACGATCTTCTCGGCGCCATTCTCCCAGCAATCCACCTATCCAACATACTGTCACGGTGCTGGCGAATTGCTACCCCAACAAAAGCAGTGTTTTTTGGGGGGTGAACAGACATACCATAGGTATCCATAGGTACTAACTATGATATATATACTATCTAGATTACATCGTTTATTGCGGCAATACTATACCAACTATATATACTTAATTATACTTAATACATCTTAATACCAATACTCAATCACTATGGCTCACCAAAAAGGTCATGTTCTCTGCTCCAAAAGCAGGTTAGAATCAGCCAGGTCGGGGGTGCAGACCTAAAAACCCAGGAATTCGAGTTCTGTTTACCTGACAGCAAACTCAGGATGAAATCAACAATATCAAAAACATCATGTTGAACCAACATGGAAAAAAATGATTAAGCCCGGAAGATCACCAAAGATATGAACATCCACACAGGATAGCTTTTATGGATGCTTTCTATTGGCTGTTTTTCCCCATCAAAACAACGTCGCGGCGACGTCAGGCCTCGTGCGCCTCATGGGTTGCTTCATCCTCCCGGCCGCAGGTTTCGGCCACCTGGCAGCCTGGTTTCGGCCAACTGGTTGGTGGTGGACCTACCCCTCTGAAAAATTAAATGACAGTCAGTTGGGATGATGAAATCCCCAATAGATGGAAAACCACCAGAAAATCGGCATGTTTCGGCCTGTGAAGGGATCCAAAAATTCCATCGGCAGAAAAACATCTATGTCATGTTTTGTTGGGATGTCAGTGCTGAAACTTTTCTCTGAAACAAAGCCATCAGCAGCGTCGGTAGCTCTGAGCGTTGGGAATCCGGGCATTTTGACAAAAATTCTCGATACGCAGCTTCGCGCACTTCGAAGTTGTCCTCAGCAAATCGGTGACATGGGTCAGTCCCTGGGTCAGTTGGTTCACTGGCTCATTGGGATATCTCCCCTGAGATCCTTTGGGTTATGATCCACTAGCCACAAGCAGTGGCAACTGGAATGTTGACATGAAAACCGTCCAGTTTTGTGGGTAAATGATTTTGCACATGCCCAAATTATGGTCGAGGTTCAAGATCCAAATTATGGCCGAGGTTCAGGATCTTCCGAAAAAAAATAAAAAAAAAAATCCCTTCAAACGCGCTCGGGTCAAAAATAGTTCACAACTCCCGCCCAGTCACTGGGTTGGCAGGATCCTGTACAATGGTCATGTGCACCACCGGCTTTCCAGAAAACCTTAGACGCGTCGAAAGACAGCTGAATCCGTCATGAGATCATGAGATATGCAGCTTTGGGCATCAATATATCATACAAACTAAATACAACCATCTATACATAATATATTATGGCACATATATATATATATACGCACACACACACACGCATACACATACACATACACATACACATACACATACGCATACGCATACGCATACGCATACGCATACGCATACGCATACGCATACACATACGCATACACATACACATACATCTACACATACACATACATCTACACATACACATACATACACACATACACATACATATACATATACAAATACACATACACAAACAGATACATATACTTAGGCTTAGACTTGTACATATACAGTATCATACACATATGCATATACATCTCCTATGTTTGTGAGTGTGTATAGCATGTCTGAAGCCCAGATCATCCCAATTTCGGATGGTGACCTTTCCCACCGCGCAAGGATAGGAGGATGACCTATCAAGAGCCTAGTCTCTCATGGTTGCTGTGACTCCAGAGATTCTAAGATCATCTAAGATCCCAATGCCTGGTCGAAATCAATGCACACAATGCTATTTCATCACCTCCCATCTTCGTACTTCTCATTTCACATTGGTTTTCAGGGAAAGTCTCTCGGCAGGCATTTCAATTCGTGGTGGGTTCGCTCACATATGCTGCAATGCTGATGTTGAATGTTGCATGCACCAAACTTCAGGGTTTCCCTCAATGTTAGGACCCGCCGTCCATTCTATCATGGTCCATCCAAGTCTGAGCATCGTTCCATTCCCATCTTTGCCTAGTTTTGCCCCCATTCGATCCCATAAAAGTAGGAAGACCCCCCATTTTACATCATTTGACACCAGACAATAAAAATCTGGGAACCAGAAAAAAACTCGAAAAAAATGTCCATAAGACATCCCAAAAAACGTCCAACTTCCAGGTTTGCCACCAGATTCTCCGCACCGATGCCCTTCCATTCTCCGTTCCAGGCAACGCCGCTTTGCCCAGCTGAACCGAGGTGTGCGCACGCCGCGCCACGTAGCAGGCGCCCAGCAGGGTGATCAAATGACTCAGGACCTGGGGCAGTTGGGGTTTTCATGGGGCTTTTGTTCGTAAAAACGATGGGTTATCCATGGTTATCCCATAAGTTAATCATGATTTGCTGATTATCCCATCAACCATAATGATTATTATGATTTACATTATTATTATTGTTATTATTAATTATTATTATTGTTATTATTGTTATTATTGTTATTTTTATTATTATCATTATTATTATTATTGTTATTATTATTATTACTATTATTATTATATGTATTGTTGAAGAATTGTTGAAGAATTGTTGTTAATCACGATTAAACAAAATCAACCACCAACCAACAACCAACAACCAACAACCTCCGATAAGTTGATCAATAATTATTGTTGTTCATCGCGATTTTTGGACAAATCCCACAGAACCATCCCACATAAGTGATGAACACCAACAACTTAGATGGCTTATCCCAGTTATCCCGGATAGGTCGATTAGATGTTTGACTTATAGCTGGAACCCCCTCGGACCAGCTGAGGATGATTTGGGGATGATTTGGGGATCAGCAACAACAATTGATGTGGAACCCAATAAAACAATAAAAGATGAGGTTAAACCCCATGAAAACAAAGTAGAAACCACATTTTGGGGTATAGTGGATATGATACTAGAGTTGGGGCCCAAACCATAGACAAATTGGTTTAGCATCGCAAAAAAAAAACAAAATGCAAGTGTGTGACGGTCAAATGTTCCTTCGAAAAACTTTCACACTTTAGTGTGTTTGTCTTCCTGAGGCCCCTCACCATGCACATGGCCGAGGGTTCCCTGAGCCTTGGTGCAAGATCAGGCTGGTGGCATCAATTTTGCCCCATAAAAAAAGGTCCCAAATTTTATATATGATGTATATATATATATATATGTGTATGTATATATTCATTTATATTGTTTTACGAATTCTTACATTTTCTTACCATAGATGGGGTGGTGAAAATCTTTCCCACTTGCCACTTGGTAGTTTTCTTCGTGGTTTTACTCGACATTATAGAGGCGCCACTGTGGATCATCCCAAAGAACAGGAAAGTTTGAAAGATTGGAAACCACCAGCCACCAAAAAGGTCACTTTTTATATGGGTTTGTCTGAAAATGTTGTGTGCCTAAACCCAATGGTTAATGATCAGTTTCCCTATTAAATGGCTATAAGTGGGGGTACCCTATTTTCAGACACAGCCATGTTGAAAAATGATCAACCATTTCAATGGCCAACGATGGGCTCTGCTACAGGGATGGACCCAGCGTAGACCCAGAAGGCCTTTTTACACTGGAAGTGTCGCTATCTTCGGGGACGCTGAATCCACATGAATCCACAATATGTTCACCAGATATGGAGGGTACGCACTTCTAGCCCTTGTTCAAAAACACCTGGCTCAGAAGTTGTGCTGCCAAGGTAAGGAGATGCTGAGTATGGAGCCGGGCGCCATGTTTCAAACCCTGTTTTTAAACATGTGTTTCTCATTGAAAACGGTTGCTTCAGAACCTGTAGGAAACCCCTTAGCTTGAGAGTCTTCTGCGGCTGCGTGCGTGGTTGTAGCTCCTGGCCGTGGTAGAAGCACCTGTGTTTGTCGTCCAAAGGGCCGGCCATGTATGTCACCAGCAGCGGCTTTTCGAGAGTAAACTCTGGTGTAGTAGTCCTGCATATCGTGGCTGTAGTCATCACGGTCCCAAAGCTTTGCGGAACTCATGAATATCTTGCATTCCCGGAGGACCACAAACGCATGCCTTCATTCTCAGGCGAAGCCATTTTTTATGGCACCAAGCGACAGCCTGTCGCCATCATCGCCAGCTCTAGGTTTCACCTTGGGAGCGACTGGTTTGGCAGTCGCATGTCATCTGACGGGTCTCGTTGCTTCCAAAGTTGGAGGGGCTGCTGCAGCTGGATGCGGCGAACCTTCAAGACTTCCTTGATGAAATTCACAAGGCTCTTTCCATCGCCAGATTTACCAAGTTGCAACTTTCATGTCACGGCAGGTACATCCAACAGTTCCGTGTACCGTGCCACAACTTGTGGCATCTCGAAAGATCCTAAATGAATGCAACGCCATGTAAATGGCACCTAAGAAGTAAACACCGCGCAAACAGAAAAGGAAGGTGTATGGCATTGATGAAAGGGAACCTTGGGCAGGTGGGGTATAACCAGCGCACGCGTCGCGGCCCTGAGTTCTATACCCCAGAAACATGTGACGCCAGGGATCTCACTATATGTACTTCTTAGATCTTACAGAAATTTGTTGCCATTTGGCAAGCAACACTCCAGGTCCTGAAACCCTCTGCTCCAACAGGGTCTAATGAGTCATCGCCTCGACCCTAAAAACCCCCCACCGAACGGATCATGAAACGATCGCCCGAGGCACCAATTGAACAATGTTCGCTCCACGCAACCGCCACAGGTCGTCTTGTCTGTGAACCTGGGCGGTGATGCACAGCCTCTGGGCAGTGTGGGGCCAAAATAAGACAACCAAAGAAACATCCAAACTTATTGCCAAATTGGACCAAGCAACTATTGTGAACTATTGTGCATATGTGTATAATATGTATATTATAATTGTACATATATACATATACATCTATATATATATACATACATACATACATACATACATACATACATACATACATACATACACATAGCCAATTGATCTCCAATATTTCAATGTAAGCAGCTCAAAACCCTGTTTTCACCAGCATTAAGCATCATCCTTCTTGGATCTTTCCATTCGGAAGGGGCCTGAGGAGAATCCCCGGACTCTTGGCGAACTGGCGATCTCGGATTTGGCCTGGACGCCGGATGTGCATTTGACAGCTAGCAGGTGATTCATACCCTCTGGTAATTTAACGTAGCTATGGAAAATCACCATTTTTAATGGGAAAATCCACTATTAATGGTTATTTTCAATAGCTACGTTAAATTACCAGAGGGTAACCTATTGGTGTGTCTGAAAAGGGTGAATTTGAGAACCACAAATGGAGAGTTCATGGGATTTCATGGTGATAGAATGGGATATATAACCAATCACAACCATTTGGGTGTGTCTCACAAGGGGAGGTTGGTCCGCCATATATGGACTAGTTAATAGGTGAATTATGGTGAAATGATGATAAACCATTGGGGTTGTTGGGGGTACCCTGTTTTCAGAGAAACCCATGTACATAACTCGAGCGAACCACCCATATGTAATCAATTGTAATCATCTGTGCAAAGGCTACACTATGAGTCAGAACCATGATGATACCTGAAACCAATCATGGAAAAATGCCAGAATAGACCTACTGCAATGTGAATTGGGTTGCACTGCATCGCGTTGTGCAGTATAGCCTGGTGTAGTCATGTCTGTGTCTGTGTGTGTGTGTTTGTTGTAATACCATATTGCCTGCTGTATGCACACATCATGCCACATTAACTTAAATTATGTCCAAAATGATTCGGAGTGGTGCGTACATATACATATATATTGTCATATTTGACGTGGGATATTATATAGATCATATCGTACAAAATGATAGCATATCATGTTGTCCCACTGCCTCATCTGGTTTTACGCTACATCAATTTCTAGTGAATTCTGTGTGCGTTGTCCCATGAAAATGGCCATTTTGGGGTCTCAACCACCCACTCCAGTGTGCTCCCACCATGCACCTTGGTGATAGGGATCCGTAGAGCGCAGAAAACCTGCAGAGACCAAGGAAAAAATGTGAAAACGGATGTAACATGTGAGATTGGGAATATCATATATATATACATATATATATATATGTGGTTGTATACATCTCTGCGTGTGTGTGCGTGCGTATATATTGTGGATCTAGATCATCCTAGACAACATATGAATTACAATTCCTTGATCAAACGTAAGCCGCTTTTGCCCAACCATCATCAATGGGAGGTCGTTGTGAGGTGTTTACAATTGGCTCGGATATGTTCCGCTCCACAATGAGTTTTTAAGAGCCTGGACCACAGATGTTGGTTTCTGTAGAAGACCATCCCATATGTATATATATATATGTATATCTATATGTATATATATATAGTTATATTATAAATTGAGTCGGTAGATCCAGACTCCTGCTGGCTTTTGAGGATTGCCTTCAAGAATTCTTGACAAACTGGCAATGACCCAAGGCGAAAAAACCTGTTCGCTGGTCCAGCCAGTGGCTCGGCAGTTCATGAAGAAAAGCGTTGTTTTTTCAGCAGTCATGTGGTACAACGTATGTCATAAACGATCCCCGAAATCACCATTTATATTGCATGTATAAAGAATCCCAAGTCATGGTAGGTTTATGGCTTTGGGTGAATCCCACATTATCGATCTGGTTTCTCTCTCCGACAGTCCACTCAATAAGATCCCCGGCAGGATTGGTCGATGATCTCTCCAACCGCGCCAACATAGTTCACCTCAGCCGCTGGGCCAATGGGCAAGTCCAGGTTTCGTGTACAGATTGATGATCTGAAGGAGACCAACATCCCTAAATTTGGATCTGAGAATAGGATACAGGATACCCATCACATTGTTCAAACATGTTTAACCCATTTTAAACTTAAATGTTACCCTTAAAAATGTATTTTTGGATATGACAAACCCACATCATAATCATCATATATCTGAGTAAATGTCACCAAGAAATATCTCGATCAAATGATCAAACGGTTACTTTTATACCCCCATCTATCGGCTAACTCCCACAAAATTCCAATCAAGTCCTACTTGATCTTCTTAAATCCCATTAAATCCTTTTTTTAATATATAAATCCCCTTCGATACCTACTTGAGTCTTAAATCCCATTCAATCCCGTTGTTTGATTCTTAAATCCCCTTAAATGCCTTTTCTTGATGGTCAAATCGCACTCAATCTGCAAGTTTGGGAACCCCCATTAATAATCATATACATATATATATATATTATTCCCATTGTGCTGGGGAAAGCCGTACAGTCGGCTGGTTTAGTTACATGATGTTTTGTCAAATCCATACATTTAGAAGAAGTGAGTCTAGAAGCTGTTGAGCAGCAGTGGAGCAGGAGTTTGGCAGCAACCCGGCAGCTACTTAGCAGCAGTGTAGCGCCAGCCCGGCAGTCCAGCAACAGGTTAGCAGCAGCCCCGCAGAAGTCTAGTAGCAATCGAGCAGCAGTTTAGCAGTAGTCTGGCAAATGCGGCTGCTCGGTGGAGCCCGGGGGAAGGAGAAAGAGAGAGAGACAGAAAGAGAGAAAGAGATGGAAAGCAAACAAGCAAAAGAAGCAAAGCTTTGGGTGACGGTACATGAAAACAGTCTGCCAAAACCCGCAGAGGAGCAACTAAATCAAGGAATCGATGCACCCCTCCAAATGCTTCCCCGCAGCAGTCAGCCCGTCTCAGACTCGCGCATCCAAGGTCTTCCAACCCTCAAACGGCCTGACTGTGCGGCAGTTGGAGGATCACCCTACCTAGTAACTGGCCAGTAAACTAACATAATTATATATATATATAGGATTTGATGGGGATTTATATAAACATCCAAAATCATAGTCCATGGATTGGTTTAACGGAAAATCTATAGGACACCGTCGATGTTCCCATGAAATTTGGGGGGGTCCTGTAAATTGTCCCTTAAACCAGTCCATTGAACTTACTAACTGGCTAGTAAGTGGAATTATACTTCACCTATAAGTGAAATGAGCAAGTGCGATGACCTGAAAATGTAAGCGATCGGTGCCTTTCAACCAGTGAAAATGCAAACAAACAGTACTTTAAGAACTATATGTCTATCTATCTATCTATCTATCTATCTATCGATCTATCTATCTATTTATCTATCTATCTATCTATCTATCTATCTATATATATATACATCCTGGATCTGAGATTGCATCACTAGGACACTGACATTCTCCTGAAAGATCAAGCATCCCTTTTAAACTCTTTGTTTGAGAAAACTGGTTGTTTGGGCACATTCTAGATATGTGAGTATGGAACCATACCTCTTCTACCACAAGAATGTGTAGTTCACATCCCAACCAGTCCAAGTTGGCAATATGTTTGGGACATGAACTACAGTGGTATATGGTATATGATTTTAGCCAACAACCACAGGCTCGCCGTGGCCTAGCCACTCTCGGTCACCCCCTACTGGTTGATGGTAACTACGTTAGTCCAGAATCCATTTATTCAACCAGTAGGTATATAACCATCAATTGACTATAGTTGATAGTGGATTCATCCATTTATTAATAGTAGGTATATAACCATCAAGTCTACCTACTGGTTGATAGTTTAACCCTTCAATTGACCATTCAATAACCATCAATCAAGCATGACTTAGGGCTAAAAAACACCTCTATCCACCCCAGGAAATCCACGGCTGCCCCGCGCGCCTCATGAAAAGATCGGGCCCATAGAGGGTGCAGCTGCCCCCATTCGCCGGAGAGTACACGAAGGCGTTGCACTGCGCCACGTCCTGCCACAAAGATCTGGGCCCTGCCATGGGGTTCGATAAAAAGAAACAAAACAAGAAGGGCTTATTCATGGAATTCAACCATCAAAAATAGAGATGTGATGGGATTATATCCAAAATAAGGATGAAATAGAATTGAATGGTGTTTTAAGTTTAAGCCCCATAACTTGGGATATAACCCCCGTAAAACTTTGGTTTAAAGCAAAAAAAAACACAAGGCTTTCTCAAGACCCTTGTGATTTTGATCAGGGTTCACCGACATGGAGGTGTTGGTTTTTCAGCCTCATGATATACAGTAATCCTACTTCAACCCCAGCTACGGTTGTAATCCTTAGCGTAGTGTATTTGGAGTAGAAACGGATCAAATAACACAAAATAACTGGTACGGGCCCATCATTGTGGTTGATGATCTTGTTGGGA
Organism: Cladocopium goreaui; assembly: GCA_947184155.2. Classification (NCBI taxonomy): domain Eukaryota; class Dinophyceae; order Suessiales; family Symbiodiniaceae; genus Cladocopium; species Cladocopium goreaui. The sequence continues at coordinate 96,497 of CAMXCT020001624.1, read as the reverse complement.
GAGTCAACAACCTCGATATTAATCCACCACAACGGTTGATCCTGGGTTGACATGAGTCCGATGGTGACCCACAAGCCTCAACGAAGCGAAGATTGTGGGGTGGATCCACATATTACAGACTGAATCTCTACTATTCTTGATGCTTGGCAACTTATTTCAGCCAATCTTTTGGGAAACCCTGGGCTTTCCGGCTTCTTTAAAGAAGCCCATTCTTAGGTTAGTATAAACGATCAAAATTATCACGCCCAATGTTGTTCCCCAGGCGAAGAAGGCCTGTGATAATCGGGGTGTGTTAACCCTCAGGGAAACCTTTTTGGGTTTTTTTTGTTCAATGCCCCTTCAATGTGGGACCGCAAACGATAGGCAAGTTGAGTTATAGCTAGGCCAACTATGGCTTGCCATGAATATATATATATATATTATATATATATATGAATATATATATATATATTCTATTTATATCCATTTATACTTAGTTAGCGCTGGCCCTGGCGCGTCCTGCACCGCCTGGCGGCACGCCTTGCGGCAGCCCTCCTCGCCGTGGCCCAGGAAGCTGTCCGCCTTCTGGCGCTGGAAGCCTTGCCTGCGGGGCGCCATGGAAAAGCCATATGGAAATGCCATGGAAATCATTGGATTTGTTTATATGGGTGTGTGATTCTACTATAAAACCATAGGAAAATGGTGATTTTCCATGGTTTATGGGTATGTCTGAAAATAGGGTTAATCTTCCCAATGAAATAGCCATTTAAAAACGGGATTTTGTGATCAGCAAAACCATTGGGTAGTTTAGGGGTACACGACATTTTCAGACAAACCCATATAAACTTTGGATGGCACGAGTTGTTTTTTGGGGATTTTCACCATGGAAGTTGGAGCTTCATCACTATAAAAGTTGATTTACGTAGAAAAATACGGGGCGTTCACGAACCAAAATCGCGATTTGAACCAGCGAAAAATAGAAAATCACCAGCCAGAAATTGGAATCAACTGGCAAAAAAGTGAATTTCACCATCCATTAAAAATACAGTGAGTATCATGGGTTGTGGCTGTCATGTGCTACAACGCGTTGGAGCAAAGCTATTGAGGTGAAAACCATGAAAACTCAAACATACATTTGATGGCCCCGAAAAGATGCGAAAAAGGGTATCATCAGTATCATAGTTTTTGACCCTATCAAATAGTTAGATAATAAATACATCCACCATCAATCGCAGCCTGGCTATATATCTATAATATATATATATATACCAACTCAGCTAACCAATGGGCACCAACTTGCAGCCAGCTCAACTAGTTGGTGGATCATTTCGTGTCCGTGAATCCATGATAGGGCAATCCTCAGAGTCTCTTGCCCCAAACAGCCCTCCACAAAACCCCACAGTACCCTGCTGTTGTTCATGTTCGTCCCCCAATTCAGATTAGAAATCATAGGTTATAGGTTTTGACTCCACACCTGTCCAAACTCTACCACTTCCCGCTTATTTCTTCAAAAAATAATCATAGGCTTTGATTTATTCGGTCATTCAGTCTAAATGGGTTTGTCTGAAAAGAGGGTGCCCCAAAATTTCATGCTCGATCATCATCATTTTCCCGTATTTTCCCCATCAAGTCCTCGCTAAACTAGGCCTTTGCCAAAGGCCTGCTTTAACCAGGCCTTTAGGACTGAGGGTTTCTCTAGCGATTATTTTTGAGGTCGTATTTTTGTGAAACTTAGCCGAGCAAGGTTCCACCCTTAAGATATCCCATGCTTGAAAAATCGAGAGCGCACCTTCGAGATTTGCGAAAATAGTGATACCGTGAAAAAAAACGCAAAATCAGCTATGTCATGGCTTGTGCAAAAAGGGGAAGAAACATGTTTTTGCAACCAAATTTTCCAAATTTTCTCATGAGTGCTCGCACATGACTGCTGCTGGTCTTACGGTGCGGACATTTTGATTTTTTTCAAGGTATGAGCTTTTTGAAACCTGTAGTCATTTAGGTCCTTTACTCAAACGGCCCGGTTAAACTTGTCCTTTGGACTGACTGGGAAATAGTACTGCTGGTGCCAGGTGACTATGAATAGTGGATGGGAGCATCTAACCTTCGGGAATGTCTCGATATCCGAACGTTTTGTTGGGCAAGCATGCTGGCATCTTCAATGTTTATAAGATGCTCCCTATTCTTCTCAGCAAGAATTGAAATCGGATAATATTTGCATGAATCCCATGTGCTTTATATTAAATAGTTTCCCAGAACCCTTGGGTTCGCATTGTGATTATGGATTTGTTCAAAAAACTTCAAAATATGGCCATGCGAATAGCCGCCATTTCCTCGCCGTGCCTCACCATCATGCAGCGTTGGTTGTCCTCCCCGCAATGCTCACCACAGGTGACCTTCACGAATTCCTCCTTGGACTCGTTCATGCTCGCCATGGGACACGTCCTGCTTTCAAAGGCCGGTCGGTGCCCCAAAAGATGAGCTTTCTAAGAACCAGAGCTGGGTGAACTCATCGGATGATCCTAGTAGCTTTATATGTATCTATATATATATATGTGTGTATGTATATATATATTATATATATACATACATACATACATACATACATGGAGGTTTCCATAAATGGGGGGTACCCACAAATGGATTGTTTATAATGGAAAATCCCACTAAAATTGATGATTTAGGGGTACCCCTATTCTAGGAAACCCCCATATATCATATATATATATATATAGTTGTATGATGTTGTATTGGTGTACAAATGGGTGTATATATGTATATATATATATATAACGGGGGCCATCATTGAAGGAATGGCATGTGGTCAACAACCATCGTCCGCACAGCGATGCTCTTCATGGATCTGGAAGCTTGGCTTTGTCCAGAGAGGGTACCCTCTGGTAAACATACAAAAAATATGGAAAATATCCATGTTTAATGGGTAAATCAACTATAAATGGGCAATGTTCAATAGCTATGTTAGTTTGTCCAAAGAGGGGTAGGTTTACCAAAAAAATCGAACGGCAATTTTTTGGAAAATAAGTGAGATCCCTTTGGAAGTGGGGATCGCTCATTTTCAGACAATCACGCCTAGAATGCTGTTGTTACTTCAACTGCACCACTCTGGATGGTGGTTAACAACATGTCATGACGTTTCAGCAACATGAGCAGCATTCCAAAACCAGGCATGCCATTCCTTCGCTGTGACATAACGGTGACAGAATCGTGATTGAATGGTGATTCAATGGGGAAATACTTGGATATTGAGATATTGAACCAATCCATTTACACTGGTTTGTCAGTAGCGGTTCCAGCAATGGGTCATAATGGTGCCGGCTTCAAGCCGCTTAGTACCACCTGGTGGCCACTGACACTGCCAGGTCATATGGGCGGGATTGGCATGAGTCAAATAGCGATTTTGCTTGAGGTCCCCCAGGTGTTCATGTGCTTTTTTGATGTGGCCCACTGTTCCAACTTGAGAGGGGGAACACAAAAGGTAGGTAAGCAAGAAAGGAACCGAAGAAAAAATGAAGGGGAGAGGGGAGGGAAAAATACATAAAGTGGAGTCTGGTAAAAGCGACGCGGCCATTTTCTTTCCAAAAATATGAAGGGGAGTCTGGTAAAAGCGACTGAAAGGCTTCGGCGATGTGGTTGGGGTTAGTGGTGGTTGTGGTGTTGGTGGTGTTGGTGGTGCTGGTGGTGTTGGTGTTGTTGGTGTTGTTGGTATTGGTGTTGTTGGTGTTGTTGGTGGTGGTAGTGTTTCTGGTGTTGTTAGTGTTGTTAGTGTTGTTGGTGTGGTTGGGTTTGTTGGTGGTGTTGGTGTTGTTGGTCGTGTTGTTGGTCGTGTTGTTGGTGTTGGTATTGTTCGTGTTCGTGTTGTTGTTGTTGTTGTTGCTGTTGTTGTTGTTGCTGCTGCTGCTGTTGATGGTTGTTGTTGTTGTTGTTGTTGTTGTGTGTTGTTGTGTGTTGTTGTGTGTTGTTGTGTGTTGTTGTGTGTTGTTGTGTGTTGTGTGTGTTGTGTGTTGTTGTGTGTTGTGTGTTGTTGTGTGTTGTTGTGTGTTGTTGTGTGTTGTTGTGTGTTGTTGTGTGTTGTTGTGTGTTGTGTGTGTTGTTGTGTGTTGTTGTTTGTTGTTGTGTGTTGTTGTGTGTTGTTGTGTGTTGTTGTGTGTTGTTGTGTGTTGTTGTGTGTTGTGTGTTGTTGTGTGTTGTTGTGTGTTGTTGTGTGTTGTTGTGTGTTGTTGTGTGTTGTTGTGTGTGTTGTTGTGTGTTGTTGTGTGTTGTTGTGTGTTGTTGTGTGTTGTTGTGTGTTGTTGTGTGTTGTTGTGTGTTGTTGTGTGTTGTTGTGTGTGTTGTTGTGTGTTGTTGTGTGTTGTTGTGTGTGTTGTTGTGTGTTGTTGTGTGTTGTTGTGTGTTGTTGTGTGTGTTGTGTGTTGTTGTGTGTTGTTGTGTGTTGTTGTGTGTTGTTGTGTGTTGTTGTGTGTTGTTGTGTGTTGTTGTGTGTTGTTGTTGCGTTGTTGCGTTGTTGCGTTGTTGTGTGTTGCGTGTTGCGTGTGTTGTTGTGTGTTGTTGTGTGTTGTGGTGTGTTGTTGTGTGTTGTGTGTGTGTGTGTTGTTGTGTGTGGTTGTGTGTGTGTGTTGTGTGTGTGTGTGTTGTGTGTGTGTTTGTGTGTGTTGTGTGTGTGTTGTGTGTGTTTTGTGTGTGTGTGTTGTGCGTTGTGCGTTGTGCGTTGTGCATTGTGCGTTGTGCGTTGTGCATTGTGCGTTGTGTGTTGGTGTTGTTGTTGTTGTTGTTGTTGTTGTCGTTGTTGTTGTTGCTGTTGCTGTTGCTGTTGGTGTTGTTGTTGTTGGTGTTGGTGTTACCCCTGCAGCGTTTTTGCTCGGTTCCGTAGTGGCCGAAAATCGTCAAATCGGTGGTGTTTTCGCGTGTTTTTGCAACTCTCGGAGCAAAAAACACCGTAAATACCGATGTTTTTGGCGGGTCGGAAGCCCAAAACCACGGTATTTACGATGTTTTTTGCCTCTGGTAGTAAAAAGCACGGTATTTACAGTGTTTTTTGGCCAGCACCTAGCAAAAACACTGGTATTTACGGAGGTTTCACCATGTAGCAAAATGTGGTTTCTTGATCCGAAAAGAACAAAAATACTGTAAATTACAATGTTTTGAGTCTGCTCTTAGGGTGCGTGGGAGGTGTGGAGGGGGGGGGGGTACTAAAATGACTAGCAATCTCCTGAAGAATCAGGTAACGGGGCTGGCCGCCCTCCCCTTTACTTCGTAAAGTAAAACTCAAGGTAGCCCCTCTGGAGCTACCTTTCGTGACTTATCGAAGGGATAGAAGTGGCTCATGGAATATCAGAACCGTGCTTCTTGGTCACTTCCTAATGAATCCTAACTCAGATCAACATCCAGTTTCCCACTTCCCCTTGGAATCCCGGATCGCCCCCTGAGTCCCTGACTCATAGAGGAGGCACTCATAGTCGGAGGAGCGGGTGGCATTGTGAACCCTGGCAGCAGTGGGTTCAGCCCAGTAATCCACTTGGAACTGGGAAGAACCACCTCTGACACGTCTTGGTTCCATGCACTTGTGCGTGCGTGTGTGCATTGCATGCACATAGTTCTTCAGCTGTCTATTATATATACATATATAAGTTATAACTGACTTCTGAATTTATGTGTATACATATATATATATACACACCCGTGTTTTCTTTTCTACTTGTTCAATCTTGTTCACACAATTGCTTAAGGCTTATTGTCGATGTCTCTTCTTTTATCAGTGTTTATCTACCCCCTGGCCGTAGCAAAAGTTTGGCCAGTGCCCCAAGGATCCAGCGGTTTCCAAACCAGTGAACTACGGACCATTTGGGGACCCAAAGAGGCCATCGGAGGCCCAAAAAACTGTCGGAAACCAGCATCTCAAATCATCTCAATGGACGTCTCGTTGTTTTCCAAGACTTGAAACATGTCGGAGTCCAAATTGGATACCGCCCGAAACTGGATGAGACTGAACATGATCAATCCGTCTGTGTAGCAATGGGCTCTGTGGGCCCATCCACGTACCCGACGTACCCCTGATTGTTGGTAGGAAAACGAAAACGATTTGCTGGAAAATGCCCTCATTTATATCATTTATATATATATATATTATATATTCATTCATACCATTTAAACTGATGACTCTTCCATGAAGACAAAAACTGTCGCGGCCAAACATGTTTGACTGGCATGGAGGCCTCAGGGCTTCCTTCATGTCCGGAGGAATGAAGTCAAAATCTGTTCGAAACGCCTCAGGCACCTGAGGATCAGGAGAGCATGCCTAAAACCTAGACCCACTGTACCAGCATGGGGATACTTCATGTATTAAATAGGAAGAATGGTGGTAAACCATATACCTCGGGAGTGTGAGAACGTGCACGGGGCAAGAAACGGGTATTGGCGTTCAAACATATGGTAGCAAAAGAGACCCGCAAATTGACAAGTCCCAAGCATGAAACTTCCCGTGACACCGTGACACCGTGGCACCGTGACACCGTGACACCTACCTATGAAACCTTCATGAAACCTCCAGTAAACCTTTTGCGAACTGTGCTCATTCTGAGTCGATTTCAATGCCTGCTGCGAATCCTTGATTCTTCAAACAAGCATATCGCAATTTGGTCTCTGGGCACCAGCAATACCTATGTGAAAAGCTGCGATGCAGGATCTTCGATCCCAAGCCTCAACTTCATGTTCATCAATCTTCTGCTTCATCATTCCACTGAGGTAGCAAGCATGGATTACCACTTGAAAGGGCCTTCCGGACTAAGGCTAAGGGGTGTGTGTGTATATATATATATATATGTATGTATATATATATATATACGTATATCTGTGTGTGTGTCCATTCTATGATGATCGTGGATTTGGTTTTCAGGCCAGATTCAGGATACCATCCACATCATCCAATACCCAAGCCCGCCTCCCCCTTGTAGAAGACATGGGAACACCAGAGCTCCTGACATACAGCAGCCAATCCAAACATCCGACTGCTTTGACGATTCCAAATGGTTCACACTTGGAGCCGTGGCTACTTTCACAACAGTCCTTCGCGCATGCATCTTTACCTCGGCTGTGACCAATCAAACACAAGTTCCCCTCGCCACTCACCAGCTGGTGTGAAACAATCACCCAACTACCATGATAAGAGCTTGCCATGAAGCTACCATGCCGCCTTGGGACCCAAAGAAATTCAATTTGACCTGACCCATCCTATGCCCATCAATTATGGCTGTTTCTCAGCATTGGAGTCCTGAAACCCAGTTTGATAGCCTTAGTCTTAGTGCCTAGCTCAAAATTTCAGACCCAAAGTGCAGATTATACATGATTATACAGGGTTGCTACCTGGCCACCCCAGATACGTTTGGGTGGTAGCTTGGCTAGATAAAGATGCAAAATGTACTATTCCCTCATGCCTATTATGTACCTAGGTTGGAGCACCACTGCCAGAGTTTAGTTATTTTTTTGGATTATTGCCATGTTCCAGACTTGCCCCCGGGGTGTCAAGAGGCAGCTCTCTACTCTGGTGGTGATCATGGAATTGTTGACATTGTTGAAGCGAATGCCTGAGCAGTTGCAAGTGGAGCAGAAATCACTCAAATCATTCAAGTCTTGCAAAACTGTCTGGAACCGGAGCCCCGTTCGAAACACCTCAAGATTCCCCAACAGATTGCTCAGATTGAACACTGCTCACCATTCTTAGAATCTTGGAATCTTCAACCTTTTCTTCGCTCCGGGAGTTCTGTACAACCAGTAACTTACTGCCATGGTCTAAGCAAGGCTGGTTCGGAGTTATTTTGGGGATCCTGTGCCAAACTATCCCCACATCATCATTATCATCCCTATTACCCTTATCATCACTATTATTGCCATGATTGTACAAGTACAAGTACATCAATTCGTCGGCAATCCATCAAGTGATCGCTAAGCAACCATGAAAATTCGCCACTTGCGGACAATTAATTGACATTGATTGACCATAAATGGAGGTGTCCTAAGTCATGGGGGTACCCCCAAATCATCCAGTCGTCATGTATGACCATGACTTTTTATTGAAACCTATGAGGCTTTCCTAAAAAATAGGGGTACCCCCAGTCATCATCCATGTTATTTTCGGATTTTCCATGAAATAAACCACCCAGCGATGGGGGTACCTCCATGACGATGGAAAACCCCGGTGCTGCTCCGAGCCGGCCGTCCCTGCCAAGCATCTCTTGCGCGGCTGGCCTCGACAGGTGAGACCCTGTTCGCCCTGCTCCAGGACCGTCCAAACTTTGCCCAACCTGATGGGAAAAAGAAGTTATTGATATGGTTGATATGGTTGATATGGTTGATATGGTTGATATGGTTGGTATGGTTGGTATGGTTGGTTAGTGACTTATGGATGACTTTAATGGTTCGTAAATTTTGTGAATTGCCCAACTTTTGGTTAGTGAATTATCAATGGTTGGTTAGTGATGTGTTGTGATGCTGATTTATTGATTGGTGATGGATGTGTCCATCCAAATGGGGGTACACCAGAATCCAAAATTGGTGATCAATGGGAAAACCATATGGAAAACCAATGGTTTGGGGTAGCCATATTTTAGGAAACCTCCGTGGACTCCATGTCTTCTTGGTTAGTGAATTGGCTAAAGAAGTGGCGAAGACTCATGGTTTTCTTCGTGCTTGGTCAATTGATGGCTGATGAATTGTGGTTTAGCCGTTGACTAGTGGTTAATTCGTGGTGAATTGACGGTTGTCAATGGTTAATTATTGGTTATTTGCTGGTTGATCAGGTATTGATGATGGTTGATCAGTCGTTCGTTTTTAGGGGACCAAATATGTGGCCAACTCAGCTCCACAATATTATAAAAGGATGTGGCATGATGTAACCAGCCTGAAAGCATGTCGATGGCCGAAGGGGCAATGGGCTGGGCGCTTGACACTTGACACTCAGAAGACAGCTGTGTAGCCGCTTAGCAAAGCCAAGAAAACATAAGAAAACGGATAAGCCGATACCATGAACCCTCCCAGCAACAAATCATACCAAGGCGTCATACCAAGGCGTCATGTTACATCCAAGTGAAGGTATACCTCCCCCAATTGGAGATGGTTCACTATGGGGTAAAAACCTCCTGTCTTAACTCATCACCAAAGACTAGATCTATTGAATCTATTGTTTTTCATGACATGACTGATATCTGCACGACGATAAAACTGTGACACTGCCAAAGCATGGAAGGGTTGAAATGTGTCTGATACACTTTGCTTACTACGAGTGGCACAAACGGCCGCTGAATTGAGCAAGAGCCCATGTCCCAAAATCCGAATCCCCCTCCCTCCCGCCCTCCAGTCAGGTTCCAAGTATTTTGTTTACCATTCAAACCGTGATCACCACTCCCCAACATGCTCCAGGAAACTTCAGGTTTCGATACTTCTATCAGAGTTCAACTCAATCGACAGTATCCCTCATTTACTGACAAAAAATCAGCAAATCACTGACCACCCTAGCCATCTATCCATATCTATCACTTATTTATGGCACAAATTCAGCCATTGACTTCATCATTCACCCACAGCCAGGTTCAAACCCAAGGTGCCAGCCCGGCAGTCTCAGGGATCGGTAGATGCAGATAGTCTTCTCGTAGCTATGATCGAAGATCCGATGGGGGGGCCAGTAGCCGTTAGTCTCGGGGCCCAAGCCCTCTGCTTTGCAGGCCTCCTTCATGGAGCTGAGCAGCTGGGGCGCCGCGTAACGTAAGGCTTGGGAAAAAAGGGGAGAAGTTTCAGGAATGGACTCATTGATTGATATTCCATTCCAGGATTATTATGGTAGAAGGTTGTTTTTTTTTCAAAAAATGTTGTAAAGTTTGTGCACGACCAAAGCCAATGTTTCAGGCCGATGTTCGATGATTTCAGCCATTTTCACATAGATGGTGAGGCTGTTCAAGATCCATCAACTTATGAAGCCACCAAGAAATCATTGGGCGACTCAAAAGCTGGCAGCACATAGTGAAACCCAACAGGCAGAAAAGAGGTCCTGTAGCCCGTGGCAATCTTCCTCAAACCTTGGTGCTTGTCATGTCAAAAGACTTGTCAAAGCCCATTTTTCCATCAAATGATTGGTCAAAAAAAAAGAGTCGAAAGATGTGAAGACTCCAACTGTTACGGGCCCAGGATGGTGATGGAGTCATGGAGGGAGCCCGGCCACCCCATCCCGGTTGACCCTCCAAGGGGCATAGGCACCAGATCCTGCGTCTCCACCAGCACCAAATCCACATGTCCTCGATATTCGCCCAGGCAACGCCCCAACCTGTTCAGTGTGGCCATCCAGTGGCCATCCAGTGGCCGACTCCAGGCGTAGTTAGGGATGGCAACACTCGAGCCAAATCTGAAGGATCATCTCAGGGATCATCTATAGGATTATAGTTACAAGATCTTACAAGCTGGTTAATAAACCCCATGAACATCCATGAACTAGTTCGATGTACAGATATATAAACCAATATCTACCATAAATCATAGAAGTCACCTAGGATATGATTTGGTTTTCTCCAAAAAATAGCAAATCTCAAGCAGTGCCACGCCCAGCAACAGTTCCACTGGATGCAGTGCCACGCCCTTCTGCAGGTTTTCGTTCTCACGGGAGTCCTCCCAGGCTGAGGAGCGAAAAGCACCATCAATGGGACGTCACCGGAGAAAATCCCAGACCGGAGACATCTGGATAATCCAGAAACATTTAAAGTTCATGTAAAATCTATGTGGATAGAAAATCACCAAAAGTATCCAAAAGTGAAAGTTCACATCCGAGATCTTTTTGAGTTCACATCGGCCAGGCGCGGCCAAAAACCATCAGGTCCTTGGGTCCAATTTGAACGATCCTCATCCCCTCGGTCAACAGCACCTCGCAACGGCGTTACGGACAACTGACAACGGAACATCACGGCATCATGCTATCCGCGGAACCTTTTAAAGAACTCTGGCATTCTAAAAGAAACAACAGCTTTTTGATGAAGTTGTTTGGAGCATGTGGGTGTGTCTGAAAATGGGGTACGCCCACCAAATTGCAATTTTAATATATCGAAAATGATGATTAAGCACTGGAAATTCGGGGTACCCTATTTTCACACAAAGTTTTTTGGAACTAGCTACTATCATGTTCCTTCCATTTTTCGGGTCACATGAGCCCCGCCTTGTTCCAGTGTGTGGAAGTGGGGTCCAAGGGCATGGACCACACGGTGAGATCGTGTTGCATCAGAAACATGGTGTGGACCTGTCGGCAAAATCACTGGAGATTGGGGGTATGAAAGCGGTTCGGATGTTCAGCAGCTGCTGTTTTCCATTTCACTGATAGGTGTTCGGCGTGGTATGGGCCTGCAGTTGCGATGGAAGATCGCATGCACTGTTTGACAACAGGAGCTCATATTTTTCAAGAAGAATGTTGAAAAACTACAATCTGCCACAAAATCATAATGAAAAGGATTTCACATGAGGGAACCTCCAAGATATGTCCATTACTGTGGCCTTTGGGGTTTTTCAAACTTGCGGGGAAGGATCCGCCCTCTGGTACGATCCATGGTCAGCAACTGGCACGTAAATCCTCACATCAAGGATATATTGACAGAATAACCCATTTACTATCAAATGTATCTGGGATATACATCCTTGTAAATCCCTTTACCCTCACAATGATTCTGAATATGTATATACATATACATATATATATATATACATAAGGATGTGACCCTGATATGTCCATCCAAATTAGCCTTTTCCAACTCTCTGGCTGACTTATCCTGAAAAATAGCTCGTATCATTGCGGCCAGCTATGGGGAATCCCCCCGAATAGAATCCAATTCCCGTCATTCCAGTGACGTCACGACGTGAGGTCATGATCAAATTCATCCAGGTATATCCAAAGTTTCTTATAAATCTTATTAAATCCCATCAAATTTCAATAAATGTCACTTACACATGATTTTCAAGCATCATAAAACCCTCATTTGGGATATGACCCCACCCCACTCTCCACGTTCTTCATCGGCATATCATGGCGTCTCCCACCTGGCCCGTTCCTTCGTAAGGGTTCACGAAGGTCACACGGGTGGTGGCTTCCGCAAGAGCCGGGAGGACCTTGCACTCCAGACCTGATGAAAGTTTCAAAGGCAGCAGTTTTCATGGGCTGCGCAGAGAAAATGGTGTGTCGTTTCCATCAAAAATCATGGAGTTCAAGGGGGTTAGGGGACTTCACCATAGGGATTAATGGGAGAAAACCATGAAAAATGGGGAATTGATCGGCTTTCACCAACACGAATCATTTTATGGGTATATGATGGGATATAGAATAGGATTCGGATATATAATGGGATGAGCGTATGTAGACATCTATATATCCATATGTATGTATATGTATATATGTATATTTTTATATATATATACGATAATATACATCTATATATATATATCGTATGTGTATATATATATATATCACCAAAAATGTGATACTGCTTTGTCTGAAAATTGGGGATTTACCTCACATTGTCGCCATCAAATAATGGAGAACATGATGAGATAAACCATGGGATTTTGAGCTGGCCTATTTTCAGACAAGTCCAAACTGGGAAAGTTGAAGACGCAAAAATTGGATAAAATTGGTATTTTGCTGATTCTAGTCAACATATGAATAGGATTCAACCAACAAAAAAATGGCTTTGACCCAAGAAGGGAGAAGTTGCATCTGGAAGATTCGGAGGGTTAACAAGGAATATGGGGATTGAACGAATGAAGACTGGAATTCTAGGAAACAGAGCAAGTCATCAGGAAATTAGACGACGACAACAACAACAACAGCAGCAGCAACAGCAACAGCAACAACAACAACAACAACAACGGTTTGGATTTGATGAGAGAACGATTGATCTTATCTAGTTAAAAATTAGGATGACTGTCTAAATTTAAAAGTTTTCCAACAAGTGGGAAGTGTAGACAATTTAGAGAAGAAGAATTTTTGGATGTCCAAAGAACAAAAAAGATTATGTTTAAAAATCCAGCTTTCAGGGCACCTTTTTAGCACAAATCTTATCCTCCAGGTTCCGGTGAAACCTCCATTGAAAGCTCGCTTCACCCGCCAGGGCACGGATATGGATCGCCGTGATGTCATTTGTGAAGGCTTCGCCCTTCTCGGCGCCTTCACTGGCTTGGCTTCAAACGATCACAGGGTCTTCAGCATGTGGATATTACAGGTCAAAATTGGAGGATCCTGGGATCTACAAGTTCTTGACACTTTGAGTCAAAACAACTCTTCAACATTCAATTTTGGATGAATAAATATCCATATCCAGTTCTCTCAGGCTGTTTGGGGCTCAGTTGCATATGTTCACCTTCCAGTCATCTTGGTTATCCATAGGTTTCACTATTTATCCATGCACTTGGTTGGTGAAACTCCTTGCACATCATGGTTAGATTATTGATCAGATTAGACGTTTTAGGAGTCTTTCCCCGTGATTTCTTTATCCCCGAGCAAGAGCAGCACACATCATGATCCCCACGTATGCTGCTTATGCCCTCAAGTTTAGCCCCAAGACAACCAAGATATTACTAAGTACCCTCTGTTAATGGCTCTGGAAAACGGCCCATTCAAAGATGATTCCCCCTATAGCCTATACCTATTAAAAACCGGCCCAGAGTGTATGTGTTTAAACCTTTTTTCGAGGGTCCAACACGTGTGTCCCATCTGCGAATTGGAGAGTCGTCTTTCCGTCATCCCGGGCAGGCGAAGTACAATGCGCCGTGGGCCGGAGGAAGTAGTCACAGTAATCGCCGTCGGCCGTGCAACCACCTGCGCTGCGCTGAAAGACATCAACTTGGCCCAACTGAGCAAGTGGTATGGGATAGAATCTGACCAATTTTTCAGGTTTCCTAAAATATGGGTCCCCAAAAACATCCATTTTATATATATATATATATCTTCGGGTTTTCCATGAAATAAACCAATAAACCATCCAGCTATTGTGGTACCCCCATGACTGAGGAAACCTCCCATTGGAACATCCAATCTCCCAGGAATCGCAGCAAATGACCACCGTTCGTGACCCCGAAAACTCCTTCGATAGATCTACCATTTTTTCAGCCAACAGCGACTTTGGACTTATTTAAAGTTGTGTTATCCATTTAAAACTCCATATTAATCCTCTATTAAAAACCTATAGATACCTATTAACCATATTAAAAATGTTATAAACCTCTATGGATACCTTGGGACCCCCATCTCATCCGCCGGTGCCTTCAGCATAGTCTGCCGGAGGATTGGCACCTTCCACTCGCTTCACCTTCCCCAACAACCGCGAGTTCTCCACACGCCAGTTGCAGCCATGGACCTGGAGGCAAGTGGCCATGGGGTATGGGCTACACCATCAACCCCCCTATGGCTTGATCTAGGGGAAAAGTGACAGCAAACTCATATGGCGTTTCATTCTAAATACCCGGGGGGCTCCTGTGGAGGTTCTCATAGAGCAATTCTGAGACACTTGACCATCCGAGGTAGAAACCAGCTAGCGAAGCATGGTCATGACGGGATAGCAGTAGTGACAGTAGTGATTGAGCCGGTGAAAGAAACCAACATAATGAATGTCAACAATAAACCTCTCCTTGGATACCTTGGACCAATAGGGAGTGTTGTACCTGGTGAGAATTCTCATTCGTTCGGAGACCCCCCCAGTGAAGGACCAGAAATCCCTGGCCGTTCCTTGAAGAGACAGAGCTGCCCGTCGATGCGAACTTTGTCAAGGAAGGCCGTGTAGTCCTCGGCGCAGCTCAGCTGAACACATCGAGGCATTGGTTGCTTCGGCCAAGAAAATGAATGGTGAGGCCAGAAGCAGATCTATATCTTATGATGTGTCTTGTCATTGTCTGACACACACATACAGAGACACCCACAAAAGTCAAGTTTCTTCCAGGTCTCAAATCATAAGGAATCAGAACTATCACATACAATAAACATTAGTATTTCACGAGCGTATTTCATCATCTGTCCTCTGCCAAGTATCATACGCAGCCCCAATGAGCGAGAGCACTGCCAGGACTGCAGCAACTCTGGCCAAAAAGCTGTTGTTCAATCCACCCTCCTGCCGTCCCACAGCTCCAGGGTTAAGGCCTAAAAAACCCGCCGTTGAGTTGTGATGGCGCCTTTCTGGCCAGAACTCTATCCACTGGTAATGACTAACATAACTGATGGGAAAATCACCATTTTTAATGGGAAAACTCACTATAAATGGCCATTTTCAATAGCTATATTAAATTACCAGAGGGTATCCACTGGTTGATCACCATTCTGGTTGGCATTCTCCTTGTTTTTCAGTGGCCATATTTCCCCATTTCCAGACAAACCCATCTGATGAACAAACTTTTTTTGCCGTTCCCAATCTGAAGCCCCGCAGTTCTTGGTATATATGGCGCCTGCTCAATGACTTCTTTCTGCACCTGCAGGTTTTTTTTAACACAGCCATGGAAGATGGCCCATTGGTAGATTAGATGATTTACCTCTGATTACCAGAGAGTATATCATGGGGATAGAACCAAGATGAGAATACGACAAATTAATGGTGGCTACAAACAGCAAAATGTGGTGATATATGGTGATATCACCAACACAAATGGGTTCTGACTTGACCAACAACTCAGAAACTGAGTTTGGTGTGGGAATACTCAGAGTCGTTCCCTAAGAGTGTTTGTCTGCCCATGCAATTCTGACGCATCAGAACATAATGTGCTGGAACAGATCTTTGCCAAAATCGATCAGTTTGGGGTGCACTGCTACAGCTACGGCTGCTTCCATCATCGATCTTGTCAACATTATCATCATGGCGCTTTGATTGTCCCGTAAATTCAGACGCATGTTCCATCGTTTTCATCGATTATCGTGGATGTTTCATCATCATTCACTGATTCATCGATTTTCCAATGGATTTCCCCATCTGCGAGTCCCAACAGCAGGCCTCTTGGCTGTCCCCAGCCAACGCAGGGGGCGGATCTGCGCAGAAGATGGGTCTGGGAAGCATCGTCTAGGTAGTTGAAAGCATCCAAATAGAATTCAAATGGGATCTTCATAGACTTTGAGCCATTCTCAGATATTCAACCTTCAACATCCTTCAACCTTATACATGGGTTCTGGTTGGAGAAAATGTCTGTCATATCTAGAGTTTTTCCCGATCCTTGTCTGTGAGGTATCCCAATTGTTCCTTTTTGTTGGTAATCATCCCCAAAAGTAAGCCTTCACAAAATCCACTAGATATTGTGGGGGAATAATGATAATTAACCCAGCGTTGCAACACAACAGCAGCAAAGGTTCCACGTTCCACGGTTCCATCCGGGATTTGAGCAGCTTGCATCTGTCATGCACCGGTCCCAGATCCAGAGATTGAAACCACTGTTGGGAATTAACCCAAGAAATTCCGGTTTGTCTTTACATTGGCTACACTATATTTCCAGTGGTTTGTAATACCCTATGAAAATGCAATGTTTGGGGCTATACACCATTTTCAACGACACCCTAATATTTGCCAAATATCCCACTACTGTATGTCCCCATAAAACGGTTGGTCCTAATAACCCAATAGCTTTCGATCAAATCCCATTTCTTGTACAATAGTTAAATCTCATGAATTCCCAAATTTTCGATGGCTAAATTCCGCTAAATCCCATTACATGCCCTGGGTCCTAGCTCTTCCAGAACCTTTCGTGGGTTCCAACCCTCACAGCGCCTGCCAGTGGCTCCACATTCTTACAGCCAACAGCACCTGGAGGCAGCCGCTCAGATAAGAGTTCCGCCTTGGGAAAGCGCCTACCTCAGCAAGTCGGCCGCATCTTGGGGATGGATTTCACATGATTTGACCAAGGAAAGTTAGCTAACTTAAGCAGAGACAAAGGTTTGGTTTTCACTGTTTAAGAATTAAAAATTGGAAGCCTTCAGGCCTTCAACAGGAAAAAAAAATCTGGATTCAATGTGATGATCGGAAAATTGTGGTTGATCCTCCAATATTTTGGGATGTTCTTGGGATTGAATGAACTTCAAAATCGGGATTTCATGGCATTCATCCCAACACAAAACGGGGAGTTCATGGGATGTTCATGGGATTTTAATGGGATTTCCATGGGACTTTCATAGGAATTCACCAAGAAATCCACATCTTCCCGTCTTCGTCAGAGGTGCTGAAACAAAGCTGCAGGTGTCCCAGGCGACGGCGAGCGCAGAGCTGGGAGAAATGCCGGCCCTGGAGGTGGAATGATGCAATGGTCATAAGTGTTGTTGGTTCATAATATACTGTACTATAAGCCATATGTGGTTATGTTACATATAATGTACTATATGATTATAACAGTGTATTGGTTTACTAGTATGTGTTATAACATATGGGTTATATATAATGTACTATAACCACCACATATATATATACGTATAATATATATATATTGTCATAGCTATTGGTTCATAATGATCATACTATTAGTTTATAGTTATATAATTGATATATTAGTTTTGCCCATTGGTAATGTAATATTATGGTCATAATAGTGTTATATATATATATTGGTAAACTATGATGGCAATAATGTTATACCTATTGATTTTTTATATGAACCACTATTGGTTCATATAACATAACTGGATGATATTTTTAATCACAGAAAAAATATTGGTATGTTTCAATGTGAAGCAATAGTGATTCATGCTGATTCTAACTTAATATTTGGTATATTAAATATAATTATGTACATGTACATATATTGCGTGGTATTGCTTGGTTATGTATGTAGTTATGACTGAAGTTAATGGTAATAACTATGGTAACTGGTGAATCTCCTAAAAAATCATAAGGCCAATGGCTAATGGGCATAACTATGGGATTGCAACCGCCACAAGTTGGGGGGCATGGGGCCCCTATAACTATGGTGAAATAGATCCACTTCTAATTGGTAAATCAATGGATTTACCATCCTGTCATCAAACGTGGCAAGCTGGAAAAATCCCACCATTTATAGATGATTTACCCCGCTAATATAAAGCCTCCATTTAGTTCGGGGATTTTCCCATTGCCACGTTTGATTACCAGAGGGTAATACCCATTCTCTCCTGAGGATGATTGAAGTCCAAACCATTCCGGGCGGCGATGGCTTATTCTTAGGTCGGCATTTTTTTCCGCAACGAAAAACGCAGTGAAACATGGGATGCTTACGCTAACTCATCTAATTCTATATAAATATATATAATAATAACATTTTTCTATACTGTTCATGTGTATATATATATACATATCTATATCATTCTACATCCGTATATGTATAATATATATATATATATTTGGATTATTAACCACGTCATAATCCCCAACATCCACCTTAAAACATTGTTCATCGCCATGGCTGCAGGCCCCCCACCTCATCCACGCGCACATAGGTGCCTACACACAGCTCCTATAGCACCGTCTCCCAGGTCATGGCTAACCTTAGATACTCAGCACTTAAGCGGGGTACAGTCTTTATTAGGGGGTATCATCCAGAAAATAGTAAGGTTGTGGCATGGTTAATCTGAGATGCCCTGCAAATTTGACATGTAAATTTCTAGCCAGTTATGATGAGTTATGAAATATGTCCATGTCAAAATTGCCAAACGTTGAACCAGTAACCTAGCATTCACCAAGATCTACATAATCTACATATGCGGCCCGTCAGAAATAGGGCACCCCAAACCCAAACCTCTATAGTTTGAGGTCGTGTTCTGCACCAAATGGAAAAATTGGGTAAATCCCTTGATTTGTGGACAAATCTTAGTGAGATATATTCATTCATTCATTCATTTCATTTCATTTCATTTCATGTCATTTCATTTCATTTCAATTCATTCATTCATTCATTCATTCATTCATTCGTCACGCTGCTCGGGTTCGAGCGTTGCCCAGCTGCACCCATGTCAAAAGATAGAAATTGAGCCCAAGGCTCTGTGATGGTCATCGCAGAGATTAAATTAGGCTTCGACACAGACATATTATGTACATATTCATGGACCGAATTTCATCATACTACATCCCACTTCATTATCAATCTATATCAATCTATATCAATCTATATCAATCTATATCATACTCTGTCCCCATTCAGATAGGTCTTTAAAGGCCCTTTTACCAAAAACCGCATTCAGCTCCTGCACTTCGAAGTGCTGCCGGAAGGTGGTGCCGCAGTCGCGTCGGGGCCGCTGGGCAAAGACGTAGATCACCAGCAGCAGCAGCAGGATCAAAGTGAAGACGAAACAGGCGCCGCGCACGAAAAAGGAGGCCTGGTGACGCTGGGAATTCACGGAACGGATTGGGGTTGATGATGTGGGGATGGGTTAAAACCTTGTACCCCTGTAGTTCACATCAAAATAGCTGGGATTCATGGATGTTCATCCCCCTAAAAATGGTATGTATAGGTATTGATCCATAGCCATGTTGATGCGTTCGTTTTTTTTTTCTGGCTTGGAGCGGAGGCGAGCTCTGGTGAGGTGATTGGCGATTTGGATGTTGATCCGATGATTGATTTTCTGATGTGATTTTTACTGATGTGGAGCTGGGGTGGGTCAGCCCAGGAAGGAATTTGCCAAACTTCGGCTGAAAATCATCCCAGATATGAAGAAGCAACGAAACTTTGCAGCCACTTACCAGCTTTAGAGTGGCAGGGACTTGGGTTCCAACAAAACAACTCAAGATAGGTATCCCCCGAACGTTCCAAAACGCTTCAGTGGAACGACATCACGGCCGGGCATCCCACCCAGGGCTGGGACATGATCATTTTTTTAACGAGAAACCACCCTCCGGTGCTGAAGGAAATCCCCGAACGATTCATGGATATATTCATGGAGGCTTACAATGGTTTATGGAGGTTTAAAATGGTTTATGGAGGTTTATAATGGTTTATAGCTGGAAAAAAAAAAAAACATCACAAAACATCCATCAATCGGAAATGTTCCAGCCATGTTTGAGTAATGGAGGGTATCAACTACGAAACAAGTTGAAACCCATCCCTGGTGCCGTCCCAAAAAAATGTCCCGCCTCCATGTGAAAAATCAGACTCCAGCCAAACAGCATTATCGCCTAAGTCGCTGTCAGTTTTCTCAGTGGAACATAGATCAAATGAAGCTGTGGTGAAGATATCTTTCACGTGCTTTGACCAGAAAAAGGTTCCAAATACTAGAACATGCTTGAAAAATTGGAGGCAACCAACCAACATCCTGAAATAGCAGGATACATGTCCCTCCAATGGACCCACGTGTAGTTGCTTAAATGTGGCACCACATGTGGCTTCACCTGCGGGCAATCTCAACCACTCGCAACTGGGGTGTGCCACTGGAGCCAGAAAATGGTTGAGTTTTAGATAAGTTTTCGTGTCAACCCATCCAATTTTGGGGGTGTGACTTGTTACACAGCAAAGCCATATACGGTCATCACCTAGGGTCCAACATGTCCAATATGTTTCAACTACGAGTGCCTCTATCTGTAGATCTTGAGTGGATGGCTATCAGCTGCTGTTCCCCCTGGGGCTGTGACAAAAACGACCAAAAGGAAGCAAATGACCTGGCTCGATGAGAAGTCAGTTCGGGAATGCCAGCAGCGATTGGTAACTTATCCATAGTCATGGATCTGGTGGATTTCATTGACACTTGGCATCATTGGCACTTGGCATCTTGCTACTGTGTCCTCGATCGAATGAGTCAACTTTGGTGTGTCGATGATCCAAACATGATGTCAGATGATGTTCGAATGATGCTTCTTGCTGGGCATGTCTACTCATCAAAAAAGGACCGCTTCTGTCGGTCCATTGGTTTATAGCCCCATGTTTGAGCCGTGGCGCTAGCCAAATTTCTAGACAATTCCAGTATCTTAATGTATCTTATCCAAGAAAATGATGTTCCTATATCCATTTGTATCCATCTAAAAAGTGTTTTTTTCGCCCATTGATATACTCATGTACCCCATTTACACCCATTGATGAAAAAGGCCATTGAGAATTCTCCCAGCGATTTGAACGCCACCTGCCCAAGGTAGGCGCGCACTGCACCGGGCTGGGCTTCTTGCCCGCGGCCCCAGCAGATGAAACCTTGGTCGATCGGCCAAGGATTGGAACTAAAAAAAATCGAAGGTCGAGGTATTTCATAAATGTGCCATGAAAAATTGAAGAAAGGAATGTTAATTAGTACCATGAGTGTTTCATAAACATATTAGTGTCCTATGTGTCCTATTTATTCTTGAAAAATGTTCAGCTAATTCACCAAGCTGAAGTGATCCGTCCTGCTGGTGAGCTGAGCCATCCCATTCCACAAGTGGGAATTAATTCCTGGTATGATGATCCTGACGGCGACGGTGTTTCTCTAAAGTTCGAAGGGACGGGTTGTTTTCCATTGCCAAAAAAAACTATAGTCAGCCGCAAAAAAAAGATGGAAAAGGTTCAATTGAGCCACGAAAAATAGCCCTATCCCA